>CM055818.1:3594163-3886663 GCA_029582265.1 Zoroaster sp. YZ-2022 | reverse complement strand
TGTTATCTCAGACGTCCTAAGCAAGTGCCAGTGTAATTCAGCGTTTTTCAAATACACTATTTGCATATCGCCCAAAAAGGCTTCCTTGATTAATCCGAAATCATCTTTAAAAAATGGTTTGGTTTGGCGATTGTTTGTGGATCATACAAGAACGGTACAACATTAAACCCAATTAAATAAAATTAATTTGCATGATTTTGCCATTAAAGCTGTCTGGAAAAACGCGGGTAGAAAACTGATACTGCATACCATGAATATCTGTAAAACAGAAATAAAACTTGATTACTGCTACATTCACGACCACATTGCAGTCACACTACGTGTATTTTGCTCATTGTATATCCTGATTGGCTAACGTGTCGCTGAACGAGTGTGACGTTTGCCAGACATAATTATGCTCAAAAAGATGGACCTTTGCAAGTATTAATTACTTTTGTTGAATAAGAACAAAACCTCAAAAGACTAAATAATATTATGTACCGTTCGTGGTTATGTTTAAATTTAACTTGAGCGAGTTTGGCCCTAGTCTGAAGATCTGACGTCACGCTTTGAGGCTCGCAAATTACGCCAGATACCGGCCATGCAGCCGCCATGTTTTGACCTTGGTTGTTAGCTAGACACGAACGGCGAATCGTGACGTCAGATCTTCAGCACAACGTATCCAATGAAATCCCTTGAATGGTATACCAGGAGCCTGTCTTTATTCTTGTGGATAAATACAGGGGACCAGTCTAGTTTGGCCTTTAATCTTACTCTATGATTGTCAACCAGCGGCACTAAAATGTCAAAAGAGGGCGCTATAGTTACAATAGCTGTTGGTGGGGCGCGTTTTCGCGACTGTAACCAGAAACATGTTTGGGCTCCGGTCATTGGTTAAGCGTTTTCGGGAGTTCGGTTGTGCTGCGATGACGTCATTGTTTTGACCAAACGTGATCCGAAGTTTGTGATCGGTTACGCTTGGTTTCAAGATGGCGGATTGTAAAAAGTAACGAAAGTTTTGTTAATTATTTGTTAAACATGATGAAATAGTTTATTACTAGCACTCACAAGCAAGTTCTATTTAGCAAAAAATTGAATTACACCGTATATTTTGAGAAACGTTGATGATTGAACACGTCGCAAACTGAAAACAATTTTCTGGTTACGTTCGCGTTTTCGCGTAGCTAGCTATGCCGTCTTGTTTCTGGTCAAGAATATATGACGTCAGAAACAAGTTTCTGGTTAGGGTCGCGAAAACACGCCCCTGCATACCCATAAAGTCTAAACCACAACAAACTTCCACTCTGGAGCTTGTATGATACACCGATCCTGCATGTCAATCCAACGGCACAGATTAACAATAAATTATAGTTAAGCCTTTTCATGATAACTGTTATTATGTCGGTCAATCTCTTGGTTTTTATGCAGGTGTTCCTCATTGTTAGGGATGGGCGCGGAGTAACTTTTTTTTCTACAGTACACTTCATCAACTAATGAATTTTTTACTTTATTTACCTTTAAAAAAATCCTCCACAACTGTGAATTACTATTATATAGAAAAGCTTTGCTTCTGAATTAATTTTGAAGTTAAAAAAATGTATACATTTTTTTAATGAAAATGTTGAAAACCTAGTCTCGAACTCGGAACTTCTATTTGCAAGGCGATCATTCTAACCACTAAACTACCACGCCACCCGATTGATACGGTGAATTAAATTGAAGAACCTTTTTAAAATTATAGTTCTATGCCAGTTTCTAAGTCATTGACGAAGTATGCTGCAGAAAGAAATTGCGGGCAGGAACTATGGCCGTGGATGGATCGGCACATTCTCTGGATATAGTCTCCTGATGACTAGTCGAAACGTTGAGAACAAAGCAACCGGCTCTTCTCAGAGCCATCACTTCTTCCAAGAAGAGATCATTACATGGTGTCACCCGAAAGAACTCAATTATACATTCTCTGGATAACCAATTATTCTTCATATTTGCCCACCAATAGAGGGCGCTGTAATTCATTAGTGGTTTATTACAATGCGTCACAATTCCCTTGAAATTGTGCAAATACAGGAAATGACAAAGGGGGCGTGTGCCTCCTTTTTTATCGCCATGCGTGTCATTTTACCATACGTTTTTTCGTGCCCCCTTTTTTTGTCAGTGTGCCGCCCCCCTTTTGCCTTGTGCTCCACCCCCCCTATTTCGTGACCCTGGATCCTGAATATGTTTTTATATTATAATAACTGATTTGTGAAGGTTTCAGAAAATAGTGAATATACATTCGTTATAAATACTACACTGTAAAAATGGTGTGTAGAATTTAAACACATTTCTAAACACTTAGCTTGTACCCACTTTTTTCACATGTTTAGCTTAAAACATGTTTAGATTGTGCTTCTTTCTGTGACGTGTGTTTGAATGCTAAAAAACATATGAACACGTGTCAAAAAGCTAAGCACGTTTAGCTTTGTGGCATGTACAGAGGGTGGCCGTTCAGCATTTAAACCCATTCCTAAACGCGTTTATTTTGCGTGTGTTTAAATTCTAAAAAACATTATTTTACAGTGTATTACTACATATACAACTTCGTTAGTCACTTTTAAATGTGAAATTATATTTCCATACAGTTCGTCACTAAAATTTACGTAATTGTTAGGGCTATAATTTAGTTTTTTTCTCAGGAAGAAAAGATTTTAAGGGATGTTGGAAAATTCTTTAAAAAAACATTTTTACAGTGTTTTACTACATACACAACTTCGTTGGTCACTTTTTAATGTGGAATTTTCATATAGTTCGTCACCAAAATTAACGTAATTGTTAAGGCTATAATTTTTTCTCAGGAAGAAAAGATAGTAAGGGATGTTGAATACACTTGTTAACTTTACACTAAGTAGGTTTTATGAAGCAATCCAGATCACATGTACTTTCATTCCAAATTGGAATAAACATATACAGTCTGAGTGATTGTTTTCCCATTATTTTCTCGTGAACAACACAATGTAATAAGCTGATACATTCACAGTTTGGTTCAAAGATTCAAAGAGAGTAAGCGTACTCACAGAAGCAGTTTGGCCAACATTACCAATGCTGTACCTTCCCTTCAATGTATATCTTGATTCAAAGAGAGTAAGCATACTCATAGAAGCAGTTTGACCAACATTACCAATGTTGTACCTTCCCTTCAATGTATATCTTGATTCAAAGAGAGTAAGCATACTCACAGAAGCAGTTTTGCAAGCATTACCAATGTTGTACCTTCCCTTCAATGTATATCTTGATTCAAAGAGAGTAAGCATACTCAAAGAAGCATTTAGCCAACACTACCAATGTTGTACCTTCCCTTCAATGTATATCTTGATTCAAAGAGAGTAAGCATACTCATAAAAGCAAATTTTGCCAACATTACCAATGTTGTACCTTCCCTTCAATGTATATCTTGATTCAAAGAGAGTAAGCATACTCATAAAAGCAGTTTGGCCAACATTACCAATGCTGTACCTTCCCGTCAATGTATATCTTGATTCAAAGAGAGTAAGCATACTCATAAAAGCAAATTTTGCCAACATTACCAATGTTGTACCTTCCCTTTGAAAAGTAAATTTAGCTAATATGATAGCATCTCGGACAAAATATTTCAAGGGAGACTTGATTTCATCAACATTTTTTACACTAAGTAGGTTTTATATATAATCCAGAGATAATTTAAATTTTTATGAGAAGATCAATATTGAACCTTTCTTTCATTTTTCATTTATTATATATTATTTCACTGGGTACGAAAAAAAGCAGTTACAAAACTAAACATACATTAAAAATGCAAACATGTACAAATGATACAATGATTACATAAGACACAATTATACCAAAAAAAACAGTTGACAGTGCCCCCCCTGTAGGATTACCAAATGCGAACTGAATCACAATCAGGTGGATCTTTACAGATAAGGTATGGGATTTGTAATTCCAAAATATTAAAATAACATAAATGTTCAACTTATTATTTGGTGTAAAACTGATGATTGTATCTTCCCTACAGATTGTATCTTGAAGCAGAGAGTTCTAACCATTCCTAATCCATGCTACTTTGAGATAGACTTCCGTCAAAAGATCGTCTGGGATTATACCCGTATGACCGAAATACATTTAATGATGAAGCGAGCGGACGGAGCGAACACTTGATATTGTGTAGCGCCCCCTCTTGTCCATTATGTGCTGGTAGTGCAATAATTTCACATTCCCTAAAATAGACTAGCAGCTAGTCTAGTTAAGACACAATAATCAGTCAAGTACTATAGCGAGAGGTACAGGTGTAGTATTGTGAACTTGGTCCCGATCAAGTCGTAAAGCTCTCTTTTTCACCATGTAATCAAAGATCAAACCAGCCATCAATTTGAAAGAGGTTCCAGGGATGAAGAGGGCCCTGCCTGCAGAGATTCCAACGAATGACCCGATGGGAACGTGCAAAGACCGGGAGAAATGTGTGGAAAAGGGTGAGTTCTGTACGATTGTTACTGTTCGGTATGCACACACTGACACAGTGTCTAGTTACTATACACAACACATTGCAGTACGTATAGTACATATGTATGTAATAACATGGAGGAAGGAAAACTTGTCCTTCCTCCATGGTAATAATATACATGTACATGGATATGGATATGGTAATGGTAATGGTAATGGTATGTGTTCACGTGTGGAATAGATTGTAGTACATAAACTGATCTATTAAATTAAAGCCATTATACAGTATTGGTAATCTCAAAAACATAAATAATCACTGTTTTGCATCAAAGTTAATGATGGTACATGAATCTAACATCCCTTGAAATGTTTCTGTCTCAGGGCCTTTCGTTTTATTAAAGTTTGGAAAAGAATATCGAAGCCAACCACCACTACTTGTGCACAATGTCTAAACATGTGTTTTTAGCAGGCGACAGAATGGTCAACATTTCACTGGATGTGCATACATTCATTGCTCAAAATCTCCCAAAATATCGTTTCCAATCCTCACTTGATTACACCCCCCCCCTCCTTAGGTGTGTCCTCTATCATCTTTTAAAGGAAAATCTGTGATACTTGTCATAATTTGGATAGATAAGTGGCGGTTGTATTCTACATTCTTTCCAAAGTTTGTGAAATGCTTTCCAAATGGAATTTTTGTCATTCTTGTTAATGACATAATGAAATAAGCTGAAATATTTCCACAAGGATGGTCTCTGTATGTACATATCTCTTGATTCTTACAAAGTATGGATGCATTTACAGACATTGGTTGGTTTCTGTACATATCTCTTGATTCTTACAAAGTATGGATGCATTTACAGACAGACATTAGTTGGTTTCTGTACGTATCTCTTTATTCTTACAAAGTATGGATGCATTTTCAGACATTTTACCAAAAGTGTTATACTGGCTTTAAATGTGAATATGTTTGTGTCCGATCCGACCATAGAGAAAGTACTCTCCTTTATCTCTGGTAGGACTGGAACACTGCTAGTCCGCTAGTCCGCTAGTCCCAGGTTAGTGGTTTTAGCAGCGGGACTAACTAGCTGCTGGGGTTTGGGTAGTAACACTAGTCTGCTAGTCCCAGGCTAGTGGTTTTAGCAGCGGGACTACTAGCTGCTGGGGTTTGGGTAGTAACACTAGTCCGCTAGTCCCAGGCTAGTGGTTTTAGCAGCGGGACTACTAGCTGCTGGGGTTTGGGTAGTAACACTAGTCCGCTAGTCCGAGGATAGTGGTTTTAGCAACGGGACTACTAGCTGCTGGGGTTTGGGTAGTAACACTAGTCCGCTAGTCCCAGGCTAGTGGTTTTAGCAGCGGGACTACTAGCTGCTGGGGTTTGGGTAGTAACACTAGTCCGCTAGTCCCAGGCTAGTGGTTTTAGCAGCGGGACTACTAGCTGCTGGGGTTTGGGTAGTAACACTAGTCCGCTAGTCCCAGGCTAGTGGTTTTAGCAGCGGGACTACTAGCTGCTGGGGTTTGGGTAGTAACACTAGTCCGCTAGTCCCAGGCTAGTGGTTTTAGCAGCGGGACTACTAGCTGCTGGGGTTTGGGTAGTAACACTAGTCCGCTAGTCCCAGGCTAGTGGTTTTAGCAGCGGGACTACTAGCTGCTGGGGTTTGGCTAGTAACACTAGTCCGCTATTCCCAGGCTAGTGGTTTTAGCAGCGGGACTACTAGCTGCTGGGGTTTGGGTAGTAACACTAGTCCGCTAGTCCCAGGCTAGTGGTTTTAGCAGCGGGACTACTAGCTGCTGGGGTTTGGGTAGTAACACTAGTCCGCTAGTCCCAGGCTAGTGTTTTAGCAGCGGGACTAACTAGCTGCTGGGGTTTGGGTAGTAACACTAGTGTACTAGTCCCAGGCTAGTGGTTTTAGCAGCGGGACTACTAGCTGCTGGGGTTTGGGTAGTAACACTATTCCGCTAGTCCCAGGCTAGTGGTTTTAGCAGCGGGACTACTAGCTGCTGGGGTTTGGCTAGTAACACTAGTCCGCTAGTCCCAGGCTAGTGGTTTTAGCAGCGGGACTACTAGCTGCTGGGGTTTGGGTAGTAACACTAGTCCGCTAGTCCCAGGCTAGTGGTTTTAGCAGCGGGACTACTAGCTGCTGGGGTTTGGGTAGTAACACTAGTCCGCTAGTCCCAGGCTAGTGGTTTTAGCAGCGGGACTAACTAGCTGCTGGGGTTTGGGTAGTAACACTAGTCCGCTAGTCCCAGGCTAGTGGTTTTAGCAGCGGGACTACTAGCTGCTGGGGTTTGGGTAGTAACACTAGTCCGCTAGTCCCAGGCTAGTGGTTTTAGCAACGGGACTACTAGCTGCTGGGGTGTGGGTAGTAACACTAGTCCGCTAGTCCCAGGCTAGTGGTTTTAGCAGCGGGACTACTAGCTGCTGGGGTGTGGGTAGTAACACTAGTCCGCTAGTCCCAGGCTAGTGGTTTTAGCAGCGGGACTATTAGCTGCTGGGGTTTGGGTAGTAACACTAGTCCGCTAGTCCCAGGCTAGTGGTTTTAGCAGCGGGACTACTAGCTGCTGGGGTTTGGGTAGTAACACTAGTCCGCTAGTCCCAGGCTAGTGGTTTTAGCAGCGGGACTACTAGCTGCTGGGGTTTGGGTAGTAACACTAGTCCGCTAGTCCCAGGCTAGTGGTTTTAGCAACGGGACTACTAGCTGCTGGGGTTTGGGTAGTCCGATGGGCTGGTGAAAAAAATGAAATAAAAAATTTAACTACACTATGTGCAAGCACAAAATACAGACTCCATGTTTGCACTTTTTAGGACTACAACAAATGTGAGGGACTAGTAAAATTTTGACATAACTAGTCCTGTGGGCTACCATAAAATTCAAGTTAATTTTGACCCCTGATTAGGGATGGATTTAACGCTGGTTTGTTACACCACACCAAATCACAAACATATGTACGATGTAGAAAGGTTCAAAGTATAGGACATAGTTTTAGAGACATCTGCCTCTGTTCCATGATTGAACAAGTCAATAAAAGCTGAACAGTTTCTTCTCAATCATCCCTTGTCTTTACATACAAATCAGCAATGCTGATTGGTCGGTTGTTTATTCAGTGGTGGATATACATGTACCTGGATATAATAATAATAATAATAATAATGTGTGGATTTATATAGCGCACGTATCCACCAACTAAGTGGTGCTCAAGGCGCATTATATTATTATCCCTGCTCATAAGGCTCATAAGGCTCATAAATCATTCCTCAAACCATCTCAGCTCCCTGGGGAGTATACAGCTCAATTGCTGCCATTTCTAGCGCATATAGAGCAAACCAACTCTGCCTTCACAGGTACCCATTTAACCCCTGGGTGGAGAGAAGCAATTATGATTAAGTGTCTTGCTCAAGGACACAAGTGTCACGGCCGTGATTCGAACCCACATTATGTTGCTAACACCAGAACTTGAATCCGGCAAGCTAGACCGCTCGGCCACGATATGCTCCTGGCTCATAATAATTTTGATGAGAAACAAGTTTAAAGATATATCATACACTCAACAATGTACAAAGGTGTTACTCATTTTTTATTTGGTGTTTTGCAGTTTACACAATTTTTTTGGTTATGTTTACATACATTCACTGATAAAAAATAATTGTTTAATTTCACAGTGAACCATGACGGAGACTTAACCTTCATTACACATGTTGTGTTTTGCACAATGTTTTTGCTCACTTCCTGATGTTCTTTTGAAATGGGGTCACTGCTAGGTCAGATTAGGCTCTTTTACTTTGTTATCAGTGCTCATATCCTTCCTCCTAAGATAGTATCCGGTAATGTTGGTTTGGTTTGATGGGTTGATACTGATAGTGCACTATACCCACTGACCGCTATACTAACTTTGAATTTTGAATCTTCTACTATACCATATGCTGATTGCCGATCAAGTTCATAAGGCTACACCACTTATCTCTATACTAAATGGATTAGCTGCTCAGTGCTGACTGTGAGGTCATTGGCAGCCATTTTGAATCTCCCATTATACCATATGAGTCAACAGTCATTGCTGACTGTCAATCAAGTTCATAGAGCAATGTAATTATTTAACATAGGGCTAGACTACTAATCTCTATACTAACTGGATTAGTTGCTCAATGCTGACTGGCCTATAAAGCGTGATGTCATCGGCAGCCATTTTGAATCTCCCAATATACCATATGTGAGTCAACAGTCGTTGCCGACTGTCAATCAAGCTCAAAGAGCAATTCAATTATATAACATAGGGCTAGACTCCTGATCTCTATTCTCTATACTAACTGGATTGGCTGCTCAATGCTGACTGGCCTATAAAGTGTGAAGTCACCAGCCGCCATTTTGAAACTCCCAATATACCATACAAATTAACATCCAAGTTGAGACACCACTGATTGTCGATCAAGTTCATAGAGCAATGGCTCCCAGAATGTAAACATTAATGTAAATATAATGCTGTTGTTAAAAATCACAGCTGCATGAATACCACTCAAATTATATGAATAATGCTCAACTATAGCTTCTTGGGTGAACAAAGATGGCTGACAGACTGGCTTCAGTCAATCAGCGCTCACATTTGAACTGACCAGAATGGTTTCACCTAGCCAACTGGCTTGTAGGCATCACTTGCCATGTGTCTTATAATGTATTGCTCTTTGTTTCCCCTATAATCTACCTATTATTATCAAAACAATCCAATCTTTCACTTTGTAAGTGGGATTTACCAATTAACTACACATAGTGGTTTCCTTCAGTCACGGAAATCCTGGGAGAAGAAAAGGTGATTTCCTATTAGAAATGTCAAGGGAATCTTGAGGATATTGGCGCTGGCAGATACGCCAACGTTAGAAATATGTTTTCTCTGAAAGTGAAATGGAAGGCACAACATTGGTGATTATCAAATTATCAAATCATCAAATCATCATCTGAAGCTTACTGCCTGGCAACTTCTTTGTAAAACATGAAAACATATAGTTTGACATATTTCTTGAAAACTAGAAACTTGAAATGAACATACGTTACCAAAAACCAATGTTGTATCTTCCCTTAAAAACAATTTCTAAAAGGGGAAAGTCTTCCCCTGTCCCTGTAATACGTACACTGTATCTTTAAAAAAAAAGGCCATCCACGTATCAATAACTAAATGAGCAGGAGGTCGTGGGTTCGAATCCCGCCCGAAGTTTTTCACAGACACTCGGAAAGCACTGAATATACAGTGCTATACACACGTCGGTGTAGGGCAAAATTTAAATCAATTATTGTTTATCACCCGACGCAAGAATTTCAACAATTTATAAATATCTTAATGAAAATGTCTGTGACTTTAGCAAACAAGTAAATCTTGTTTTGTTTTCCTGCCATGTTGTGGTTACACTTATCAATTAGGGTATGAAACATGAAGGTCACATCAACTTGTGCTAAAATAAATGTTTTCGAATGTATGTTTTAACTTAACCCTCCTACTATAGCTGAACTTTAGTGTGGCAAGTAGCTACAGAGGTCAAAATCAGTCAACTGCCTGTTTTGACTGTTGACCCAAATGTGCACACAGGGGCGTTTTTGACTTGTTTTTACTGCCATTTTGACCACCCTGAACAATACCAGAAAATGCTTTTACCAGTCAAAAACGGTCGACTCATTTTAACCTGTACATGTACTTACTATACACGCAAGGTTTGAAAGTGTTTGACTTTTAAGTGCACTAGATATACCTTGCCAAGTATATCAACATTTTGACTGATTTTGACCCTTGTATTAGTAGGAGGGTTCTAAGAAAGGTAATCATTGGCCCTTCGTTTATAATTACATGTATTATTGTTTTACTGATTTTTTATTTTTTATTGGCCTTATATCTTAATTTGTTGTGTTCTGATTGAGTGGAAAATAAACTGAAAACTGAAAACTGAAAACTGAAATGATGTTTTCCTCGAAGCTATTAGAAAAGTCATGGTTCTGAGAAGAACCAGTGTTTTTGTTTTTGTTTTTGTTTTGTTTTTTGTTTTTTGGTGTTTTTTTTTGGTTTTTTGGGGGGCATACAATGATTCAGAGAAACGCAATGATTATGCCCAAATCACATTTCGTTTTAAAGCCTGTCACAGGCTGTGATGACAGTTTTAAAAGTCTCTCCCAAGCTTACTTTAAGTATGAATCACCGCATGATTAAACAAAACATTAAATCTTGACATGGTTACTGGGGTGCGGGCTTAGGATGTTGTACCAGTCACAAGGAGAGCACATAATCTCTTAGGAAGGGCTTTCCCGCATTGGCGACATATAAATCTGCTGGTGATCCAATCACTTACTGTTTTAATGACGTCACCCCCACAGCGTCCTTTAAATGTTACTCCCCAACCCATGGACTGTTTGGCAGAATCATACTTATAAATGCCAGCTGATAGCTGAACATTTCATAATTGCTCCATGTATTCAGCCAGTTGACTATAGAACCACTGAAGCCATTTTACACTATTGGTCAAATATTTGTAAATGCGTCCATACTTGATAAGAATCAAGATTGAAGGTATGTATATATATACAAATCAACGGTCCATTGGCGGATCGGGGGGGGGGGGCTAAGGGGCTATAGCCCCCCCCTAAAATCGTTTTTTTTTAAATTTAAAAAAAAATTAAAAATGAGAGAAAAAGAGAGAGGGGAGGGGAGAACGCACTCCCATTCCCACAGTGTGCTTTGTTTTTCTCTCCCTTTGATTATTTCATTGTAATTTTTGTAGTACTGAAAAATAATTGTTTTTGATTCTCAGCCCCCCCTAAAAAATGTTCTGGATCCGCCCATGCAACCTGTGAACGTTTCAGCTTGTTTCATTGCGTCCTTAAAGGGACAATATCGTCACGATCAACAGGGCATGGAATCAGAGTGCTAGTTTTAGATTAACTCAGTGACTGAAAATAATACCTATATGATAAGGTCATATTACCGTTGCTGCTGCATAAATGAGCCAGTAATTTTCAGTCACTGTGTTAGTCATAAACTAGGACACCGATTCAATGCCCTGTTGAAAGTCTGCTCTGATCGTAACGATAGTGTCCCTTTAACAAGATAATACCAAAAAATACACTCAGATTGTTTGTATTCATTCCAACGTGGAATTTCAGTCTTCGGATGACAGAAATTAATTTTGAAATTATTTCAAAGATTTTGCCCAAACGGTAGCACCTCAAAATAAATATTTCAAGGGATGTTTGATACCATCGTCATCAAATTTACACCAAGTAAATCGATGTACAATTATGTTTTTCGACATTACCAATAGTGTAAAGTGGCTTTAACATGTGTGGGTGTTTTGATTGACTTTCTGTAGTCGGTGAACTACTTCCTAGCGAAATTTAGACTTTAATCAGAACCAGTTGGGTAATATCATTGTTGAATTTTTATCAGTGGTAAACAATTTCGTTATTTACATGTGACTTTATTATCGTCCAATCATTCTCGTTTTATCAATCCGAGTACAAAGGTAACTGCTGTGTTGAGCAATTCTGTGTTTTTATAAATTGTCTCATTCATTGGCTTTACGTTGATTCGAAGAGTTAATCGATTATTGATTCCAAATGTTAATTGACTCTAGACTAAAAGAGTTAATCGACGTTTGATTTATTGTGTCACACATGGGCATTAAGAGTAATTTCAAGTGTTAATCGATTATTGATATTCGATTCATAGGTTGCGGATAATATGGCACGGTGACAGTATATAAACCCTCAACGAAACCGCCAAGTTATAGGACAAAAGATCAGCTCAGTGGAACGTAGTTGGCCTTTCCATGGCTTTTTGTACCTTGACGACCACACGCGGATACCTTTTTGTTCGGTTTAGGCATCCTTGCTGCAAACAGGACAACAACAAGCATTCATTGGTATCTCCAGCTATAGAAATAAGTCCTACCCGTACCCTGAAGCTTCAACTAGCCCGGAGAGAGGTGGAGTGGACCCCGTGTGGCTTCCCAACAAAACACCCATTGCGAGTGTTTGTCGCAGTTGATTAATTTTATTTGTAAGCATCCCGCAGTTACCAATTGGGTTTCTCCTGATCAAGTTGGCACTTTAAAACATCCTACAAATGTTGTAATTAAACCAGTGCTTCAGTCAGCATGGATTTTCTACGGGTATGTAGTGTATATCTTGATGAATGAATAAAATTGAATATTGAAATAAAATATATGTTAGTGTAAGCCTATAATTATCTACTCTTCATCGTTCGACTTGTTCAAGTCGACTTGATGCACGTATGCGCGCTCTCGACCATATCGTGACGATGGTAGCTGCCTGTGACATGCAAACGCAAGCATCCATTACAACGCTATATAAGCAGAATTAGATCCAGCCTAGCAACTTAAGACAGGAAATGTTATGAAAATGGGTTTGAGCGATCGAAAGGAAAATACATAACGGTGAAAGCTAGTTTTTGAATTCTGGAGCAGATTCAAGAAATCATCTTCGACTTAAGCACAGATATACGAACGGGACGTTGTTTCTGGATTTCGACTTTTGAATAATGAACTCACTTCAGCGTCTTGGTCGGGATGGCTCTCGCACTCCCGACTTTGAAGACCCGTACGACACGCGCTATGAGACTAAATGGGAGGCCACGCCCATCAAACCCTTCAAGACACAAAATGAGTACCTGTATGCCATGGTTGAGGACCTGGCAGAGTGGCTCAACAACCTGTACACATTGGACATTACCCCGGATAACTTCTACGAGAAGTTGGAGAACGGTTCGGTCCTCTGCCAGCACGCCAACAACATGCAAAGAGTCGCCATCGAGTATCGTCAAATACACGGACTAAATGAAAAGGACATGGTTATTAATGACAATGACATCAAGTTTAGAGTGGAAGCGAAAGAAGGATCTTTCAATGCCAGGGATAACATAAGTAACTTCATATCTTGGTGTCGGCACTCACTGAACATTAAAGATGTGCTTCTCTTTGAGTCCGACGACCTTGTTCTCAGGAAAAACGAGAGGAGTTTCATACTATGCCTTCTTGAGGTTGCGCGAAGAGGGGGCAAGGTTGGGATGCCTGTCCCTCGTCTTGTGCAGTTTGAACAGGATATTGAAAGAGAGATCAACGCCGGTTTGATGGCGATGACATCCGAGTTCAGCACCCAATCGGAGCCTGATTCGGAGCCGTCAATCGAGCTGGCGTCCCCCACCAGCTCTGCCACCACCACGGACGTTGACCGGGAGCTTGAGTCCGGCTCGGACGCCGATCATGAAATGGACTCTCAGAGGTCGGATTCACCCGATCTGAACAGCTTAAACGACACCAGTGCTCCAGCCGTCCCACCTCGAACTCGAAAAGTGAGTCGATCCCGTCTCCCCAAACCCCTGAAACACCATACACACCAGACTCTTGGCCTTGGATCTGATGGGTATGGCAGTACAGAGGCAGAACAGGTGCCTGAACAAGACCAGGGACCTCCACCCCAGGTGATGTTGGATCTTGCCGTGCTCATCTCGCTTCACGAAAGGGTGAGTTCAAACATTTCCTCTAATATTTTCCCCCAAAAATATCAATTTAACAATGTGATAGATATTGCACCAACCCTTTTTAAATGCTGTTTGTGACTAAATCTTTTAAAATGAGTCTGAAGTAGCAGAAGCTCTTGCCACAGCCCCTCAAACATGCCTTGAAACATGCCTTGAAACATGCCTTGAAACTGATCCACAATGCGAATCAGTGTAAAATGTCAATAAATTTTACCCCATGAAAGTTTTGATAATTGAAGATATCGACACATGCTTAGTATAGTAAATTTAAGATGTGATTGTTTTCCGAGCTCAACAAATATATAAGTGAAAAAATAATAATTTAGACTCATTTTGTAGGATTGAAAGCCTTTAACTTTTCATTCACTCTTGTAAGAGGTACTTTACCCAGGTGATTTAAAACAAAGCAATATGTATGCTGTATAAAGAAACAATAGACAGACAACAACGCTGACAGACAGACAGACAGACTAGCATTAATAAAACAGATGGGTCGTAGACTCAACACAGAACACAACAACAAGGATTATATTACATGGAAGAAAAATTCATATGCTGCGGTAATTTTGGTTTTAATATATCGAAATTACTTATACTTTTTTGACGAAGCGCGACGAAAACACTAGGTCTTATATATCCGCCATAAAAACACATTCAACCAAGATACGTGGTGTTGCATTACTCTCAAATATGGCACTGGAGATGGAAATTAATACTCAAATAATTTGGCGTTATTGGCAATACCACTCGCTGGGTCTCGGGGGGATCTGCTCATTAGGGTGTGTTGGACTGGACGCCTGTTTGCTGTTAAAGACAACGGACTCGGGTTTCTCATTAAAAAAAGTCACTCAACCAATTCAAGAATATTATCCTAATTTCTTTTGTATATTGTGTCATGGACTCGGGTATGCACCTTTCTAATTTCAACAATCTGTCTTGGAGTTTGTTATCGCACTGAGGCTGATGCTTCGGTTTTGACGAAGCAGAAACAGCGTTCTATTTGTATCTTGTTCTTATGGGTTGTAAATGGTAGCGGTTCTGAGAAGAACCGGTGGTTAATAACTTGACGTTTCAATAAAAATGCTTTGATCGTCTTCAGGAGTATACGGATCGAAACGTTGAGTTGTAGCACTGGCTCTTCTCAGAACTAAGCTTGGGCGATAGCACGATAGTATCGAATATTTTTTTAAATTTAATTACGATATCGAGAACCTTTTTAAGTTAGCGAGATATCGGCAAATCGCAATTTAAAAAATATAGCGCGATTAAAAAAATATAGCGCGATGAAAAAAATCGTGAGTCAAGTCAGAAATTCCATGGAAACAAAATTAGGACAGTCTTTTCAGCTTTTGGAAGAGAGAAACAAAAGCGAACTACTTCAGAAGTACATACATTCTGCAAACGATTTTTCGATTTATTGTGATGCTTGTAGAGGGGTACGTACCTGTGGTTATCGGCTCTAAAGCAATCATGCATGAATGAAAAAATAACAATGTGGATGAAAAAATCGATATAGCCCAAGCTTACAGTCAAAACCACTTCTATTACAACTCATTCGAGAATTGAATCTACTTCTTTAGATTATTCTTCCACCATGCAAAGCTTCATATCTTATTTGCCTTGTATTTTGTTCTATCAATGGCTGGTTATTTCTATCATTACAGTTGTAACTCCACGGAAACATGTACCTTGCATTCAATAATTATCTTGTTCTTGGTTCTTGGAATAAGTTACACTTTTTAAGTGTCAAAGTTTCAATTCTCGCTAGGTGTTCCCCAGCAGTAGGCATTGATCTCGCGAGTCACGAACAAGCAAACCCGGGGTCGAATACAATTAAATGTATTCGATTCCAATACGAATACATTTTAATGCATTTCGATATGAAAAACTTGTATTCGTATCCGTATTTGTATTCGGATACGTATTACCCTTTCGATATATTCTCGACCCCAAGGTCTTTGAACCAGCTCCTTCAACATATTACGATTGTATCGAAGTATGTCATTTCCATTGAATTACAAAATCTAGTTACGAAGTATGAGTTTCGTCTGCCACCTGTCAGACTGAAATGGAACTCGGTCAATGTATGTTTAAAGGGAAAATAACAACATTTTCGATTACCAGATTATCAAATTAAAGAATCGTCATCTTAAAACTTACTTGGTGTATAAAGTTTGTACACATATTAATCATTACAAGAAATCATTTTGTCAGGAAAAAAAACAAAAAGCATTATGAATCAATTTTTCGTTGTTTAAAAAAACCATGATTACCTATTGTGACGAATTTTTCACTGCTGAGTTTAACGGTATAAAGCAAATTATTATATAAAAATTTTACTCGATTATAAGATGGTAATGTAAGCATTACATCCTGAGAAAGTGAGAAGATATTCATCTGACATGTTTTCATTCATCGAGATAACTGGATGGATATATATGTAGGCTGTAAATATCTTAACCCTAACCTTCCCAAATCCTCCAAAATTCTCTTTGCCAAAGTGAAGGATTTTGAAGGATTGAGGTTACATGCTACATGCTCTCTGCTAAAGTGAAGGACTTTGGAGGATTGAGGTTATTAGGCATACTTGCCTTTCCATGGTACATGTACATCCATGTTTGTTGTAGTGATTGCAAGGTCAGTGCTTGGGTCAGTGGACACTGTTTATTGCTCCATGCATGCAGGGAGGGTCCCTGGCCATGTACATGTAGCACAGATTAGAAACACGTGTGCATACATGTCATGTGCTTGCTTTACTACTGAAGGATTTTGGAGGATTCAGGTTATGTGTAAGCAAATGGGCCTAGGGAGTTAGGAAGGATTCAGGTTATGTGTAAGCAAATGGGCTTAGGGAGTTAGGAAGGATTCAGGTTATGTGTAAGCAAATGGGCCTGGGGAGTTAGGAAGGATTCAGGGTATGTGTAAGCAAATGGGCCGAGGGAGTTAGGGTTAATCTGACATGTACTTTCAGCTGATGATCCAATCAGAATTAATACAGCAAATCAGAATGAATTTACACTATTTCCTCTTCAACGCACCAATAAAATAAATTGAAACTTTCACAGGTTGGTTTCTGTACATAAATCTTGCTTACAAAGGATGGATGCATTTATATACATTTTACCAACACGGTAAACTGCCTTTAAGCGAAAGAAAACAAAACTGATGGTAAATCTAAACCTTTACCCCCTATGAAGAACGGTACATTGAGAAATTGAATTAGTTTTTTGTTCCCGGGTTAGCAGGAAAAGGTCAGGTCACGGACCGTGGGGCAGTTTTTGTTCGATGGTTTGGTAATAAATATCGTATAAAGGAAGTCTTTCAAAGCAATTTCTGGTAAAGGTATGGAATGATGGAAATTTGAAATACTCTATCTCGGTTTCTGAGCAGATGTATATGAATGCATCGCCTTTCCTGGTTTCAATTCTGGGATGTCTAGCATGCCAGCTTATGGTATTAGCCAGAGGGGTGTCTGGGTGTTTATTGGACGCCCTAATTCATCTGTCATTTACATGTAAAAGTGAACAATTTGGACACTCTATTTCTAAATCCTAGCTAACACCTTGTGCCAGCTACAATCCCGGCCAAATCTCGCTGGGCCCCCCGGCCCCCTGACAATGTTGGCTCTTATTGGGCGGTCTGTGCTCCGGCTGGAGATAACAACATTGGTGGGGGGAGCGGGGGAGCAGGGGAGCGGAGAGCGGAGAGCGGGGACAGCGTAGGTATGTTTATTGTCACGTGTCCCAACCATTTTGGCCGGGATTGTCTGAATTTTCTCTTAGTTTATCTACGGAGCCGTGACCAGACGCGGGCAAACCGCAGTCTTTGTCTTTGTCTCAAGGACAATACATTAAGAGACAAGGCAAGTGATGGTGTTGGATCATCTCGTGCTGATGATGATGCCAATGATGTAGGTGACGCTGGACGTCATCCTCATCCTCATTATCCTCATCATCTTCGTCACTCTCCTCCTCAAAATCATCATCCAATAATCAAAAATAATTCTCAAAAATAAAATAAACAATAAATAAATAAAAGTAATATTATTGTCGGTGTTGCGGACAAAATACATAAACATTCTACTTGGTTGGGATTCGAACATACGATCTCCGCATTTCAGATCAGATGTCTTAACCACTAGACCACCGTGGCAACCTGCAAGCGTTCCCAGTTCGATGCCCTTGGACGATGCATGGCTGCAATGCAGCGCTTGCGCGCAAAACACAGATGATCAGAACTTATTGTAGGGTGCACCGTACACGGTTCACCATGCCATTTTGGTCATAAGTTTCCCAAAAGAGAGTTTGTGTTCAACGCGAAAAGCACATTAAGATACACAAACAACATACAAGCCTCTTCAATTTGGTTTCATCCCCTCATTCCGTTATTTTGACGAAAAATCCAACGGTGATCCATCGAAACCAATAAAGAAAGGAAGGGAGTGACTCTCCTTCTTTAATGTTCAGTGGTGAACCGTGGTGAACCGTGGTGAACCGTGGTTACATTATCCATCGACATATGAATGGGACTGAACTGGTGTATACCACGGTGGTATAGTGGATAAGACACCTGTTGTAAAACGCGGGGATCGTGGGTTCGAATCCCACCCGATTAGAACGTTCGTATCTTTTTGTATAAAGAGTATAATTTATCACACGTTAGGGTAAAATCTACAATAATATTTTATCATTATTATAATTTTTTCCCAAATAATTTTCTTTAATTCAACCTTTGACGCTATTTCATGTTTGGGAAACAAAACCAAACACCCTCCAGAGAAAACTTAATAATGCTACTGTAGTAATAAAATAAAATAAACTGAACAAAAAAAAATAAAAATTCATTAAAGACAGACAATAAGCGCATGGATAAATGGGCATGTCGCTCACATATTATACTACAAGGGAATTCAGAATATCTACGGAGCCGTGACCAGACGCGGGCAAACCGCAGTCTTTGTCTTTGTCTCAAGGACAATACATTAAGGGACAAGGCAAGTGATGGTGTTGGTGATCATCTCGTGCTGATGATGATGCCAATGATGTAGGTGACGCTGGACGTCATCCTCATCCTCATTATCCTCATCATCTTCGTCACTCTCTCCTCAAAATCATCATCCAATAATCAAAAAATAACCTCAAAAATAAAATAAACAATAAATAAATAAAAGTAATATTGTCGGTGTTGCGGACAAAATACATAAACATTCTACTTGGTTGGGATTCGAACATACGATCTCCGCATTTCAGATCAGATGTCTTAACCACTAGACCACCGTGGCAACCTGCAAGCGTTCCCAGTTCGATACCCTTGACGATGCATTACGCTGTAATGCGCTTGCGCGCAAAACACAGATGATCAGAACTTTATTGTAGGGTGCACTGCACACGGTTCACCATGCCATTTTTGGTCCATAAGTTCCCAAAAGAGAGTTTGTGTTCAACGCGAAAAGCACATTAAGATACACAAACAACATACAAGCCTCTTCAATTTGGTTTCATCCCCTCATTCCGTTATTTTGACGAAAAATCCAACGGTGATCCATCGAAACCAATAAAGAAAGGAAGGGAGTGACTCTCCTTCTTTAATGTTCAGTGGTGAACCGTGGTGAACCGTGGTGAACCGTGGTGAACCGTGGTGAACCGTGGTGAACCGTGGTTACATTATCCATCGACATATGAATGGGACTGAACTGGTGTATACCACGGTGGTATAGTGGATAAGACACCTGTTGTAAAACGCGGGGATCGTGGGTTCGAATCCCACCCGATTAGAACGTTCGTATCTTTTTGTATAAAGAGTATAATTTATCACACGTTAGGGTAAAATCTACAATAATATTTTATCATTATTATAATTTTTTCCCCAAATAATTTTCTTTAATTCAACCTTTGGACGCTATGTCATGTTTGGGAAACCAAACCACACACCCCGCCAGAGAAAACTTAATAATGCTACTGTAGTAATAAAATAAAATAAACTGAACAAAAAAAAAAAAATTCACAAAGACAGACAATAAGCGCATGGATAAAATGGGCATGTCGCTCACATATTATACTACAAGGGAATTCAGACAATCCCGGCCAAATCTCGCTGGGCCCCCCCGGCCCCCTGACAATGTTGGCTCTTATTGGGCGGTCTGTGCTCCGGCTGGAGATAACAACATTGGTGGGGGGAGCGGGGGAGCAGGGGAGCAGGGGAGCGGAGAGCGGAGAGCGGGGACAGCGTAGGGTATGTTTATTGTCACGTGTCCCAACTATTTTGGCCGGGATTGTAGTTTGTTGCATCATGGTTGCATGAATGGTTTGGTGATATTTGTTAATATCGAAATAAAGACTTTTTTTTTGGTAACCAACAATCATATAGATATCTCTTCAAAATATTATTTTTTATGGGGTTTAAAAATGAGATTTTTCAAATTTATTTTGTTGATAATGTAAATGAGATTTGGGTTTGGTTTCAGATATCAAAACAAATAAATTCATACACATTAGCCCTGACATTTAGGAAATGTGTACTTACTAGTACTTACTTTTTCCTAAATTCCACGGTGCATACACAAATTCGAATGTATTTTCACAGATTTTCTTGTTAATGACGTAACGTAATAAGCTGAAACTTTCACAGGTTGGTTGTTTAATTTGATTGAAAGAGATTAAGCATTCTCATAAAAGCACTAAGCAGTTTTGTCAACATTACCTGCACCTTCCCTTTATTGAGGGTCCTGGTTATATCCAAGGGGTACAACTTATAGATTAGACCACAACAACAATATGTATTATCGCCACTGACTACTCAAGTTAATAATGGATTACCATTAGGTGTGAGATAAACATTAGCGGTGAATTGGGTCCAAGTAATTTATGTAAATATAGACTCTGACATTATGTAGCTTTGAATGGACCATAGAGAAAGGACACATGGACATTGGACTGTCACGAGTAATGATAAGGAATGGACAAACCCTACGACCATTCTATTTTATTCTATTTTTGATAGGCAGACCCCAAACATGTTTGCATTCCTGACATTTTTCCTCAAATTGATGGTTCTTCTTCAGTGATTATGGAATTTCCATATTTGTCGAATTTTCTCCAGCATTCAGTGAACTCTGTTATGGTTGCCACACGGCAAAATGCTACACGAAATTCCTATTTTGCTAATCAATAATAGCATTACTTACCCAAATATCTCTGCAAATAAAATTGTAACAATTCTGAACGAAATCGTTCCCTGAACTGTAGGAACGTTACTGCTTCAACTTGATTTGTTCAGTTTGCATGTAATAAGCCTTCGAAACCTGTTATAGTTGTATCCCACAAAAGGTTTTGAAAGGTAATGAGTAAATTGCCAGCGATTTGTAGTCGTTTCATGTGGGAATTTATCTCTAGTGTTAATGCAGTTGTGTGATCCACACAGTTATTCCACCTTTCTAAAACTGTCAGCTAAAGGGTTTTGGCGGGTCTGTTAATCCGCTTATAAAACTGAGAGTGACAGGTTTTAACCAGACATGTTTTTAACGGATTAGGCATAGAAAATAAAGTATTGGTTTGCTTTTACTAGACGCATTTCCGTTCTTTAAAATAACCGAAACAGCATTTCTGTTCAACAGAGCCTGAAACGTATTCCAACGTTTTCGAAGTCGAAAGACACACTGACGACTGTTTCTTTCACGCTGGCTGCTCGGTCGTAACACCAACAGAAAGCCTTCCCTTCTGTAGTGGGTTTACACCCCGGGGCGATATAGCGAACAGCCCCCCTTGCGCAAATAGACTAATTATCATCCGTGACCCTGTACTCAGTATGGGTTAAATACTATTTGTCACTGAGTAAATCTGACCATTTTGAAAAACTGGCAAGAAACGTTTGAACGAGACGATTTTTTGTATATATTTTGACAAGCTTACTGCCCGAGGCCGTACTCTTATTTTCTCCAAGTTAACTCCTGTATACATGTCAGGTGAAATTGTTGTTGTAACTTAGCCCTCGCCTTTCAAAGCTCAGAAGTTCTTCCACAGTCAAATGTTTTTAAAGATTGTGTTACAATTATTTACGTTCTAACTGAAAGACATTTCTGTACACGTACACTTTGCTTGACAAATATGATTGATACTTGTCTATAGATGAACATAAACAGCTCTGTTCTAAAAACCTTAAAGGGACACTATCGTCACAATCAGAGCAGACATTCAACAGGGCATTGAATCGGTGTCCTAGTTTAAGATGAACACAGTGACTGAAAAGTACTGGCTCCTTTATGCAGCAGCAACAGTAATATGACATTGTCACGTGGGGTACCGGTATATTTTCAGTCACTGAGTTAATCTAAAACTATCAATAAATAATTCATAATCCACATGTTAATGTGTATTGTTTAAACTCTTGCTGGTTTAATCCCTACGTCAACTTAGCTTATTCGGATTATTTTAGATTCATTTTCCATGCATGATACAAACCTTTGGTAAAATGTCTGTAAATGCATCCATACTTTATAAGAACCAAGAGATATGTACAGAAACCAACCAATGTCTGTAAATGCATCCATACTTTATAATAATCAAGAGATATGTACACAAATCAACCAATGTCTGTAAATGCATCCATACTTTATAATAATCAAGACATATGTACAGAAACCAACCAATGTCTGTAAATGCATCCATACTTGATAAGAATCAAGAGATATGTACAGAAACCAACCAATGTCTGTAAATGCATCCATACTTTATAAGAACCAAGAGATATGTATAGAAACCAACCAATGTCTGTAAATGCATCCATACTTTATAAGAATCAAGAGATATGTACAGAAACCAACCAATGTCTGTAAATGCATCCATACTTTATAAGAATCAAGAGATATGTATAGAAACCAACCCGCGATGTCTGTAAATGCATCCACACTTGATAAGAATCGAGAGATATGTACAGAAACCAACCAATGTCTGTAAATGCATCCATACTTTATAAGAATCAAGAGATATGTACAGAAACCAACCAATGTCTGAGTGCATCCATACTTTGTAAGAATCAAGAGATATGTACAGAAACCAACCAATGTCTGTAAATGCATCCATACTTGATAAGAATCGAGAGATATGTACAGAAACCAACCAATGTCTGTAAATGCATCCATACTTTGTAAGAATCAAGAGATATGTACAGAAACCAACCAATGTCTGTAAATGCATCCATACTTTATAAGAACCAAGAGATAATATGTACAAAAACCAACCTGTGAGAGATGAGGTTTATTTCGTTGTGTCGCTAACGAAAATGCATTCATTTTTCGTATTCATTCCAACGTTGGATGACAGAAAAAGGAAATTATTTCACTAATTTTAAGAATGTCAAGAGATATTTTTTTATACTATCTCCAACGTAACAGTAGTCTTTTTATGTGAAATTGCGTTTATTTATGTTTTTTTTCGAGATTACCAACAGTGTTTGGCTGTAATATGAATTATTCGTTTGTAATTTGAAGAGAAGTTGTCAGTTACAGTTAACATTTTGCCTTTTTTCGAAGAATTGTTTTGACGGAAATCATGCCTTATTAGGGGTAGTTTTTTATTCCTGGAAATAAACTGCAGTCATGTCAACGCTGGGTGATACTTAAACGTAAACCGCACCTACGTATTGAATTATTATTCGTCATCTCAAGACGTCACCAAGCCTCAGTCCGTTGTTCGATCTTTCTATTCCCGCTAGACGAGTCTGCATTATATGCTGAGGCCTGTTTTTTTTTGGGGGGGGGGGGGGTGAATATTCATTTAACTGATATCAGTCCTTGCCGCTAGCTCCAACTACAAACCCCATCCAAACAGCCGTTCGGTTTCCATCCAAAGACGTGTAGGATCTGTGACCCAGACGACTGTTGTATGTTACAATTAAATATTCATCTATCAAAATTAGTCCTTGCCGCAATGATCCACCGTACCAGACTTGTTTAGATTTTGACCGAAGACTGCTTTCCAATAGCCGTTTGGTTTGCATCCAAAGATTTATAGGATCCATGTTCCAGACGACTGCTGTATGATCCAATTAAATATTCATTTTAATTTAATGATGTTAGTCTGCGAGGTTCAACCTCGGACCAATATACAATAGTTTCTCAATTTCGTATGAAGACTGCTTTCCAACAGCCGTTTGATTTGCATCCAAAGACGTACAGGATACGTGATGCAGATGACTGTTGTATGTTACGGTTTTTCGAGTTGCTCAAAAATAGCTACAATATGTTCTCGATGATTTTACTGGTTTACTGCGAATTCAGCTTAGTTCAGCTTAGAAAATTTACTGGCATCCGAAACATTAAGATTCAGAGAAATTGAAACTTCCTTTGATCTGATAAAAAAGTTGTTGAAATTACATATACATGTAACGGGAAATGGGACATGTTGTTGGCATGGCAAGGATGACATGTTTTTGTTCGAGATGATATCGCTTCATATCGCTGCGGTGTCTACGGCATCGATTCTAATTTGCTATAATTGAGAATAAAAGGCCTACTCTGGGGTTGCCTTGCTGAATATTATAGAATACATGTTTATCCAATGAAATTGTATCGTAATGAAATGCCTCAGGTGTTTTGATAATATGTATTTATATGCTGAAACTAAAACTGATACAATTTTTGTAAAATCTTTCATTTACTTATTGACACATGTCACTTTTAGCAATAAATAAACAAAATAATAAATTTATAATACTACCATAACAGGCTCCTATTCCAAATTTGAAATCCACGTAGGCCTACATTTAATTATGCATGAGAAATAATAGATTTACAAAAAAGTTTAAATATTTTGTGCCATTATGTTGATATTATTAATAAAGCTGATCGCAGCCATTCCATTGTATTAAAGCCCTATCATGTCGTCACGCATGCTTAGACACTTGCTCATAAAACCAAATCTATTTTTTAACGGCCATTTTCCATAGTGTATAGTCCATACAATCTTAGCTTCAAAAGATTTTGTAAAGGTTAAGTGCCTTTTAAACATTTTCAACATTTCAAAGCGATTCTAATCTGTAATTTCATATCGAGACATAACGGTTTTATCAAATTAAACGCGTAGCTCAGAAGACGGATAGAGGGCGTTTACGGGCATGTATGACGTCATAGCTATTTATTATACTAGAACATCAAGCCAAATTTGCTACATGTGATCCAGTGAAACAAACAACTAGAGTGGATGTTTTTTCTGAGTCATTCAGTACTGTTTACATATTTCTATAGCAACATAGTCCTATATAATTGGGATCAGTGTTTCAGAGGACATGCATGCGTGCTATTGCATTGTCCAATGCAAATGATATAGGCGCCATTACTTAGCCCAGTATCACCCTCGGAAGTGCTTCTTTTTAACTATGAATTTTTATGATTGTGAACATTTAAGCTTGAGTAGGAAGTAAATCATGTACTTCTGTAAGGATTATGTTTTACATGTTATTGTCATTCTATGAGATGTTCGCACAGAATGTATTTTCATTAATGAACATTTGTATAAACGTGAAATATGAACATCATTATTAAAGAGAGTGTACGCCTACGCTATTTGTATTAATAATGTGGAAATAAACTGAACGAATTATATATTAAATCTTACTTTATGTATCTTATTACAGTGGTGGCTATGTAACTACATTCACTTATTAAAACATGATAATTAAGCTTATGAGAGGCTAGACTGGTCCCCTGTCTGTATCCTATCAAGGATATAGACAGGTTCCTGCCGTACTATTCAACTCAAGTTCATTGGATATGTTAGCAACAGATCTGACGTCACGCTTCCGTGACTCTTGTGCCTAGCTACCAACCAAGGTCATAAGTTGAATCTCCATGAAATTGAGGTACCTGTGAAGGCAGAGTTGGTTTTCAATCTAACCTAACTTTAACTCCCATTGAGATGGTTAAATGATTTATGAGCCTTATGAGCCTTATGAGCCAGTTTGAGCAGGGAAGAGTTCACGCGCGGTAATCATTGATCGTCTGCTTCTTCTGGGTAAATTATTATATAGACAGGTTCCTGCCGTACTATTCAAGGGATTTCATTGGATATGTTGTGCTGAAGATATGACGTCACACTTCCAGGCTCGTGCC
The DNA here is from genome assembly GCA_029582265.1 of Zoroaster sp. YZ-2022. NCBI lineage: Eukaryota > Metazoa > Echinodermata > Asteroidea > Forcipulatida > Zoroasteridae > Zoroaster > Zoroaster sp. YZ-2022. Next base: position 3,860,595 of record CM055818.1, on the reverse strand, counting down.
CTAGCTACCAACCAAGGTCAAAGTTGAATCTCCATGAAATTGAGAGGCCGTTGGTTATTTTTTAATCACCAATCCTAACCTACCTTTAACTTGATTAAAGTTGATCATTACTTCCTCCAAAACAGTTTGGGAAGAGTTCACGCGCGGTAATCATTGATCGTCTGCTTCTTCTGGGTAAATTTTTCGCTTGGCCTGATGGGAAGGACATGCACAGATCGCGGTAGAGAAATACGGTGGATGAATCATATATATTTTACCATGTACTTCAGTTGCCCCAAGGGCTTGTAGTTGAGCCCATGCATTCAAATTGCTTTACAACGATGTAATATTGGTGATATAATCATTACATGTTTGGACAGCTTTGCGCGACGGCATGTTCCCCTTTGAAGATAAAATCGAGGTGCTCGATATTTGGTGATTTGGTGGTGTAAAATGAGATAGTAAAGTGATGTGTACCCGGGCGCCATTTTGTAATAATCTTTATGTGGGTTTCAATTTATCATACTAATTGATTTTTACATAAATCTTACTCGAGAAAAAAATTGTGTGCATTTCCTGCTGCATATACTTTAAGAATCGATTCTGACTTTTAGTTTTCTCGAATTATTAATGATGGGCATGTACACCTTTGTGCGCTGATAGACGCGGTGGAAAATAGCGTTTTTAAGAATACCGTACCCTGTTTGCCTTTCTGTTTTACCATGGTTTTACGTTTCATAAACTGGACTGCACTGAGTTAAAGAAAGTGTCGAAAATGGCAGGCTGTGGTAAGGGGTTCATGGCTTATACTAAGCAGGACAAGCCGAGTCGGGCTTGCGTAACTTGTTTGCCTTATAAGTTGCAGGCCATATTGGTCCAATGTACAAGCATGATTTATTTTGTACCAAACCGATATTCAAGTCGAAATCTCTGCAAGGCAATTTCTGTTGGAGGTTGCACTGTGAATGTACTTGGCAAACATCTTCAGTATGCACCGGCCGGCGTCCAGCCATTCCGCTGTGTAACGTTATTTTGGCATAGCCCGGAATATTCCATTCATGTTTTTTTTTTTGAGTTGGTGCCAATGTTTATACATCGTGAATGATTTACTGTCAACCAGACTGTTTTAAGCATGAGGCATAAGATTCATATAAGCTTCAATCGCGTCAATGGAACGAGTGCAAAATTGATGGTGGTCATCTCAGTAATGTTAATGGCTTGTACGTCTCGGCATTCTTAAAGGAGCTTCAAATTATTTTATGTTGCTTTAAATCTATTGAGCATTTAGATTTTCAGAATGTTTTGAATGCAAAATATGTTTCTTTCTATACAATAGCCTATTTGTTTTTTAAACATGTCAGTGATCTGTTAAAAAATGTGTAGTTCTTTGTAATAATTTAACCCTGGCTCGAAGGCTCATTTGCTTACACATAATTTGAATCCTCCAAAATCATTCAGTTGTAAAGCAAGCACATGACATGTATGCACACATGTGTTTCTAATCTGTGATACATGTACATGGCCAGGGACCCTCCCTGCACTATGGAGCAATAAATGGTGTCCACTGACCCAAGCACTGACCTTGCAATCACTACAACAAACATGGATGTACATGTACCATGGAAAGGAAAGTATGCCTAATAACTTCAATCCTCCAAATTCCTTCACTTTAGCAAAGAGAATGTAGCACGTAACCTCAATCCTTCAAAATCCTTCACTTTAGCAAAGAGAATGTAGCACGTAACCTCAATCCTTCAAAATCCTTCACTTGAGCAAAGAGCATGTAGCACGTAACCTCAATCCTTCAAAATCCTTCACTTTAGCAAAGAGCATGTAACCTCAATCCTTCAAAATCCTTCACTCTAATAGCAAAGAGGATTTGGAGGATTTGGGAAGGTTAGGGTTTTAATGTAAGCCTATATTTGTTATCAGCATCATAGCCAAGTTATGAGCCAGCTGATATACTGAGACGCAATAGAAACTTACCACTTTTTCGACCTTAAATTATCAGTAATCACAATGCACAAATGTAATATGTGCACTTATTTTGGCAACGTGACCCTCTGACGTTTCGCGGTGAAGTGGATACAGATGGGATCGAGTACAGTGGACAAAACGTGGACATTTCCTCAATAAAATGCCAACATTTCTAATCCAAATTGTTGTGTTGTCTTATTTTGAACCATTTCAATTTTATGCTATTCCAAAACAAGTGGTAAGTTTCTATATTATATCACCATTGGTTAGCTGTAGTGTAACTATATCAGTCACCCAAGTATCACATCTGTGAAGTCTGAAATGCACTACATGTCATAAGCAATGGTAAACGTGCAAGCAGGCTGCATATGTTAAAATTCACCTCCATTTGACAGCATAATTCCAAGCAAGGTGTGCATAATTGGCGAACCTTGGCACACATACATTAAGACGGCTACCGCGGTATTTGACGGCGAGAATACAAGTTAATAATAAAGCACCGGCTGGATATGTTGACTCGCAGTCAGTACCGGGTATGTTTTTCCCCGGCATGTCATGTGAAGAAATGGCAGGGGTCGGAGAAAACAGCCACCTTCAAAGGGGAAAGCAGTGAAGATGTAATTCATGTACTCTGTAGGCAGTTCACGATGCTGGTTATTTAACAAATTTGAGATGATGAAATGGTACTTACAGGCATTTGTACTTTTTGGTAAATTGTCTGTTAATGTGTAAACCATTAAACACTGTCGGCAAACTCGAAAGAACATAAATGATTTTAGTTGTGATTTCAGAACATCCGTTGGGTTAACATTTTTTTTTACAATCATTCGTTTAAAGAACTAGAGTATCCCAGTACCTATTTTTAATTTAGACACTTTTATTTCATGCCAATTGCCAACATTATAAATAAACAAATTGACATCATTATTTTGTTCCAGTATAATAAGATAGATTCAACCATAAACTGTAAATTAATTAATATAAAATTAAACACAAAATCAGGCCTGACACTATACGGAGGCAACGGAGGCAATTGCCTTGGTGCACCCTGGTCATTGCTTTGGTGCCCCTTGAAGTGTTCCAATAGAAATTTACATTTTCCTCGTAGAGGTGCCCTTAACCTAGCTTAAATTGCCTTGCCCCTACCAATAGATAGTATCAGGAAAGGGAAGTTGCAACATTGGTAATGTTGGCCAAACTGCTTCTATGAGTATGCTTAGTCTCTTTGAATCGAGATATGGGAAAATGAGGAAGCAAAGCTTGTGTACCCTTCCATATGGACAGACAAAACACAATCAATATGACATAATGCAAAACAAAGACGGGACAAACAAAAACATGAGTAAGACCGGATGTAGCTTCATATTCTTACACTAGCATCATGTACGTTTCATTTGTAGGCAGTGTTGTTGCATATAACCATGGATGTTGCATATAACCATGGATGTTGCATATAACCATGGATGTTGCATATATAACCATGGATGTTGCATAACCATGGATGTTGCATATAACCATGGATGAAGGAACATGCCGGCTATACAGCTTATATTAAACCATAGATAACAATAGATGTCAGAAATTGTATCTCCTGTGGATTTTTTTTTATCCACAATCACTCAGAGAGCACCGAATATACACCCTGCTACAACTGAGGTGTTAAGATAACACCATTGTTGCCAAGCATGTATTATTCCATGCTTGGTCGAGTTGACCAATATGGACGCCGTACGTTTAGTGGTTAACACTGCAGTTGTTGCATTGCAGTACTGAAAAGATAGTCGGTGAAGGGCAAAACTCAAATCAATAATGTTAATGATCTACACGCTGTATTTATATTCATGTAGGCTGCATGAACACAACAGAACATTCTCGGTGACCAAATACAATTCAGATCCTGTGATATATTATGTAGTACCACAACGCCATATCAAGTGAATACCCAGACTAGGACCCAAGCTATCAGCTTCTAACCCTCAGATCTTTGTAGCTGGCTGGGCCTACTAATGTCTATCGATTCCGCTATTGATCTGTTTAAATCTCTGTGTATAAACCATAGATAAAGGACATAACGGTGCCGTATTCTTTGTTCCCAAGCTAACAAAATGCTGCGGTCGAAAAGGTCAAAACAACTTGATTTAATTTCCTGATCTGAACAAAGACAACGTTGTTGTAGAGGGAACAACGGCTTCAAAGTTGGACTAATCTCGGCCCACTTCTGTAATTCGTTCAACAGATTACACACAGTTAATTGTAATTCCTGTAGTGTATATTGCATTATTATGTATGTGCGCGAACACATATGTGTAGGTTGTAATTAAGCAACATATATTCAAATTTCAACATTGGAAAGTCAACATATTCATATGTTGTTAAAGGTAGTAATGCATCCATACTTTGTAAGAAACTGAAAAGATACGTACATATTGAAACCAACATTTGAATATTTTAGCTTGTATTTTTTATTTTTTTTATTTTTTTTTTATATGCAATTCGCCCCACACAAGGCCAATGGCCACTCCAAGGTGGGGGCTACTCAGTCATTGAGTTGTTACAACGACTCCACACTGAATAAACCAGCCCCTCGCACCGAAACAAGACAAGTTAATAACCAGCCTATTCACTGTGCGAATAGGACTGGGAGGGGTAACTAGTCCAGAACAAGGCAGTTGTTAAACTGCCCCTACCCCTATTGTGCTATCAAAGGGACAATAGACCTTCATCACGCTACCGCCATCTTTGTCTGATTCCCTGTATACTCCATACAGATTCAAGTGTAAAATCTCATTAAATAATACAGGCATGAGAATTTCCCGCCGTTCCGCGGTTTCCCGCTTTTTGGAGGCCAAAATATGTCCTCTCCGAGTTCAATGTGAATCCGGTTTAAAATTTGGGGGGTAGAGGTGGTCTAGGGTGATTTTTTTTTAAAGGGAAATTGTGGAAATATCATTGCTGAAATGCCCCGAGATCGGCACTTTTAAAGTCGGCTTCGTAGCTCTGTTTTTAGACGCTCCCAGCTGTTTTATAAACCCGTTTGTCCGATCCTATTTACACGACGTACGCAGAGCGATGAAGTGCTGTTACAGAGATGAAGTTTACTAAACGAATCAACGATCGCGTTAGGTATCAAGTATTCCATAACATCATAAAAATTGTCCAATCAACGATCCCCTATAATGAGCGTTAGGAAATGCTGTTGTTGATTGAGCGGCCATCGTGTTAACGCTTTGGCCTTTGTGTACGTGAAAGAAAAAAAGTTATAGTAAAATTATCGTGAAATATCGGAGGCATCCGACTTCAAAATGCCGAGAATTTTGGATAGAAATGAAGAACAATTCGTACGGGAGTCGGATAAAGGTGTCAAAGAAAAATGGAAGTGGTCTTGGTTAGAGGAAGATGTGGAAATTAAACTGCCTGGTAAAAGTGGTATTGCCGATAAAGTAAAGTGCAATCTCGGCGAGTTCGCCAGAAAGGTAGATATAGGCCTACCAGGGAAGTCGATGTGCACGCTTTGCAATAAACTGATCAACTATGGAAATCGCGGGAAAAGTGCAAAATTCTCAAAATTTTCTCAAGAAATAACCCAAGAACTTAAAATATGTATCAATTGGTAACTTGTTATTATAGAGTGATACATTTAGATTCTCAAGTGTCAATTGTGTTTATTTCTGCTGTTTAATAGGGCCTATGGACATTCAGATCTAAAAATTACATTGAAAATTGCTTGAAAATGCTACTTTTCAGTACCTAAATTGTCAAAATTTTCTAAAGGGGTGCTGACCCCTTCAACCCCCGCCAGGGGGCCCCGGCCCCCTGAAACCCCCGGCATGCCTCGCCTTCGGCTTGATTGGGTCATTAATAGTGAATCGCTATTTTCCAGTTTTTTCTAACGCAACCCATTCTCATGCCTGATAATAAGGGACCAGACTATTTCCCTTCCAGCCTCGGTTTGGTAACGTTGACTTGTATTGAAGAACAAGATCGTGTATATGATGAATAGTATAATTTTTTGTTTCTTAAAGATGTGTAAAACTTTTTTTTTTAAATATGCATGTCAGGGAGCCACATGTGCATGTTCATGCGTATATCAAATTATTGTAAGCCAGAAATATTAAAATAATGTGGTCAAATTATTGTAAGCCAGAAATATTAAAATAATGTGGTCAAATTATTGAAAGCCAGAAATATTAAAATAATGTGGTCAAATTATTGTAAGCCAGAAATATTAAAATAATGTGGTTTAACGTTTGTTTTGCTTAGCTATAAATAGAATATGCTTCATTCGTTATTGCGGCTGAAAAAATCATTATCTAAAGTAAACATGAAATTATCTACATGTGTTATCCACATGTTAGGTTATAGTCGAGTCGCGTTCGTTATTTATAAAATTTGGTACTTATCATCGAGTTAGGGACGGTACAACATTGGTAATGTTGGCAAAAACGTTTCAGTACGCCATCATCTTTAAATCAAGATATACGTATAACCATGGTATAACTAAGGCTGTGCGTTTTCGGTTATTTCGGGAACCGGATACCCGAAATTTGAAATCTTCGGATACCCGGGTACCCGTAAACAATTTTGTAAAAACACATAAATACTCCCAAATATACAAAATAATCAATATGAATACAAGTTTCTCTTGTTTTATTCGAGTCATAATAAATAATAATATAATAATAATGTCGGGCATTTTAAAGCGCTTTTAAACAAGGTATCAAAGCGCTGTACATTATTACCCCTGCTCATCAGGCGCATAAATCATTCCAGAAACCATCTCAGCTCCCTGGGGAATATACAGCTCAATTGCTGCCATTTCGGCGCGTATGGGCTAATCAAACACAACAACCAACTCTGCCCTCACAGGTACCCATTTACTCCTGGGTGGAGAGAAGCAATTATGGTAAAGTGTCTTGCTCAAGGACACAAGCATCATGGTCGCGGCTGTGATTCGAACCCACATTCTGACGACTCAGCCATCAGAACACAAATCCGATGCACTAAACCGCTCGACCATGGCACCCCACGTAAATGTGGACTTACTGTAATAATTTCCCGCCTCTATATTAAAAACGACTCGTAGCAATCCCCATTCCCCAAACAAACAAAATGTTAACAAAAATTGGAGATTCCCATGTGTTGCTTAATTTTTCAAAAGTCATTTACGGGTAATTGGAACCGAAAAATGGAACCGGGTAATGACAGTTTCGGTCAGGTATCTGGGTACCCGGAGACCCGGCAACCCGGCATAGCCTTACATACGGTACAACTGTAACCAAACTGTAACAATTTCAACTTATTATGTTGTTTCGAATATTCATTCAAATTTCAGTGAGGAATTTCAAAAAGAGTACTCTATTTCCGATAAAATTATTTACAATAATTTCACGTTTCTTAAAATTTAAAAATGACAGTGCCTCAGACAAATTATTTCTAGGAAAGATTGATATACCATAATCAGCTTTATACAATTTAGTGTAATTATTTTACAGTTTACACTATTAATTATCAATTCTCTGCCTTATCTTGAACGTGAGATGTACTGCGCTGCAGCCATTAACTATCACGTGATTAGTCGTGAAACTAGCCGTCACGTGAAACATGTCACATGACAAGTTATTTATAGTTTGTTTTAGCAATGAGATAGCAATGGGATGACAGTCACAACAGTCTACATGGGATTGTTTATTCACAGCTATCCTTGGCCGAGATTAGTAAGTTAGAACACAACACCCGAGTAAAATAACTAAATTTGAGAAATATTTTCTCGGTGAATTTCCCCCAACATGAAGAGCCATTAAAAAAGAAAGTTCTGTTTAACGGGCTGAAGTGCCGTCCAATGAGGGTAATTTTTTTTTAAATGAAGGCCTAAATGCGATGATGTGTCATGGCAAAAATAAATTTGAATTTTTATCATATAATTCAATTGAATGTCTCCGTAATCATTAAATGAAAAATCATGTGATATGTGGGGTGGTGTCAATTAAATAAAATGTTGTAAAATAATGTTCAGACTGAATGTTAGACATCATGATACGAAAATTCCACGGAAGAAAAATTAACTAATTTTCTCTACTAAATTAAGAAAAAAAAAAACCTTTCCTAAATGCCATGTTAAAATTAATTTAAAAAATCTATTTCAATATTTCTTGATATAGGCTTAAATGATCACAAGTTAGTTTCTGTACATATAGCCTATCTGTATTTTTGTTTAAACTGTTTTTACTTCCCGCATGAAACAAAAGTACATTCGTCATTGTATTTTGATATTAAGTACAGTCATAGTTTTTTTAAAATAATAAATCATTTGTGACATCGTCACATAGGTTGTCCCCTTTTGTTTTCACAACTGAATTTGGGTTTCATTGGTCTCATTCTATTAAAAAGCTAAATTTGCTGAAGACGAGGCCACAACCATTTTTCACGAAATACCGCGGAAATGTCTGATCATTTCCGTGTTGCGGTATGTGTAAACCAACCAACCACGATGCTCGGTGTTTGTTGTCCCATGTGACTGCGATGTAAATTTTCTGTATTATTAAATTAAATCACTAGAAATATTAGAAGTGTTGCAGTGCTGAATTTGGTTTAATGTAATGCAGTTCTCCATATGTTATCTTAATGGGAAGGTACAACATTGGTATTCTCAAAAACGTAAATTAAGGAATTATTGTCTAAAATCTTAATTGGTGTCAAGTTTGCTTGACAGGGACAGTATCGTCACGATCAGAGCAGACTATGATTGACTTGTCGCTTTTTTTGGCCAAAAATAGGCATTTAAAGGTACACTATCGTCACGATCAGAGCAGACTTTCAACAGGGCATGGAATCGGTGTCCTAGATTAAGATGAACACAGTGACTGAATATTACTGGCTCATTTATGCAGCAGCAACGGTTATGACCTTATCATGTGGGGTATTAATTTCAGTCACTGAGTTAATCTAAAACTAGCACTCTGATTCCATGCCCTGTTGATCGTGATGATATTGTCCCTTTCATCCTGAACAAAATTATTCCGTCGGAAATACCTTTTATCTTAAACAAGGAAATTGTTATGTCACCAAATTAGGAAATGCAAAAGTCGTCGTCCAATTTTACATTAAACTAATTAAGTGTCAAGTTGATGGTGGTATCAAACATCCCTCAATGAAGGAAGATTTTGTTTCAAAGAGAAATAGCAAAATCGATAAAGTAATTTTGCCAGCGATAACGATTTGGTACCGTTCGTTTAAAGACACTCGTTTAACAACTAACGTGAAAGTTCCGCCATTTTGAATTTGAAGTTCCTGTTTGGACCAGAAGTAAAGGTCAGATCAGGTCATTTGAAAGTCATATATCTGACACAATAAAACGTTCTCTTGATCATGAACAAATAATGTTAATATCTGCTTTGGTTCAGGAGACGGGCAGGTCCAAGATAACGCGCGCGTTACGTATGGGACAAATCAGAACTTTGAAACCATGTAACTCTAGTATTAAACCACATATTTTCAAAGTTTAACTACTTAATGTTGAGTATTTGGAAGAGGAACAATGTGTGTTAAAATCAACTTCATTGCACTTTTTTTAACGAGTTGGCACTAATTAATGTAGTGCGTTACGTATGGGACCAGAAGAATTACAAATTTTACAACAAAAAGTTTGAACTTATATTTCTCTGAAAGTTCTTTATTCACAATGTTCATTTTGGGTCTGTATGATAGGTACATTACTTGAGTTTAAGTGTATAAAATATTTGGAAATAAAACATTAGCATCTGGGGGTGGCATTAAAATGTCCAACGAAGGGTAGCGTTACGTATGGGACATGTTACGTATGGGACAAATTTCCACCCATTGCATGCAATGTTAAAATGTGAAATTTAACACAAATTTTTTAATTTTTGCATAAAAATCAATGAATGGGCTTACAAAGTGTACAAATTTATAGAATTTGACTACATTTGGAACTATTTGTGATTCACTAGAAGCAAAGAACATACATGTGTAGTTTTGTAACCATTTTCAAACTTACGCTGTTCAATACTGAGATTTTGACAAATCTTATTATTACAATTTGATGTTTCCAAATTTTAAAATGTCACTTGTCAGAACTGATATCACTTTATACTGTAGTCACTTTGCTTTTAATAATGTTCACTTTCTGATTTACTTCAGAATCCAGATTGCTAAGCTACATGTACATATACTAGAAAACTAAAAAGAAAAGTTAGTTTTAAATCGACAAGCATCAGTTCAGAACCGCAGTTGATGAATTTACTTGAATTCAGTCAAATTTTCACTTAATCTTGAATGTTAAACAACATGCTGTCTCTACTAATTTAAAAACTATGCATGAGTAGTCTCAAAAGTTTATCAAAACCACTCGTAAAAGTCAATTTTTGGTGACTTAAAACACCACACAGTTCTGGTACTTTACTCAGTTACTTCAATATTTCCAGGGAATGTATGAATCTCACGACTATTAACAATTGGCATTTCCAGTATTTTCACTACTGCCTTGACATCAATTGTGTATTCTTCCTCACTCCTGAAAGTAAACTGTTGGTTTTTCAGCAAAAATTAGCACTTATTACAATGAGGTTTGGCCAAGCAAGGTCATAGATAAACAATCAGATAAACCATGGAAGTTGACAGAAGTTGCCTGAATAAACAATCTGTTAAAAAGAATTGACCAGGGATGAAACAGTATGGTTTCTGAAATCTCTCCCTATTATTGTCCCATGGATACGTAACACAATTGTCCCATACGTAACATGTGTTTAATTAATTATACTGCTAATTAGAACAATTTTTTAAAAACTTATTGGTTATTTTTAGGATGGCTAGTACCTAAATTAGAACTTTTGAAATCAAGATTGGATAATATTCACAACTTTTGAAAAACGGAGAAAAAATGTATGTCAAATTGTTACGTATGGGACATTTCAAGTTTGCCACTGCCTAATTTGCATAATTAAAAAAAAAAAAAAAAAAAAATTCTATGTCAATAGAAACTGTTTGATAAGCTGTACATATCCCACCAACAAAAATAGCATTTATGTATTTCTTTATTTTCTTATTGTAATTATAAAATGTCCCATACGTAACACCTAATTCTACATTATGCATATTAGGCGCTGCAGAACCTAATTAATATGCGCAAAATATTCATATTTTTTTTGAGAAAAAATTACTTTGATATGTTAGCTTTACAATGACACAAAAGTTTTCATGTATAAATGTAGATGAAATTTTAACAACTGAGGGGACCTTATCTTGGACCTGCCCAGATATGGTTTCTCATAATATATATTTAGAATTACATTATAATGTGCTAAGCTGAACATCTTAATTTCCGGTTCAGTCACTTTACTAAATTTATACTTGTTTTTAATCATCGTACTTAATTTTGTGAAATTCTGTGCGATAATTATGTTGATTATGTTATCATGACGGTCATGGTCTCATGGCTGATATATATTGCCATAAATTAGCATTAGGGATCTAGTCTAGTCACCCGTTAGTTTAAACGTTGAGTCTCGTACTCTCATATACATTCAGCATTAGTTAAAGGTTGTGAAAATTTAGGAGACCACGAAACTATGTTGATGCTTACTTAATAACGCAACGCGACAAAATTAACCCTAACCTTCCCAAATTCTCCAAAATCTTCTTTGCTAAAGTGAAGGATTTTGAAGGATTGAGGTTACATGCTACATGCTCTTTGCTAAAGTGAAGGATTTTGGAGGATTGGGGTTATTAGGCATATACTTGCCTTTCCATGGTACATGTACATCCATGTTTGTTGTAGTGATTGCAAGGTCAGTGCTTGGGTCAGTGCTTGGGTCAGTGGACACTGTTTATTGCTCCATGCATGCAGGGAGAGTCTTGTGCTTGCTACTACTGAAGAATTTTGGAGGATTCAGGTTATGTGTCCATGGGCCTAGGGAGATAGGAAGGATTCAGGTTATGTGTAAGCAAATGTGCCTTTAATAAAAAAAACACCTTTAAGGGTTTTAATAGCCCATTTCTTAATTTTTCATCTCAGTTGCATTTCTAAGAATGTGATATGGTAGAAAATGCACTTTTGTGCATCAATTCTCAATCCAAAGTGCTTTAAGAAAACAATTTTTGTCACCTTTAAGACTTTGATAATTTTACCAATGGTGTACGCGTATTTCTAAATTGTGTATTTAAGTTTCATGTACCCGTTCTCGAAAAGTACGTGTAACCTTTGTATCCATAAGACTCCAATCCAAAATAACCAAACAACATAATTATATAGTCCTTCAGAGCGCTATTTCATTATTAATGACCCCTTAGCATTCTCCCTCTCTCTCTCTATAGGTGCCTTGTCCTTGCAGGACGTTGGTAATCATGGACCTCCACAGCTCCCTATCCTTTGTTGTTCTCAGCATGTTCTCAGTAACTCTTGCTCTCGGATACCCGTCCATTTGCTCAGAAACTGCCCATGTCAGCCTCTGTATTTTTCTGCTTCTTGTTCCTTCAATTTTACCTGTCATTACTTAATTACTAATGCCCTTAGCATGGTCGACCCCTAAAAGTACGATGAACTCGATCTCTCCTAATGAATAATTTACACCTGGCTAGAGCCCGGTGAAATATTGTCGAATTAACCTTGGTTGCCACTGTTGTGACTGGTCCTATTTCATCTAATAACAATATCAGTTGGTAATAAAAATGTTATGAAATGGCAAATTCCAAAAGACAGGATTGTTGCCACTGCGAGTATATTTTTTATAAAGATTTAATGAGCGTCTCGCTGTTTGATACAAATAGTGTTATAATCTTATTTTGGTCAAATATTTGTTTGCGATTTTTTTTTCATAGGTGGGATATGGTGGCATTGGTGGCATGGAAGCGATCATTCACCCATGCACGTTTGAGAGTCGAAAATTAACATTCACTGCAGGAACAAAACTTAGTGTTCTTGGTTTTATTAATTTTATTAATTTCCATTAATTAACTTGATAAAGGTTGCAAACATCCTGACAAATTATTCTGTCTGAAGTGATCTCATTTCAGTGAAAACACGGGAAAATATAACAGCATACTCATAGAAGCAGTTTTGCCAACATTACCAATGTTGTACCTTCCCTTTAATGTATATCTTGATTCAAAGAGAGTAAGCATACTGATAGAAGCAGTTTTGCCAACATTAGCAATGCTGTACCTTCCCTTCAATGTATATCTTGATTCAAAGAGAGTAAGCATACTCATAGAAGCAGTTTTGCCAACATTACCAATGTTGTACCTTCCCTTTAATGTATATCTTGATTCAAAGAGAGTAAGCGTACTCATATAGAAGCAGTTTTGCCAACATTACCAATGTTGTACCTTCCCTTCAATGTATATCTTGATTCAAAGAGAGTAAGCGTACTCATAGTCATATAGAAGCAGTTTGGCCAACATTACCAATGTTGTACCTTCCCTTCAATGTATATCTTGATTCAAAGAGAGTAAGCGTACTCATATAGAAGCAGTTTTGCCAACATTACCAATGTTGTACCTTCCCTTTAAAAGTAATTATTCTAAATAAGTTAAATTTCTAAGCTGTACTAAATGCCTTTGAATGTGTCATCTATTTAGATGAGACTGAAAATTTGGGCAGTTTTAACTGGACAATGACATTACCGTGATGAACAGTTATCCAACCCATGACACAATAGATACGCGTTGATACATGTAATAATGTATTTCCTATTAAATTTAATCCGGCCACTTCCATAATAACCTTATATACATCAATACAAAAATGGTGTTTTTATTTCAACGCTCGAGCAGGCCCGCCATGGATAATTCAAATGTATTTAAGAATTCATTAACAACTCGTGGGTGAAATCGGTGATTAGAGTCCTGGGTTTAAATTAAGACGGGATCCCGTCATGAAATGAGTCATCGGAACACCGCACCATTGAGGAGTAAACATCTTGTAGAAAATGCTCGTTATTGTAAATTTCAAAATTTCAAATTGATGCCTCATAATTTCGTGCGTATTTTTCAGGAGTTTGGAAAAAACTTTGTATAACACCAACACTTGGTCCCGTGTTAGAAAATACTTCGTCTACACTGTAAGAAAAACATGCAAATTTACAGCAAAATGCAGGCAACTCTATTTCCAACAATTTTCTGTATTACAATTTACATAACAAGTGTGTTAAACTGATTTACACAATTTTACAACGCTTAATAATGAAACTGCAGTATCGTTTCCTCTCGGGAATGGCGCATGATAAATACTTGTTGTAATGTAATGTAATGTAATATGTTTGGACATATTCTTTGTGGGCCGAAACTGAAGAGAATTGAATGGGTAAAACAAACAGATATTGAAACGTACTGCAGTTTCATTATTAAGCATTTACAGAAATTGTGTAAATCAGTTTAACACACTTGTTATGTAAAATTGTAATACAGCAAATTTAGTTGGAAATAGAGTTGCTTGCATTTTGCTGTATTTTTTATATATTTTTTTTGCTGTAAAATGTTTTTTACAGTGTACTTGAAAATGGTTTAGACCTTGATCACGCTACGTCCATCCGAATTAAGATTCAGGATTTAAATGATTTATTTAAATCACAATTCGTGGCTCAAGGGTCAAATTACAAGTGACGATACATCAAAAGATTTAAGAATTTTTTTTACAATACATTAAACAGTACATAAGTTTTTTAATTATGAAAACATACAAAGCAGAATAGGTAGGTATTGTTCCCTGTATACGCAAGTACGATTACAGCTCTTATTCTCAATTTATAAAAAGGACCAGACTATTTTTTTCTGCCAGCCTCGGTTCGGTCACATGAATTTGTATGTGGAAAAAACAAGATGGCGGCACCATGATCAGTGTCAATTCCAATTGTGTTGGTTTTGTTGGCATTTTTTCACTTTTGTTGGCATTTTTTCACTTTTGTTGATTGTATTTATGACACTTCGATAAAAATATAACAAACGTCCGTTTTCTACACACAACGCCAATCTTGCTTTTTGTTGACAAATCAACTGGATTTAATGTCTTAAATAGCCTGGTGCATCGGGATGAGGTGATGCACCCCGCTGTGATACGTATTATGCCTTCAGGCACTAGACATTGATGGTCGATCTTTCTTGAGTGAAGAGTAATTTCAGTGTCATTTGGGGTCAATTGTATTAAAATAAAAGGTCAGGGACTGACAAGGATACTTGCCGTGAATATGGTCTAGACAATATGCACGTGTATATGCATGCATACACGTATTTCTAATGCAAACAAATGGCTAATATATGAATCATCAAAGCCATTATGGTGATTATATGATACGCAAGTAATATTTCTAACTTTGCAGGGTGCAAAGGATAAGTTAGTAATTAGTACTGAAAGTACTGTATATCTTGATTCAAAGAGAGTAAGCATACTCATAGAAGCAGTTTGGCCGACATTGCCAATGTTGTACCTTCCCTTCAATGTATATCTTGATTCAAAGAGAGTAAGCATACTCGTAGAAGCAGTTTTAGCCA
Organism: Zoroaster sp. YZ-2022; assembly: GCA_029582265.1. Taxonomy (NCBI): domain Eukaryota; kingdom Metazoa; phylum Echinodermata; class Asteroidea; order Forcipulatida; family Zoroasteridae; genus Zoroaster; species Zoroaster sp. YZ-2022. Next base: position 3,845,139 of record CM055818.1, on the reverse strand, counting down.
ACATTACCAATGTTGTACCTTCCCTTCAATGTATATCTTGATTCAAAGAGAGTAAGCATACTCATAGAAGCAGTTTTGCCAACATTACCAATGTTGTACCTTCCCTTTAATGTATATCTTGATTCAAAGAGAGTAAGCATACTCATAGAAGCAGTTTGGCCAACATTACCAATGCTGTACCTTCCCTTCAATGTATATCTTGATTCAAAGAGAGTAAGCATACTCATACTATAGAAGCAGTTTTGCCAACATTACCAATGTTGTACCGTCTTTTTAATGTATATCTTGATCCAAAGAGAGTAAGCATACTCGTAGAAGCAGTTTGCCAGAGTGTTACCAATGTCATACCATGCCTTTAACAGTGGATGACAGCATCAGATTTTGAAATGAATACTCATTTTGTCTCGGTAATGTCAAATAAATAAAGTTTGGATAATTGGAGGTCAGTAATATTGTTTTAATATACTGAACCCCACTTATGTCTAGCCTTCGTGGGTTCATCATCGGGAAATAGATATGATATACCGGATGTCTACGGAGTACAGTTACTCGTGTGATAAGCATCCTACAGTAGGCCTACACTGTAAAAAAAATGTCTGTTATTTTACATCAAATATTTTGTTGTTTTTAGGTTTAACATTTAAATTTTTGTAAAAAAGCAAATTTCTGTCAATTATGAAGTTTTTTTTCACATGTATTTTGTATTTTAACAAAAATATGTCAATAAACTTAAAGTAAGAAATAAACCAAAATTATGTGAAATTTTTGTCTTTTTACATGCAGAAAAAGGTTGTTACAACTTGCTGTGATTTAACAACTACTGGCCGTAAAATTACAAATAAAACACAACATAACTGTATAATTACATTAAAAAATGTGTTTTATGTAAATAAACAATTTTCGGGTTTTATTTTGTAAATAAACAAGTATCCTACAATTATGACATTATTTTACAAGTGTTTTGCGTTTTAGCAAAAAAGTGTTTATAAACATAAATAATGTAACACATAAACCAACATTCTGTAATTTTTTAATTCTTTTTACGGGCAGAAAATTGTAGATTTACAACTTGATGTGATTTAACAAATATCCGGAAATTAACAACCTATATATATGGGATTCTAGCCAGCCAATTGTCATCGGGCAAGCTCGGTGGTCGAGAGGTTAAGACGTCTGCACTAGTAAGCAGGAGGTCGTGGGTTCGAATCCCGCCCGAGTCGCCTGTGTAGTTTTTTCACAGACACTCAGAAAGCACTGAGCATACAGTGCTATACACACGTTGGTGTAGGGCAAAATTAAATCAATTGTTTATCTCCCGACGCAAGAATTTCACCAACCTATATATAAAATTATAGCAGTCACAGAAAAACAAGTTCAAATGTAAAAACAAGCAACCTAAAAGCTTTGTAAAAAGTATAAACAAAATCCTGTAATTTCAAATCTTAATATTGTTTATTTGCACCTATTTTGTAAAAACGAAAAACAAGTCTTCGTAAAAAGAATAAAATTTGTAAATGTAAGGAACCTAAGCACTGTAAAAAATAAAAACAAATGGATGCAATTTTCATGGTATACAATAATTCTGTTTTTTGTGTTAACAAATTGAATTGTTAATGTTTGGAACAGAATTTGTGTATCTTATAATTACAAAATTTATGTTTTTATTTTAACATAACATCTTGTAAAACAAAATTACAGACAGACTGCCGGCAACTAAGTTGCCGGCAGTTTGCCTGTAATTTTACAAGTTAATTTTTTACAGTGTAGGCTATATCGTATACTCGGCTCTAAACAAACAGCTATATTGAGCCATTTCCCAAGTACACTTTTCAATTCAATTTTTTGTACCATGGTCCAAAGTCAATAATAAATTGTATATTTGCACAACATGATATTTCACACGTAGGCCAACATTTTTTGTATATTTTATTTTTATCTAGATTCGTTCTGCTTTTTTTATTATTAATAAATTAACATAAAATTTATGTTTTGACAGACAACTTACGTTGTGCCACGTTGATGGTTTAAAAAAATCCCTTCGAATGTTTCTGTCCGAGTTGCTTTCATTTTAGTAAAATTAATAAATAAATTATGACACCGCTTCAAACAGAAATATTTCAAGAGATGTTTGATACCGTCATCATCACTTAACACGACTAAGTGTTATGTAAAACGCTGATCAGTTGTAGTTTTTGAGATTAACAATATTGTATACTACTCAAAACAATTTAGGGAACACCTGATGTTACTGCAAGAGGTGGTCACACCAGTTATTGAGATGTTCCATGGACCGGGATTTTCATTTGCAACCCCCTCTCTCTTTCAGTAGTCATGTCATGAAATGTGTAATCACTACATGCATCCTTTATCATCTGTTTCATTGTGCAGTTGTTTCTCATCAATTCTGTGAAACATTGTGTTTATCTGAAATAAATGATCTTGCTTTAACTGAGATTATTCCGGTGTTCCCTAAATTGTTTTGAGTAGTATATAATGGCTGATTCAAAAAATGACTGGCAATTCAACATATTATCATATATTCTGAGTAGAGAATTAGCTGTTGCAAACTGCTTACTAACCAACCTAAAGGACCTGTAGCATAAATGCAGAAACAGTAGTTTTGTCCTTACGTTTTCGGCCTAGCAGTTTTTTCTCAAAGGCAGAATACATGTATATAACCATACATAATTATGTATTCTCCCTTCTGTTTTAGGCCAGCCGGCCATGCTCAAAACTTCACTCCCGATTTCATAATGGTGCGTCTAGTTTTGTTTAAGCATATATAGATGGTTTAAGTAAAGACTGCGGTGACACCATGTAAAAATTATCGATTGAGTAGTAATTAGTTCTGAAAAGAACTGGTGGTTACAACTCGACGTTTCGATCTTTATGCTCTGATCGTCTTCAGGAGAATGTTTGTTTAACAAATTGATAATAATATATTCTTCTATTGCCACCATTTTATGCACTATAAGAAATATCGGGCAAACACGGTTGATATGTTGCCCAGTACTGGTCAATATATCAACAGGTTACACAGTTGGTTTACCATTGCCCAATGTTAGATTATTTTTTGCCAAAAGATGTGAACAGTTGTGGTAAATACTGACCAATTCTGGCTGAAATACCCCTGGTAACCTTACCCAACCCCATGTTGCCCAACGTGTTTACAGTGTACGGACAGTACACCTTTAGTAGTTAACAGATACAGCAAATTAATAAATTCTAATCTAAAAAACGTAATTGGTAATGGTACCAGTTGATCCGTTTGACATGTTGTATGTTTTTGAAAACGTGAAATGTATTAAAAATTTGGAATACTGTGATCCATTTTCCAAATTAGAATGAGTGCAAAAAATACTTAAGTGCTTTTTCACTATAGTCTCTTTAATGGCACGATGGAAGGAGTTTGATCTTGCATAGGTTGGTTGTCTACTTGTGATTCATACCATAACTAGAGAATACTTTACCAATATTCAACCATAACTAGAGAATACTTTACCAATATTCAACCATAACTAGAGAATAAGCTGTTGCAAACTGCTTACCAATCTAAAGGACCGGTAGTATAAATGCAAAATAATGGTTATTGGTCTTACGTTTCGAACGCATCAGGTTCTTTCACAAAGGCAACCATGTTGTTAAACATTCATGATTTGCTTGATGTCTCTTTATCTTTCTGACTGTTTCATCTTGCCCCAAATAAATAAAATCAAGGACTTATAGAACAGTTGCAGGGTGTACAGTTATCTCATCCAACCTGATGACGTACATGTTATGGCGCGGCTGTTTCTATTCATAGAAACCCATTAAACTAAACAGCTTGACAAACACATGATATACATTGCCAGTCAGTTTGCTATCAACAAGCTAGATTTGTCTCTTCTTTCTGCAAGTATATATTTAAGGTCTTGAAATAGTTAAGTGGAATCCGAAAAACATCTGCTCAATGTGTGGGACGTTTAATCTATGTGTTGACGGTGACCAAAATATGTTGTATATATATTTTCATCTTTTCGAATTCATGTGCTACAAATATCCTTATTAAACCACATTTGTCTTATTGGGATCCCGAACCCATCCCTTACCCTAATCCTTACCCTAGGTAAAACTTGTAGCTTTGCATGGTGAGGATGATAAGTAAGACTAATTGCGGTGACACCATGTGGAATCTCAATTGAGTAGTAATTAGTTCTGAAAAGAACTGGAGGTACAACTCGACGTTTCGATCAGTATGCTCTGATCGTCCTCAGGAGAATCAGAGCACGATCAGAGGACGATCAGAGCATACTGATCGAAACGTCGAGTTGTACCTCCAGTTCTTTTCAGAACTAATTACTACTCAATTGATATTCCACATGGTGTCACCGCAGTTAGTCTTACTTATAATCCTTACCCTAATCCTTACCCTAATCCTTACCCTAATCCTTACCCTAATCCTTACCCTAATCCTTACCCTAATCCTTACCCTAATCCTTACCCTAACCTTATCTCTATTACCCTAACCCTTACCCTAAACTTATCCCCAACCTTGTCCCTTTACCCTAACCCTATCCCCTAACCATATGCCTGCTACCCTATTACCCTATCATCATAACCCTAACCCTAACCCTAACCTGTTTCATTTGGATCAATTTGTTCTTAATTCTTTGTCAAGCAAGGAAACCCAAGTTGAAGGGTCATGGTTCTTCTCTTAGAAATTGGAAACAACAAACTGATTGGACTGTGAATTATAATGAGTGGTTTATTTATCCGTATTTATCAAGTTAATACAGTTAGTCATTTTGTTAAGGAAATGCTGAAATGCATCTTTATAAGAAACGCCTTTTCATCATTTCACAATTCGTCATGGGCTGGATGAGCCCAAAATCAAATCACATAGAACCTTCTAGGTTCGAAACGTAAGGCCAATAACTACTATTTTCAAATCAAGGTATATTTCAATTTTGTGTGCGTCTTCGATTTGACACATAAAACTGTTTCCTTTTTTGAAGAGCAAAGAAAACTATCATGACATTTGTGATGGTAAAAAATCAATCCAAAATAAGTAAGGTGTGGACTGAAAGAAAGTAAAAAGAAGCAGTTTTGCCAACATTGCCAGTACTATACTATACACATTAACCATGAAGTATTTGTAAACTCATGCAGGTGACATGAAGAGTACATGTGCCACGAGACGACACCAGCTGATGTTGTTCATAAATAATTATCTTTTGGCCTTGGGGAATACTTCGTTGAATGTGAATTGCTCATTACTGGTAAATCTCACGCCGGGAAAATCACCTTGGATAGAGACAACCCAATCGACTTGAATCAGTGCAGATTGTACTTGTACAATAATGCATTCATCATTCATTCGGATTTTCACATCACCCCAACCCCCGTCATAATATGAATGATGTTTTGTACTGAAAGCAGTGACAAGCAAGGGCATGTTTAAATTAACTTTCCCCAGACTTAACACACACTTGTATTGTAACTTGTATTGTAAGGTCTGGAAAGTCTGGTACCTAGTGTGCCATCCACTATCACGAGGCAATCTCTTGCATTGTAACCTCCGGGTCTGGAAAGTCTGGTACCTCATGTGCCATACACTATCACGAGGCAATCTCTTGTATTGTAACCTCCAGGTCTGGAAAGTCTGGTACCTGATGTGCCATACACTATCACGAGGCAATATCTTGTATTGTAACCTCCAGGTCTGGAAAGTCTGGTACCTGATGTGCCATACACTATCAAGGGGCAATCTCTAGTGTTGTAACCTCCAGGTCTGGAAAGTCTGGTACCTATGTGCCATACACATTCTAGGCCTGTGCGTTTTCGAATAATTTGGTGACCGGATATTCGGATTTTGATTTCGATCGAATATTCAATATTTGAAGGCCGCCGATTGTAAATTGCGCCACGTGATAAAATGAGCACGCGCGATATGGTGGGGCCAAAAATGTACTAAACATAATGTCGCCCAGACGAGGATGGACTTGCTAGGTGACGACCAATGTAGACGAGAGGATGATTGGGGGTATAATGATGGAATCGCCAATAAAAAAAATAAAAATATATATATATTTTGTTTTACAAAAACCGTACGTGCTACAAACTAATTATTAACCAACGAAATGGCATCTCATCTGTTTATCCATTTTACACACCTGCCGGTCTTGCTGACATTTCCCGTCCCTTTTCGAGACACGCGATATTTCTGTGCCGATTGATACCTGTGTCCTTGAGCAAGACACTTAACCATAATTGCTTCTCTCCACCCAGGGGTTAAATGGGTACCTGTGAAGGCAGAGATGGTTTGCTCTATATGCGCTAGAAATGGCAGCAATTGAGCTGTATACTCCCCAGGGAGCTGAGATGGTTTCAGGAATGATTTATGAGCCTTATGAGCCTTATGAGCAGGGATAATAATATAATGCGCCTTGAGCGCCACTTAGTTGGTGGATACGTGCGCTATATAAATCTATACATTATTATTATTATTATTACCTCACCGTTGTCGGTTATGGAACGCCAAAGAGGCATAAAGTATATCGTGCTTATAGGAAAGTTAGAGCAATGTCTTGGATTACTCCTTAACCAGTCTTGTCCATGAAGCTTGTGCTGTGTAAGTCGGCGGCGGACAGGGTGAAAAATAAAAGGTTGCCTGGTCTCCTGGGGCAACCTAGACGTCGGTTGCCCGTCGACCATTTTGTCAAATCAAATACCACTACACGGTTGATATGTTGCCCAACACTGGTCAACATGTCAACAGGTTACACGGTTGGTTTACCATTGCCCAATGTTGGATAATATTTGGCCAAAATATGTGAACAGTTGTGGTAAATACTGACCAATTCTGGGAGAAATAACCTTACCCAACGCCATGTTGCCCAATGTTTTTACAGTGGAATATCAGTTATAAAAATATAAGATCATACGGGTTGAGAGGGCGAAAGCATTTGAAGTTTTCCTCTTACACTCTAAAGATTATAAACATTATTTTGAAAAAAATTCTTAATTAAAATGGACAAAATATTCAATTTGTGCTGGGGACAGCTAGCTCATTTTCTTGATTTCACACCCTCCTAGCTCATTTTCTTGATTTCACACCCTGCCGGAGTTGTTACCTCATCAGCCTTCCATGGCTGTTCGGTCTTGCTACGGCCACACACGGCATGTATTACCTTCTCAATGACAAGACAAGGTGAGCAGGAAACCTCCCTCCAGATGGATGACAACATCCCTAAGACATTCTTCAGAGGCGCGTCTGTCTATACACTCTCCTCATATCTTTCTGAGATGGCCGACTGAGTGAAAAATCAACAAGTATCGATGACTAGTCAATAATGATCGATACACTGCCAGTAGGTTAATACATAAACCCGTCGTAAGCCTGTACAAAAAATAATGGTCGACCAAAAGCGGGAAATGTAAGTGGATTGACTTCAGCTGACAGTTTGTTTAAAATAAAGTAGTTCTAAGTTTCAGTGAGAAAGTGTTCCCTCAGCTTAGTTTACTGCCACTCGTGTTGTTTTAATTATTGCAGGCTGGAGAGTTCTTCGCAAAATTGATATTCTGTTTTCAGATTGGGAGAGCGTTGATTTGTTGTCATGCAGTGAACAGTAACCCTTCAGCATCACGGATAATATTCATATATCGATATCAAATTGACATTATGATCTACTGATTGACTTTCGTCACTCACTATAAGACTTCTTATTACTCTGGATGCAGCGATGAGATGATTGCCCATGAGGTCCTGCTGACGTCATTAATAAGATACGTCCGGCTCTTCGTATGGGTCTCTACGAGGAGAATGAATGAAGATTGATTTGCAAGATGGAAATTCCAAATACAGCGACAGTTCTTAAACCCGTTCAATCTCTATATTCAATCAGGATAGATACTTTCGTCACGGTGCAACGGGGGCAGCCCTCTTTGTAACATTCCGTGTAATCCCAAAGATCAAAGCGAGGCTGGAAGGGAACTAGTCTGGTCCCTATCCCATGACTTCAACGCTGTAACCATGTTTGCCTACAGGGAATTGTACAAAAATGGCCGCAGCGTTGACAGAGTTATATTGTTTACGAAATACAGCAATCAGTCTTTCACTTCAACTCATTTGTATTTGTGCATCTTGTGTGCTATTTAATCAATATGTGAGTACATTGTGAAATCGTATGTGATACATTTATTAAGTGGTTATAATATTAATGAATTTAAATTTAAAGACTTGGGCGATAACACAATAATATCAAATATCGCGATACCTTTTTGTTATTCGATTATGATATCGAGAACCTTCTTAAGTTATCGCGATTAAAAAAAATTGCAATTGTGAGTCAAGTCAGAAATTCCATGGAAACAAAATTATGACAGTCTTTTCAGCTTTTGAAAGTGAGAAACAAACGTGAACTACTTCAGAAGTACATACACACTATGCGAACGAAATATACATATACCTGTGGTTATCGGCTCTTAAGCAATCATGCATGAATGAAAAAATAATCGCGATACTATCGAAAATCGCGATATATGTTTGCCGATATATCGTGGATGAAAAAAAAATCGATATCGCCCAAGCTTAGTTGAAATCCACTTTTCAAAAAAGAACAATCTAAATTGGTCTGTTTTGCTTTTTTGTGATGAAGCTGTTCATTCTGCTTTTTCGTGATGAAGCTGTTCAGCAGCAGAATATTTCATTGTCACTTGTCAGTATCTACTGCCTCCGGTGAACAATTCCTCACATTTTACGCAGATGCAGAAGGCGGTACCACGCAGCGTTCTGCTTGTAGTGATGGGTACGAATACATAATTACGTACGTGTAAATTAAAGGGAAGGTATAACATTGGTAACGTTGGCAAAACTGCTTCTATGAGTATGCTTACTCTCTTTGAATCAAGATATACATTGAAGGGAAGGTACAACGTTGTTAATGTTGGCAAAACTGCTTCTAGTATGAGTACCGGTATGCTTACTCTCTTTGAATCAAGATATACATTAAAGATAAGGCACAACATTGATAATGTTGGCAAAACTGCTTCTATGAGTATGCTTACTCTCTTTAAATCAAGATATACATTAAAGGGAAGGTGCAACATTGGTAATGTTGGCCAAACTGCTTCTATGGGTATGCTTACTCTCTTTAAATCAAGATATACATTAAAGGGAAGGTACAGCATTGGTAATGTTAGCAAAACTGCTTCTATGAGTGTGCTTTCTCTCTTTTGAATCGATTCAAGATATACATAGGCCCTAAATATCATTAGAAAGGACAGCAACTCAGACAAAATAATTTATAGTGAAGATTGAGAATATCATCAGTTTTACACCAAGTTATTTAGACATGCAATTATTATTATTTTTTCAGTTTTAATTAAAATTAAAAATTTAATTAAAATTAAAAATTTGTTATTCTAAATTAGAATTACTGCAAACACAAATATTTCTACATAAAAATGTTGCTATGTATTTTGTTTTGTTTTGTTTTGTTTTTGTATTTTTTATATATATTTTATTTTTCGTTTTTTTTTTTAATAAAAGCGTTTCCTGTAATTACCTTCCCTTTAAGTTGTACATTTACATACCACGGTCCATAATTCGTGTATTTAAGTGTACAGGTTTATTTCAACTGCTGTACATTATAGTTGATCGTGCCTTGGGTTCATTACAATACGCCACTTCCAATCTTGGAGTAGATTACTTCAATAATGGATTAAAGCACACACGCTCATGAATAAAGTGGTAGATTACCCAGAAAGCTCTTTACAAAAACATAAGGAGTAATTGACTTGGGCTTATAGACTTATGGGATTGAATAAACCATCTAAGATTTGGGTAATTTTTGTATTGGGTTTCGCATTACCTGGGTCGCAAAGTGGGATTATGTGATTAAACAAACCATCCATGAATTGGGTAATTTTGTATCGGGTTTCACACTATCTGCGTTACAAAGTGGGATTATGGGATTAAATAAACCGTCATATTACCTGAGTTTATGGGAATACAAATTGTAAAAAATACGTAAATAAATACAAATAATTAAGTGTTTATGCACTGTGCAACTAAAACTTCTCACCCAAAAGGGGTTAGTTCGTGCCCCCAAATTCCCCTCATCTTGCTTTTAGACCTGGTAAGAGTAAAAGTAAAAGGTTCAAAATTGTTATCAAATTTGACTGCTGTAACCGTGAGAGATTTATTTTAATTGGGTCGACTTAACGCCAAATTTATGGTCAAAGGTGTTTCTCGTCACGTCAGATATCAACTCGGTATTCGACCCAAGGAATAATTCAGATTGTGTAATCCATCTTCTTTCTGTCGGTGGGATGTGCACACCCACTCCTGTATCACCTTGCCTTAGTAAATGAGAACATGATACACCCGTATATTGTGAGAATTTTTCAAGGAACAATATCTTAAAAACAAAACACAATGCGTATCAGAATGTAAAAGGCAAAAATGTGTGTGTATATGTAATTCTAGTTTTGAGTAAATTCTGAATTTTGTGAAGCAGTTTGGCTTACGCTTGGGCGATAGCACGATAATATCGAATATCGCGATACCTTTTTTTTAATTCAATTATGATATCGAGAACCTTTTTAAGTTATCGAGATATCGGGAAATCGTGATTAAAAAATATATCGCAGAAATTCCATGGAAACAAAATTAAAACAGTCTTTTCAGCTTTTGGATGTGAGAAACAAAAGCGAACTACTTCAGAAGTACATACACACTATTGCAAACGAATTTGCACTTTATTGTGATGCTTGTAGAGGGGTACATACCCGTGGTTATCGACTCTAAAGCAATCATGCATGAATGAAAAAATTAATCGCGATATTATCGAAAATCGTGATATATGTTTGCCGATATATCGTGGATGAAAAAAAATCGCTATCGCCCAAGCTTAGTTTGGCGTACGATACAATCGTTTACTGTTATAAAAATGCTTATAGGCACATTTTGTAATTCTCAAAAAGAAAACACGAATGATCACATGTTAAATTGATGATGGTGTAAATATTGGGTTTAAAGAGTAAGGAATTTATATTTCTCAATGTACTCCAGAATATGTACAATAAACTGTATCAAAGGTCCACGTTAGACTGAATACTGTGTTCGTGTTTGCCGATCGAACTTCCTGAATGCATTTTCATTCTTTTCTCGTTAACGACACAATGTAATCAGTTAAAAGCTGTCACATGTGATATGTATTTAATAAATAATAATAATAATAATAATAATAATAATAATAATAATAATAATAATAATAATAATAATAATAATAATAATAATAATAATAATAATAATAATAATAATAATAATAATAATAATAATAATAATAATAATAATAATAATAATAATAATAATAATAATAATAATAATAATAATAATAATAATAATAATAATAATAATAATAATAATAATAATAATAATAATAATAATAATAATAATAATAATAATAATAATAATAAATGTAAATTTATGTAGCACCGGTATCCGTCAACCAAATAACGCTCATGGCGCTTTGCAAAAACAACAACACTGCAGTATCATAAAATATAATACAGTACATGTACAAAGCATAAATCCATGTTCAATCAGTCAGTTCAAACTTCATACACTTCTAAGAACAAATGTGTTTTTTAGTTCGTCTTGAACATGTATGGCGAGGCAGCGAATCTATAGATGTTTCTCTATATACACGAAAAGAGGTTTAATAGTGATATTATTTCCCTTTAAAGGGGCAGTATCGTCACGATCAGAGCAGACTTTCAACAGGGCATGGAATCGGTGTCCGAGTTCAAGATGAACACAGTGACTGAAAATTACTGGCTAATTTATGCAGCAGCAACGGTAATATGACCTTATCATGTGGGTTATTATTTTCAGTCACTGTGTTAATATAAAACTAGCATTCTGATTCCATGCCCTATTGATCGTGACGATATTGCCCCTTTAAGTTATCTTTGTCACACCATAGCGTTAACAGCTCGGAGGTATTCTCAGTTCTTAAAACGTCGCTTCGCATACGGTAATTATTTTGAAATTCCACAAGTCATCTTGAATAAGTCTTGGTTGAGTTGACAGACATTGGAATGGAATTACTGTTCTACAAATGATACTTATTCTGTTAAGGCAAATACAAATAGGCCTATATGTGTATGAATTTGGGGGTCATATTTAACGTCCTGATCATGTAACTTTCTTTAATAATAATAATAATAATAATAATGTGTGGATTTATATAGCGCACGTATCCACCAACTAAGTGGTGCTCAAGGCGCATTATATTATTATCCCTGCTCATAAGGCTCATAAATCATTCCTGAAACCATCTCAGCTCCCTGGAGAGTATACAGCTCAATTGCTGCCATTTCTAGCGCATATAGAGCAAACCAACTCTGCCTTCACAGGTACCCATTTAACCCCTGGGTGGAGAGAAGGAATTATGATTAAGTGTCTTGCTCAAGGACACAAGTGTCACGGCCGTGATTCGAACCCACATTATGTTGCTAACAACAGAACTTTAATCCGGTAAGCTACTCCGCTCGGCCACGACACCTATATAACGGGAGATTACACTTTTGGTAAATTTCTTCTATTTCATAAAATCTAGATATGCATTGAAGAACTAACCTCTGAAAGTTTCAGTTCATTCCGTTGTGTCGTTTATAATGAGAAATAGTAAAAATGCTAGACACAAATTCTGTATTTTATTCTAATGAAGAATTGCTGTCAAGAGAAAGTTTTGTACCATCATCTACGTACACCAATTGAGTTTCATATAAATTTGTTGTACTTTTTTGGGCTATAACCCTAACTCCCTAGGCCCATGCTTACACATAACCTGAATCCTTCCTAACTCCCTAGGCCCATTTGCTTACACATAACCTGAATCCTTCCTAACTCCCTGGGCCCATTTGCTTACACATAACCTGAATCCTTCCTAACTCCCTGGGCCCATTTGCTTACACATAACCTGAATCCTTCCTAACTCCCTGGGCCCATTTGCTTACACATAACCTGAATCCTTCCTAACTCCCTCGGTCCATTTGCTTACACATAACCTGAATCCTTCCTAACTCCCTCGGTCCATTTGCTTACACATAACCTGAATCCTTCCTAACTCCCTCGGCCCATTTGCTTACACATAACCTGAATCCTTCCTAACTCCATAGGCCCATTTGCTTACACATAACCTGAATCCTTCCTAACTCCCTAGGCCCATTTGCTTACACATAACCTGAATCCTTTCTAACTCCCGAGGCCCATTTGCTGACACATGACCTGAATCCTTCCTAACTCCCTAGGCCCATTTGCTTACACATAACCCGAATCCTTCCTAACTCCCTAGGCCCATTTGCTTACACATAACCTGAATCCTCCAAAATCCTTCAGTAGTAAAGCAAGCACATGACATGTATGCACACATGTGTTTCTAATCTGTGATACATGTACATGGCCAGGGACCCTCCCTGCATGCATGGAGCAATAAACAGTGTCCACTGACCCAAGCACTGACCTTGCAATCACTACAACAAACATGGATGTACGTGTACCATGGAAAGGCAAGTATGCCTAATAACGTCAATCCTCCAAAATCCTTCACTTTAGCAAAGAGCATGTAGCATGTAACCTCAATCCTTCAAAATCCTTCACTTTAGCAAAGAGGATTTTGGAGGATTTGGGAAGGTTAGGGTTAAGCAGGTGCAGTATAATTTGTAGAATAGATATTCTCTCTGAGAAACAGGGACATAAAATCTAATTTGTAATGCATGTAATAAACAGATAAAATCAGACACAACATGAACAAATTTTATTAATGAAATCTGCAGCTTTGATCTAAGACCTAAAGCAAAATCAATTTCGCCGAGCTAGCAATATATATCTTAACCTGAAACATGAGTTTTCTTTATTTTATTTTTATTTATTTTATTTATATTTCTGGTAATGAAACCAAGGAAGCCTCAGAAAAGCGCACTTAAGCACTGTAAGCTCGAAAGCCTGAGGGAACCTGTAAACAAGGGCGCTTGCAATGTGAACCAGAAACACCGGGGTAAACCCCTACTCTTCCAGGATAAGTGTTCTGGGTTCTTTTACGTGCATTACTTAATCTAGTACACGGGACCTACGGCTTAACGTCCCATCCGAAGGACGGAGCAATTATGGTTAAGTATCTTGCTCAAGGACACAAGTGTCACGACCGGGGCTCGAACCCACACGCTGCTGCTGGCAACACCAGAACTTGAGTTCGGTGCGCTAGACCGCTCGGCCACGACACTCCTAAGATCATCGTCTTAACCCTTTGACGCACATGACGGTCGCTTGCGACCGCCAAAAACACGTTAAAACAATAGAATTAATAGAATTAACCCTCCTATAGGTTTAACACTCAAAGACACTCAAAATGTTTATGTCTCTCTTAACCCATTGCCTTTGTGCAGTGTACTCAAATACACTCAAAATTTGAATGTAACTCCCAACCCATTGACTTTGTGCAGTGCACTCAAATAAATGCAAGGACATGTGGCTAGGAGGTCAAACCAAAACCACCCAGTACATACACAGCTCTGTGTGACTCTGTGGTTTGACCTACTAATTGGCTATGCAACCAAAAATACTCAAGTGACTGTCTGTGAGTGCGTACTGACTGGGCCAAATTTCAGCCTGGGCATATAGGAGGGTTAATCTGTGCATCAAATAGTTAATAATAATAATAAGATGTTAAAATTTTAGCCCAGGGCAGTTGTGGCCAAGTTCGCTGACCACTCGTTTGGTCAGGCATGACCGAATTCCTCGCTGATTCTCGCAGAGGATGTCACGGGCGAAGGCTCTTCTCTGCTAAAGGACCCTCTGGGTTTAATAAAGTCCACAATTAATATAATATTTGTCAATATCTCTCGTTGTAATCAACTCAAAGCCAGAGGCCCGCGTGTGAAGAGTTGTAATCGAAAACGTTTCAATGTATTCGAGTACGATACGATTACTTGTATATTTGAATGGTGCATTTCATACGGAATCCCTGTTATCGAATGGTCGGTTATTCGATTAAAGGGGCAGTATCGTCACGAACAGAGCAGACTTTCAACAGGGCATGGAATCGGTGTCCTAAGTTTAAGATGAACACAGTGACTGAAAAGTACTGACTCATTTATGCAGCATGCAGCAACGGTAATATGACCTTATCATGTGGGGTATTTCTCAGTCACTGAGTTAATCTAAAACTAGCACTCTGATTCCATGCCCTGTTGATCGTGACGATATCGTCCCGTTGTGTATGATTCTAAACCGGTTCATGATTGTTTGTTGAGTAGAGTAATTTGTTGTATTAAAAAAGAAAACAAGACCGAGTCGTAGCAAAAACAACTGAAAAAACATTTCATTTGCGTTGCTTTCTGACTTTCTGTACACGTTCTCGAAATTCTCATGAATCATGCGCGCGCACATATTGCACGGCCTATACGCGTTTAACTTTTCATGATCGCTACATACCGTAGATTAATAATCGCACGTTTTACCATAATTAAAATCGTCTACCCCTGGAAACAAGAAGTGTTATTGCACACCATTCCTTGTTTACTTAATGGAGGGGCCTTGATCAACAATATAGGATTTACAATTAATATTTAAAGACTTTGAAAATATTAATACAAAACGTAATGCTTTCAAGGGGATCAAATATAATAGCGACTACATTATACAGTTAGGACAACAAGCAGCGGGCAGCACCAAAGGTCCTTTATGGGTGTTTTGACGGCTAGTTGACCGCGAAGATACGACTCCTACGATCACCTTGAAAGGCCGTTCTTGGTGCGAATAACGCGCTTTAACGCTCGGTTAGTTTCAGTATTTTAGACCAAAGGAAATAAAGATTCGATCCTTCGACGCCTTAAATATAATCCCAGGTCGTATTACGTAGGATGAGGCCTCCCGCGGGTTGCTTTAAAAAGCAGTGTTTTAAAGATGTTTATTTTGTAAACGTTCGTTCAAAAGCGACACCTGCGGTGGTGTATATTCTATTTTATCGATTTGGGTCAGTAACTGTGTTTTCATGCTGAGTTAATACTCGCTTGGAATAACATTGGAACAGATTAAATACTGCATTTATTATGAAATTTACCAAGTCACTCCTTGTGCTTAAAACTCCTTGTATTCAAGATTAATCCTATATATTTCAAATAGAAATTTCATTCCTTATTTAATGCTATACAAAACCATGTCCACAATACAATTATGACGACTTACTGTATTTTCAGTTTCAAATAATTATTAATAAACAAATTAACAATAACAGTGTAAAGCCTTCGCTCTATCGTCACAACCAAATTCCTATTTTGTTTATTGATAGCTGAAACGGAGGGTATTACGAAATTATACTGAATTATTACCCGAAAGATATAACTTGATGTATACAGGTGGTGAAGGAACCTGTCATCCTGAAAAACAAAATATTCATGACTTAGACTGTCAGTTGATCTTTCACAGGTTGGTTTAATGTACCGGTATATCTTGATTCAAAGAGAGTAAGCATACTCATAGAAGCAGTTTGGCCAACATTACCAATGTTGTACCTTCCCTTCAATGTATATCTTGATTCAAAGAGAGTAAGCATACTCATAGAAGCAGTTTTGCCAACATTACCAATGCTGTACCTTCCCTTCAATGTATATCTTGATTCAAAGAGAGTAAGCATACTCATAGAAGCAGTTTTGCCAACATTACCAATGCTGTATCTTCCCTTCAATGTACATGTATATCTTGATTCAAAGAGAGTAAGCATACTCATAGAAGCAGTTTTGCCAACATTACCAATGCTGTACCTTCCCTTCAATGTATATCTTGATTCAAAGAGAGTAAGCATACTCATAGTCATAGAAGCAGTTTTGCCAACATTACCAATGTTGTACCTTCCCTTCAATGTTGATTCAAATAGAGTAAGCATACTCATAGAAGCAGTTTTGCCAACATTACCAATGTTGTACTTCCACTTTTAAAAAAATCAAGTGAAAACGAAAGGAGTTCCTTTGCGTGGGCCCAATCGAAAACAAGCGTGCCATATATAACAATAGAAGTCACTAAAGCTGGAATGTAAAGGGGATTTACGTAGCCATTATAAACTCAAAGAGTTAGCGAAAAGCATTCCTTCAACTGGGAATTTCATAATGCAGATTTGCAGGTTGACTGAAGGGGAAAATAGGAAGGCAGTTTGTACATATTTTTGCATTCGCTATTGACTAGTCCAACAGATTCTGACTCGCACAGTCTGCTCCTTTAACGAGTGAAGACAAGTAGGCCTGCTTCATATATTGTTAAATAACTAGAGTGTGGGAGTCGGCGGCTGTCGGCAATAACTGTAAATTAATTAAGAGCCTAATTGCGGTGACACCATGTGAAATTCTCAATTGAGTAGTAATTAGTTCTGAAAAGAACTGGAGGACGATTCTCCTGAGGACGATCAGAGCATACTGATCGAAACGTCAAGTTGTACCTCCAGTTCTTTTCAGAACTAATTACTACTCAATTGAGAATTTCACATGGTGTCATCGCAATTAGTCTTACTTATCCTCCTCACCATGCAAAGCTACAAGTTTTACTTAATTAAGAGCCCCTTTTAGGACTGTGCCGAATAACCGAATATTCGAATATTCGAATATTTGATCGATGTTTGAATATCCGGTTATTTTTTTTCCAGTTCGAATATTCGAAGAAAAAATAGTTTTTGTTGAATTTTTAATTTTTTTTATATTGGCGCTTCCATCATTACCCCCGCCCCCCAATCATCCTCTCGTCTACATTTGGTCGTCACCTAGCAAGTCCATCCTAGTCCGGTGTCACGGTCTCAGCTATCCGGCGTGCTCAGCTATCCGGATGACGTAGCCGGGCATTTCAGCACGCTGTAGTCACGGTCTCAGCTATCCGGCGTGCTCAGCTATCCGGATGACGTAGCGAAATTTGGTGAAACGATCCGCACGTTCACTGCTCGTGGATGCCGCCATGACAGTTCCAGCAAGTGTGTGTACGTACGTATACACGTACACGTACACGACTCAGCACGGCACTAAAATGGACTACTTTCGTACACTGTGCGCAGACATAGCATGACGTAATTTTACCATATTTGGTCATCCGGATAGCTGAGCACGCCGGATAGCTGAGACCGTTACACCGGGCGACATTATAGTACATTTTTTAGCCTCATCATATCGTGCGTGCTCGTTTTATAGTCACGTGGCGCAATTTACAATCGGCGGCCTTCGAATATCGAATATTCGATCGAAATCAAAATCCGAATATCCGGTTAGCAAATTATTCGAAAACACACAGTCCTAGCCCCTTTACCCAATTGGTCATCTCAAAAACATACCCTGCAAAAACCGAGGTGTTAAAATAACACTAGTGGTGTCAACTTTATTCTTCCATATTGTGCGAGTTGCCTAATGTAAACACCAACGGTGTAGTTTTTAACACCACAGTTTTTTGCAGTGTACTTGATCACAGTTTTACATAAACTATTCAATTGGTGTTAAAGAGACGATCAGATCAGACTGACGACAGGGCATGGAATCGGTGTCCTAGTTTAAGATGAACCCAGTGACTGAAAATTACTGGCTCATTTATGCAGCAGCAACGGTAATATGAGCTTATCATGTGTGGTATTATTTTCAGTCACTGAGTTAATCTAAAACTAGCACTCCGATTCCATGCCCTGTTGATCGTGACGATATTGGCCCTTTAAGTTGATGATGATATCATCTAGGTTTCAGTGCATGGAATAAGTTCAAAGATGTTATTTCATTTGAGTATTCTCCCAGAAGGCAACGTTAATTGAATGGTGTATGAAGAAGTATCTTTAATGAAAGATAATGATTGGGTATTTCAAACAATATACCGATGAACTCTTGAGTTATGGTGTCTTTAAAATTACCAGAATATAGACTGTTCCGGCTGATATCTCATCCAAAAACAAGATTGTATGGTACCGGCATGTCGCTGTTTGACCCTGGGGGAAGAGAAAGGTGACGTCATGTGTTACATCATCTCATGTGAAGATGATTCACTACCACATGCGCAACGTGCATACCCACCCTATATAGAGTACAACATGGCATGATACCCCAACCTCGTCCCCATAACTTTCCAGGAGTATCGGTATTCCTTGATCCCACTGCTGCCACCGCTCTCTCTAGTAGTGAGAACGAAATGTAGACCCTAATGGGGACGAGGTTGTCATACATCGTCACTGTAACCATGGTGACGGCGTGGTCTGATCCAGATGTGGCCTACATGTTTCAGGTGCCTTCCAACTGTTCGGACAGGTGTTGGGCACACACTACCCCTAGAGAGCACAGACCTAACCCCCTAGAGTCTCCAGATCTTTGATATTTAGTTTGCCTTCGTTATGCTCATGCAGACATACCTGCTGGGAGAAGCCGTGCAATTGCGTGCCAGGGACCCCTTTTTTCAATGCATTGTTAGACTTGCAAATAAATAAAGAAAACCCTTTCGGCTTTATTTACGACTGAACTATATCTTGCTGTGAGAGTGTGAGCTAGCTGTTTTGCTTGATGTATATATCTGTACCCGATAGATTTAAAGGGATGGTATGTTACATTTGTAATGTTTTAAACACAACTGCTTATACGAGTATGCGTACCGGTACTCTCTTTGAATCAAGATGTACATTGAAGGGAAGGTACAGCATTGGTAATGTTGGCCAAACTGCTTCTATGAGAATGCTTACTCTCTTTGAATCAAGATATACATTGAAGGGAAGGTACAACATTGGCAGTGTTGGCAAAACTGCTTCTATGAGTATGCTTACTCTCTTTGAATCAAGATATACATTGAAGGGAAGGTACGACATTGGTAATGTTGGCCAAACTGCTTCTATGAGTATGCTTACTCTCTTTGAATCAAGATATAATATATATTATATAAATTCATTAAGCAACTTGTGACAGTTTCAGGCTTCAGCTTATAACATCAAATTAGAAGAATATATCGATTTAAAACAATATATTTTCAGTAACTTTACTTAACCTTTACACTGCAATGGGTTGTCATCCATTTGTCATTCACCGTGTGTGCACAGCTGTTTAAACATCAGTGTATTTGTGTTGGTTCTGAGAAGAACCGGTGGTGAGACGATCGACGTTTCGATCAGTATAATTCTGATCGTCATTGTAACATGGAGCCACCGTAAACTTTACTCCTACGATACATGTATTCGTATTCGTATTCGTTTTCGTATTCGTATTTTCCAAACTATCTGTATTCGTATTTAAGAAGCACTGACTGTCGCACAGCAACCAATTGTTTTAACCACTGTACTCGTATTCGTCCTCAAGTATTCGTTCTCCTGTTCGAAGACATTGAAATGTATTCGAATACTTTGAAATGTATTTGATGTCAGGTCTGCCTGTTATTTCGGTGGATTTGTATCTGGGATTGCGCTGCTTGAAAAATATGAATTTTCAGAGATCCCCGAGGCTGATTTGTCACAATGTAAGAAACAATGGCAGCAATCTGCATCTGCGCACAGACATGCGCACAGGCCTACATAATGCCAATAATGGAGGTGTGTGACACTGTGGTGCCATTTGTGCTAAACCGACTTGATCAAGTCTATGTCTAGAATAATGATATGTCACGGTAACTATTGGAAATGCAAACCGTTTCTCTAAGTATGCATTCATTGCGTTCCACTTTTTGTTCGAATTCCAAGGTCTTGCAAACACTGCCGTGCTTTATTCCATTTTACTAGTTTTCTTTCTCGTATCAAAACAGAGATTGATTCGCCCTCAAAAATCTCGTGCAGTTCCAGGAAAACATCACAATGTTTATTATTATTTTTTTGCATACAGCATACCTCTGTATTATTTAGTCTGGTGTTGATAACAGAAAGGTGTAATAACGGGCTATATTTGGACTGCCCTGCCATTGTGTCTTTAGAACGACGTGTGGAATGAAAATGTTTTTGAGACAATTATGCAAACAGTTAATGTTTATTTATTGCTGGCTTCGACGGTGCTTTACCGTGTTTCAATGCTGAGTCATGGGAATCTGTCTTTTCTGAGCCGCGAAAATAAGGCGTGTTGTATACCTGCAAAACTATATAGTCAAGTGAGTTTTATCGTCTAAATGGGAGCCTTTTTCCGTGGCGTAAAAAGTACATTAGACAGTGGAATAATTTCAGAATGTGTTACCGTCTTTTTACAGAGCGCCTTTTTACGTGAACCTGCCTTTTCCGTGCCGTTAAAAAGTGTCTTTCTAGAATGATTACTGAATAAGTAACATTAGTATACAAAATAATTTCTTAACTTTTGGCTTTAACCGACTCTCTATGATTTTGACAGTGACCAACCCAAATGTTGTACAAATGAATGTTTTTTTGTTGTAATACTTTACAATTGTGAATAAGTACCGTATTTGTACATTTTGTATGTTACTGAAAAGGAGTTGAACTGTGAATAAAACTTCAACTCTTAATTTATTTGTATTGTCTTATTACTATAACAGTATATATTGTTATCAAATTTTTAAATCAGCAATCATTTATCTTTTTTGTAACAGGTACGAGAGCTGATTAATCAATGCACCTGCCCAAATCAGTTCCCAATGATCCGAGAGGCGGAAGGGAAATACAGGATTGGAGATCAGAGTACCCTCATTTTCGTCCGGGTAGGTACCCCTCGTTGCATTCACTGTGATTTTCGCTATTTTGACGCCATTTTCTGCCAATTTTTTCATCTGAACATTGCCATCTTTAATACTTGATGAAAGGTTAACAAATGCTTTTGAATAAAATCATTTAATAATAATAATAATAATAATGGACGCCAAGTTTGATACTCATGGCGCTTGAATATTATTATACTCCCGACGTCAAGCCAGTTATATCATTCCTAGAACCATCTCAACTCCCTGGGGAGTATGCAGCCCATGCTGCCAAATGTGTAGCGCAACGAGCTTAATCAAACACAATTACCATCTCTGCCGTCCCCATTTGTACTTCTGGGTGAAGAGAAGCAATTATAGTTAAGTGTCTTGCTCAGGGACACAAGCACCACGGTCGCGGCCAGGATTCGAACCCACGTTCTGATGACTCGGCCATCAGAATACAAGTCCCAAGCACTATAACCGCTCGGCCATGGCACCCTATAATTTTCTCAAAATGATCGTGAGAAGCATGGTTGTTGAGTACATATTGTACCGAAATATACTACTCAAAACAATTTAGGGAACACCGGATTTTTAACATCAAATAGGTTTGAAATGTTCCATGAACCGGGATTTTCATTTGCAACCCCCCCCCCCCCCTCTCTTTCAGTAGTCACGTCATGAAATGTGTAATCACTACATGCATCCTTTATCATCTGTTTCATTGTGCAGTTGTTTCTCATCAATTCTGTGAAACATTGTGTTTATCTGAAATAAATGATCTTGCTTTAACTGAGATTACTCCGGTGTTCCCTAAATTGTTTTGAGTAGTATAAATTCACGGTGGGTCCCGTCATAAATTCAAATTGCATCTGGCAATTATTTTGAAAAATATCTCATATCAAAGTGTTTGGTTTCCTTTCTAAAAGGAAATTATCAATTATCAATTATCAATTATCAATTATCAATTATCAATTATCAATTATCAATTATCAATTATCAATTATCAATGTTCCAATGAAAACAACAATTTCTGGAAAGTGCTGGTAAATCACAGGTGATACATCTTTGAGATCACTCTTAGTGATTGAAAAAGGGGACAATCTGCAAAAATGGTGTCTGTAGTTCCAGTGGCTTATTAGAATAAATTTAGTTCAGTTTAACAAGTCAGTTACATCTGGGGAAAGAGGGGTAAATTCCCCTTCTTATTATATACTACTCAAAGCAATTTAGGGAACAAAACAATTCAGGGAACACCGGAATAATCTCAGTTAAAGCAAGATCATTTATTTCAGATAAACACAATGTTTCACAGAATTGATGAGAAACAACTGCACAATGAAACAGATGATAAAGGATGCATGTAGTGATTACACATTTCATGACATGACTACTGAAAGAGAGAGGGGGTTGCAAATGAAAATCCCGGTTCATGGAACATTTCAATAACGGGTGTGACCACCTCTTGCAGTAAATCCGGTGTTCCCTAAATTGTTTTACACTGTAAAACGTTGGGCAACATGGGGTTGGGTAAGGTTATTTCTCCCAGAATTGGTCAGTATTTACCACAACTGTTCACATATTTTGGCCAAAAAATTATCCAACATTGGGCAATGGTAAACCAACTGTGTAATCTGTTGATATGTTGACCAGTGTTTGGGCAACGTATAAATCGTGTTTGCCCAATAATTCTTACAGTGCCATGGTCGAGTGGTTTAGTGCATCGGATTTGTGTTCTGATGGCTGAGTCGTCAGAATGTGGGTTCGAATCCCAACCGCGACCATGGTGCTTGTGTCCTTGAGCAAGACACTTTACCATAATTGCTTCTCTCCACCCAGGGGTAAATGGGTACCTGTGGGGGCAGAGTTGGTTGATGTTTGATTAGCCCTATATGCGCTGTAATGGCAGCAATTGAGCTGTATACTCCCCAGGGAGCTGAGATGGTTTCAGGAATGATTTATGAGCCTAATGAGCAGGGGTAATAATATAATGCGCCTTGAGCACCAGTTTGGTGGATACGTGCGCTCTATAAGTCCACATTATTATTATTGTTAGTGTAGGAATCTTTTGTTTCATGAACAGAAAGATTATAATCATAACTCAACCCATGATAATTTGAGTTTACAATACACTACAGTACACACTACAGTATGGGGTGTCGTGGCCGAGCGGTCTAGCTTACCGGATTTAAGTTCTGGTGTTAGCAACATAATGTGGGTTCGAATCACGGCCGTGACACTTGTGTCCTTGAGCAAGACACTTAATCATAATTGCTTCTCTCCACCCAGGGGTTAAATGGGTACCTGTGAAGGCAGAGTTGGTTTGCTCTATATGCGCTAGAAATGGCAGCAATTGAGCTGTATACTCCCCAGGGAGCTGAGATGGTTTCAGGAATGATTTATGAGCCTTATGAGCCTTATGAGCAGGGATAATAATATAATGCGCCTTGAGCACCACTTAGTTGGTGGATACGTGCGCTATATAAATCCACACATTATTATTATTATTACATTATTATTATTAGTACAAACAATTACACATTATTATCCCATCATGAAAGATTCATTGGCCTATTATACATATAAAATACATACAAGAACAAGATTCTATACAAAATATTTTAAAATATATCACAAAAATAGCACATTTAAAAGATGCGAAGCACCATTACGTAATAAAGGATCAGATCATATTCAAATGTTCATATTCAAATCATCACATGCGTCTCCAACCCTCTTCATTATCCTGACGATAATTGGAGTATGCTAATCGAAACATGAAGTCCCCGAGAAGACCCCGTGGTTCTGCCTGAACCACATTCTAACTTAGTGATAGTTGAGAAACAAGTTGCCCAATATTGGTTCTCCCCTGAACCAAAATCTCAATAGCGACAGTTGAGATACGAGATGCCCGATGGAGTTCTTTTCAGAACCATGTATATCACTTAGCGATAGTTGAGATAAACACATGGTGTTTAACCGCAAACCGAAGCGATATCAATACTCCGCCATGCAAAGCCTTAAATCTTAGGTCACATTATTTGTTCACATCTGTTTTAACTAACCTAATTACGTTGATCATCATCCTATGTCTTCTGCATCATCTTGGAATGACAACAGAATGTCTGCCTGACTTTTGTTGAGATTCCCTTATAAGGTCTTAAGACGTCTGGCGCATCAGTGACATATCTCAGTAACACATATTCATAACTGAAGACTAAACAATCACAAGTAATGGTGTATATCCAAAAACACATGGGTACATCAATAAATATAAAGTAAACTAAACAGAATGATAAATACAGCGACCTTTTGAAAACTGTGGTGAGCTGTGAAATTTTATGAGGGCAAATCTAAAATATGTTGTGATATTTTTCCCCATGGGAAAACTGCCTATATCGTTTTGCAAAACCATTTTGTAAATACCCCGCATACAGAATATGACCCGATTATACGACCTGGATTAAGCTTGGTCGATAACACGATAATATCGAATATCGCGATCCCTTTTTTATTCGATTACGATATCGAGAACCTTTTAAGTTATCAAGACATCGGCAAATCGCGATTAACAAAATATATCGCGATTAAATAAAATCGCAATTGTGAGTCAATTCAGAAATTCCATGG
The DNA here is from genome assembly GCA_029582265.1 of Zoroaster sp. YZ-2022. Taxonomy (NCBI): domain Eukaryota; kingdom Metazoa; phylum Echinodermata; class Asteroidea; order Forcipulatida; family Zoroasteridae; genus Zoroaster; species Zoroaster sp. YZ-2022. The sequence continues at coordinate 3,819,860 of CM055818.1, read as the reverse complement.
AAATAAACTTAGGACAGTCTTTTCAGCTTTTGGGTGTGAGAAACTACTTCAGAAGTACATACACGCTATGCAAACGAATTTACGATTTATTGTGATGTTTTGTAGAGGAATACATACATGTGGTTATCGGCTCTAAAGCAACCATGCATAAATGACACAAATAAAAGCGATACTTTCGAAAATCGCGATATATGTTTGCCGATATATCGTGGATGAAAAAAATCGATATCGCCCAAGCTTATCCTGGATATGACCATACAGAATATGGCTGGCTTGTTTTTAATTTAAATCTTTTAAGATATATTGCCCTTATTAAAAATAATTTATTTTTAAAATTCAATTCAATTCTTAAAGATATATCGCTCTAATTATATGCCCAGCCACATATGAAATAGCCTGAAGATCTGACGTCACACTTTGAGGTTCGTGAATTACGCCAGATACTGGCCGCTGCCGCCATGTTTTCCCTGAGATTCAACTTTGACCTTAGTTGGCAGCTACAAGCTAGCTCGCGAGCATTGAAGCGTGACGTCAGATCTTCAGCACAACGTATCCAATGAAATCCCTTGAATGGTACGCCAGGACCCTGTCTTTATCCTTGAGGATAAAGAAAGGGGACCAGTCTATATTTGAAATAGCAGCGCCATCAACGTTGATAAATTACCAGTGGGTAGAAAACGTCTGTACATACCGATTAAATATTAAGGTTTAAGTGTAGCGAAGTGGCAATTTCCTTTTTCTAACAATCATTAATGGCAGGTCTATGCATTCATTACCTTGCCTTTAGTGTTTGCTGAATGACAGCATGCGGTTTGCACGATAATTTTTAAAGGGACAGTCAAACGAAGACAATAATTCCATGTTTGCATGGAAGCAGTTCACATCGTTAACAGTTGCAGTACTTACTAGCATTTGTCAGGTGGGGTCAGGAAAGCCGTGACGTCATTGTAAAGTCATCACTTCAATATAGATTATGAATGAAAAGTATTCTTTAATTAGATTTTTTCTGTTCAGTACAACTCTTTAGCAATTCAGTTCATTAACATTCATGAACGGGGTTTTAACGTGAGCCAATTAAAAATGCATGACTGAATGAAAAGTGCTGTCGGTGTTTACGTACAGCTCATACGTTCGATAATGCATGTGCTGATGGCGTATAAAACATGGCGGCGTGAACGACCGGCCTTTTGACCGTGTAGGTGTCCCTTGATATCGCCTACTATTTTTATTTTGTGACAGTTGAACCCTGAGGCCAGAAATGCATCATACCTCGCACTTTGTACTGATTGATATCGTTGTTTTATACACCTTAGTCACGCTCACTGTGGTCATCTTTGTCGGGTGCCCTGAATGCATGACGATAATCATAGTACTTTTTCTTAATTCATGAAAGGGGTTCCAGCCTATTTTCCTTTCACTCTCCGCTGGGTTTCGTAGAGGGTTTTTTCTTCAAATTCCCATTACTATAAATACCAAAAAGGTATCAAAACACCCATAGCTTATATAGAATGGCAGTAAAGTGATGTCAACATGGAGTCACGGATACAGAGTTTGCATTATGTTTTCAAGTTAGAAACGTGTATTTCATAGTCCCTTGAAGCATCCTTCCTCCATGCTTGAAGTAACACAGAACCGTTCTGAGTTTACACTGTTGTCAATGGGAAGTGAACAAGGGCAGTACATGTTCATGTATACTCACTGGCCAAAAGTATTGCAACATGCTTAAAATAGCACTTTACAGTAACAGGTGAGATGATCATTTAATCCGATTTCATCGATCGTGTATTACATAATTTCCGAGCAAGAACAGTAAAAAGAACATTGACTTCAAAACACAGGCACTTTCAAGAAGTCTTAAGTAGTGTAAATAAAATAAAATAAATTATTGTAACACAGTTCTCCAAACAGAACTTTGGTGTGTGTGTTGCAATACTTGGCCAGTGAGTGTATAATGTGCCCCCATGTTAAAGGTCATTTAACGCCATCGGTAATATCGACCGTGACCATGCGATTGAATTGGTTAACTACAGCCGTACAGTCCGTATACAGCCTGAAAGTATCGGACTATACTTAATGAAGATGTGATGATAATGACAAATTGCAATCGAGATTATGTTGTCTGTGCGGTTCTCTTGTAGATTGGGAATATTTATAAACATTCGATTCATGGATATTTCACACTCATCGGGAAGGTGTTGTCCTCGAACATCACTTATCAAAGGTTGACTGTCCATTAAAATGTAATGTTCCAAGGTAACATTGTACATGTAAAAGACTAATTGCGGTGACACCATGTGAAATTCTCAATTGAGTAGTAATTAGTTCTGAAAAGAACTGGCGGTTATAACTCGACGTTTCGAGCAGTATGCTCTGATCGTCTTCAGGAGAATAGACTAATGATATTGAGCATACCATGTATACCTAACTATACCAATGAGGTTTTAGAAGAAAATAAATCAGTTTCTAGTCGGATATTACCAATGGTGAACACCCCTTTAAATCGACCAGACGGTATCTGATCGAGCCCTGATGGTAAAAAGACCTGTCCTGGATCAACCCAGATATAATTGACAAATCCTTTTCCAGATTGTATCATCACTTTAAAGGGAAATATTTCCATATAGGTTTGTTATAATAAGAATTAACATCGGCTGCTGATGGTCTATTTCCATATATTACCATTATAATGAATTCATATAATCTGAATATATATACATATAATCTGAATATATATACATGTAATCTGAATATATATACATGTAATCTGAATATATATACATGTAATCTGAATATATATACATGTAATCTGAATGTATATACATGTAATCTGAATGTATATACATGTAATCTGAATATATATACATGTAATCTGAATATATATACATGTTCACTATTTTCTCGTTAACGACACGATGAAATAAGCTGAAACTTTCACATGTTAGTTTCTGTCAATCTTTCTTGATTCTTATAACTTATGGATGCATTTACAGACATTTCACCAGAATAGTATACTGCATTTAAAGGAATTGTACACCACTGGTAATGTCTGTGAGTGCATCCATATTTAACCCTAACCCCAAAGATTAGCTTATTTCCAATAAGCAGGCCTATGAATTGTCAGGATTTTTCCTGATTTCAGGATTTTTTTCTACAAATCTCCCTTTGCGTCATAATTGTTTTGAAAAGGCAACCAAATAAAAAAAGAAGTAGCCTGTATTGTGTCCAAACCTCTAGTTTCTTGTTTTTGGGGATGTGGAGAGTCTGTAAATCCTCCAAAATTAAACATCCAGGAGGTTCAGGGGGCTTTGTCCTCTAGACCAAAGGGAGACCCAGGAGGTTCAGGGGGCTTTGCCCTCTAGACCAAAGGGAGACCCAGGCCCGCTACCCATTTTTCAGGATTTTTACTTTTGTCAAATCACACACCTGATTAAGGACAAACTGTTTCTAATCGCGTTTAAAACAAATTCAGCATGTCAGATGGAATAATTTCTCAAGCTGTCTGGTACCATGACCAGCTTCACATCAAGTACGTTTTTAGATTATATTTAAATAATGTTGAACTCGGGTAATTGACAAATGTGTACACTCCCTTTGATGATGAATGTATGCATGAAGGTCTAGTGACATTTTACCAGAAGAGGTAATTTCCCCTTTAAGTCGGGACATCCTCTCTTGACCTTATTATTTCAGGTCACGGATGGATTGGATTTTTGATGTCGAGGCAAGACTAGCCACAATACATAGCAAATAATTTATACAAGACTCTACTTGATAGAATCTCTATGATAGAACAAGGTTAAGTTTTGCCTAGGTTATATTTTTAACCCGGACCACCCCCAAATCCATCAAAATCCTCCAAGGGGCATTTTTTGGGGAAAATTCAGCACTGTTGGAAACTGGTACTTTCACCTCTTCAAATGGGACAAAATTACTACCTGGCAAGAAGTACAGGCCATAAGTGCTGAATATGAAAGATCAACGAAAATGCATGGTGCATTTTGAAGATAACTTTCTAAAAGTGCACTAATGGATTTTGGAGGATTTAGGAAGGTTCCAAGCCAGAATACCTAGGGGGTTAGGGTTAAGGAAGGTTCCTAGCCAGAATACCTATAGGGGGTTAGGGTTAAGGAAGGTTCCTAGCCAGAATACCTCGGGGGTTAGGGTTAAGGAATTATTCGATGGTATTAGGGAACACTCTTAAAACTAAAGTGTTGAATCAACCTTTTAAGAGTTCGGTGAGTGACAACACTTTATAAAGTTAAATTCAACTCAAAGAAAGTGTTGAATTAACACGGAGTCAAGTTAAGTCAATGTTAATTTTATCAATGTTAATTCAACACTTTTAAAAGTTGAATCCAACTTTATAAAGAGTTGTCACTGACCGAACTCTTTAAAATGTTGATTCAACACTTCAACAAGAGTGAATGAATGTACACCTTCAGTAATTATAATCTTTCAACTTATTTGATTGGTGTATCTGATAATCTTCTCATACGTGGGTAATGATGATATCAATTTATCTTGAGAAATTGTTCCGTCTGATGGCCAGTGATTTTTGAGAAAACGTTAAGTGTATTTCAAATTTGAAATGGACCACAACCATGATCCATTTTCCACATTAGAATGAATGCAAAACATTCTGAATGCATTTTCGCTGTTTTTTAGTTAATGACACAAAGAAATGAGCTGAAAATTCCACATGTTGATTTTTATACATCTATCCTGGTACGTATAATTTGAGTACATCGATACTTCAATTACTCGATTACTCGAATACTCGAATATTCGATTATTTGATTACTCGATTACTCGCTCAGAACGCTCTAGTCGAAACGTCGAGTTAAACCACGAACTCTCCAAAACCGCAGGCTCTTTCAGAACCATGCATGACTCAGTCAACAGAGATTACTTTCACATGGTGTCATTGTAAACGTTTACCGGTACTTTATTAAACAACATCTTAAACTCAGCATGGAGCCGTCTCGTGTACATCTGGATAAAATGTTGGGCAGTTATTAATCGAAGGCTGTGTAAATTATGAAGTGGAAAAACGCTAAATGACGAAAGTGTTCTGTGTTATGGGAAAGTTACCGATAGTATACAGTATAAAGGTTTTTTATTTTTTTTATTTATTTTTTTTTAGATTGGTGCAATTAAGGCACCTCCTTTTGCGGGAACAGTAACTGGGTGTTTTGGGCGGGTCATAATTTTGAGTAATCAGCCATATTTCCATCCCGGCAATAAAACAAGCCTTTCTTATCCGTCATAGGAAATGACTCGCCCGTAGAACTACTAGGCTTGTATAAGCCTCCCGTCATGTACTTACTTTAGTCAGTGTTCAAGTTCAAATTCTGGGTCAGCTATTAATAACTGTTCATATAATAACTGTAAATAGGCCTGTACGTTTTAGTTTGTTCAAACACCTTCATTAAAAGGGAAGGCACAATTGGTAATGTTGGCCAAACTGCTTCTATGAGTACGCTTACTCTCTTTGAATCAAGATATACATTGAAGGGAAGGTACAACATTGGTAATGTTGGCCAAACTGCTTCTATGAGTACGCTTACTCTCTTTGAATCAAGATATACATTGAAGGGAAGGTACAACATTGGTAATGTTGGCCAAACTGCTTCTATGAGTACGCTTACTCTCTTTGAATCAAGATATACATTGAAGGGAAGGTACAGCATTGGTAATGATGGCCAAACTGCTTCTATGAGTATGCTTACTCTCTTTGAATCAAGATATACATTGAAGGGAAGGTACAACATTGGTAATGTTGGTCAAACTGCTTCTATGAGTATGCTTACTCTCTTTGAATCAAGATATACATTGAAGGGAAGGTACAGCATTGGTTATGTTGGCAAAACTGTTTCTATGAGTATGCTTACTGTCTTTGAATCAAGATATACATTAAAGGGAAGGTACAGCATTGGTAATGTTGGCCAAACTGCTTCTATGAGTATGCTTACTCTCTTTGAATCAAGATATACATTGAAGGGAAGGTACAACATTGGTAATGTTGGCAAAACTGCTTCTATGAGTATACTTACTCTCTTTGAATCAAGATATACATTGAAGGGAAGGTACAGCATTGGTAATGTTGGCAAAACTGCTTCTATGAGTATGCTTACTCTCTTTGAATCAAGATATACATTGAAGGGAAGGTACAGCATTGGTAATGTTGGCAAAACTGCTTCTATGAGTATGCTCACTCTCTTTGAATCAAGATATACATTGAAGGGAAGGTACAACATTGGTAATGTTGGCCAAACTGCTTCTATGAGTACGCTTACTCTCTTTGAATCAAGATATACATTGAAGGGAAGGTACAGCATTGGTAATGATGGCCAAACTGCTTCTATGAGTATGCTTACTCTCTTTGAATCAAGATATACATTGAAGGGAAGGTACAGCATTGGTAATGTTGGTCAAACTGCTTCTATGAGTATGCTTACTCTCTTTGAATCAAGATATACATTGAAGGGAAGGTACAGCATTGGTTATGTTGGCAAAACTGTTTCTATGAGTATGCTTACTGTCTTTGAATCAAGATATACATTAAAGGGAAGGTACAGCATTGGTAATGTTGGCCAAACTGCTTCTATGAGTATGCTTACTCTCTTTGAATCAAGATATACATTGAAGGGAAGGTACAACATTGGTAATGTTGGCAAAACTGCTTCTATGAGTATACTTACTCTCTTTGAATCAAGATATACATTGAAGGGAAGGTACAGCATTGGTAATGTTGGCAAAACTGCTTCTATGAGTATGCTTACTCTCTTTGAATCAAGATATACATTGAAGGGAAGGTACAGCATTGGTAATGTTGGCAAAACTGCTTCTATGAGTATGCTTAATCTCTTTGAATCCAACGGCGGATCCAGGGGGGGGGCCAACGGGGGCCATGCCCCCCCCAAAAAAAAACCGAAGCTGTACGCCCCCCCCCCAAAAAAAAAAAAAAAAAAGAAAAGAAAAGAAGAAAAAAAAGGGGGAAAAAGAGAGACAAAACAAAACCCCACAACTTTACGCCCCCTCCTTGTGCAGCTAAGTCTTGCTTATACGTTCAGCTTTTGTTAAAGTATGCAAATTACAACACACTGATTGGCTACATGAATGTGTTCATAATCCTACTCACGATCCAACATTGCCACAAAATTTGCAATGGTAGTTTGTGCAGTTAAGCCAAGCTGCATTAGACGAGGCGTACACGGTGATTGTATGCATGGCTTATGCACACGCGACTGGTTGTGTGGGGTTTCCATGAGAGAGGATCGCCTGGAGTCTCTCATCCTCCTTCAAGCTCATCGTGACCGTCTCCCAACCACCACTCGGGTTATTGAGTACTTCGCCACAAGCGGTGTCCATCGATTGAACTTTAGTTTCTTGCTTTAACTGATTGTTGTTGTTTCCTCCAATCGCCACATTTTGCCATACAGGTATTTCAACGACCATTATAGGGCTCATATACAGTGGAAAAGCTAATCTATTTATGAATAATATTTGTCCGCTCAGAGCAACCAGAAGCTAAGCATTTCCGGAAACCCTGCATTAGTCAAGTGGTTAGACCGCAGGACCTAGCCTACAATCACAAGGTTGCGGGTTCAAATCCAAAGCTTATCACTGAAATTTCATACTAAATCAAGTATTGTCGTCTAGACCCACAAAACAAACAAACCCCACCAGAAACGTTTTGCGCTCGCAAATACGCCCCTCCACTGAGCATTTGGCCCCCCCTAAACTTTGGGCCTAGATCCGCCGTTGTTTGAATCAAGATATACATTGAAGGGAAGGTACAGCATTGGTAATGATGGCCAAACTGCTTCTATGAGTATGCTTACTCTCTTTGAATCAAGATATACATTGAAGGGAAGGTACAGCATTGGCAATGTTGGCCAAACTGCTTCTATGAGTATGCTTACTCTTTTTGAATTCAGATATACATGAAACAACCAACGTTTCAGCTGATTGCGTTCTCTTGTTTCAAAGAAAATATAAACATACTATTATGTTTATATCAATTGTACTTTTCCTTTCATTGTCATTGTTGAAATAGAAATAAATGTTAATGAATTGAATTGAATTTTTTTGAGGGTGATATGTGAACAAAGGGAATTGAGTATTCTGTGTCGACAATTCCTTCCTGAGGTTAGAGAGACAGACAGTTTTCTGAAGAAATCTGGAGCGCGTCTTACTGACCAGACTTTAGTTTCCTTCCGTAATACTACGGATCCCCTATCAGCATGATCGTAGTCGCGTACCCAGGGTCTAACTTGTTCTTATTTCTAGACCCTGGTGGGACGACACTGAATTGGTAGTACTACCTACAAAAAAATATGTTTAAATATTATTTCGATGAAACAAAATATTTCGCTTGTTTTATCAGGTTTTTTAACACGTTCATTATTTTGATGAATGATTTTACGGAAGGATACACACAGAACTCGCCGAATTATGAAGAAATAAGTATGCAATGCATGGGCTTTGAAACTTGGTTGGTCTAGTCCCCTGTACCTCGCATACCACAGCACACAATATAATTGCACTTTAACAAATTTATCAGACTATAATACAAAACACATTGCCTGCAATGCACCTCATTACAACATCGAACATGTTTAGATGTTTTAATCGTCCAGTCCCAGGTCTATATACAACAGTCAGTGGATCGGAATTGGTAAACCTCGACACTTCTCAAAAGCCCCGAGGACGAGGTTTGCATTATTGAACTAAGACGGAAACTGTGAGAGAATTTATTAAAACACAGCTAGGGTTTACATAAACTATTCAAATACAAGCCACATGTCGTATCATGTTGTTTTAATAGTTCTGTACTAGTTTGTCTTTATAATGATATACGTGTTAAAGGAGATGTACAGTACACCGTTGATAATTGTCTGAACAGAAATTGAAAAGTATTTTTTTCTTAAGGCATATACTTGGTTTTGAAATAGTAATGGTTCCAAACATCACCTGAAAAGTTAATCCGGTTGTAATTTTCGAGAAAACGTGAACAAGAAATTCAAATCTGAAGTTGATCATCAGCTGATGATTAGTTTCCACAATAGGGTTAATTAAAAAAATCTGTAAGGAGAGAAGCCGAAACTGTAACGGGTTGGGTTTTATACATGTCTCTTGGTCCTTGCAGGTCTGTGATTACTCATGATTTTTCCTGATTTCCTGATTTTTTTTTTTACAAATCTCCCTTTGCCTCAAAATGTTCTTGAAAGAAGAGAAGTAGCCACCAAGAAAATGAAGAAGTAGCCTGTATTGTGTCCTCTGGTTTCTTGTTTGTGGGACAAGGAGAGTCCATAAATCCTCCAAATCCTCCTTCATCCTCATCCTCCCAAAGGGAGACCCACGCACGCTACCTATTTTTCAGGATGTTTTACTTTTGTCAAATCACACTCCTGCTCTTATGAATTTACAGACATTTTACAAAACGTGTACAGTGCCTTTAACAACCTTGGCTTTGAACAAGGAAGACAACGGGGGAAGACAAATTAAAGAAAACACAACTAGGGTTGACATGAACTTTGTCATGTTATTTTAATACTCCCGAACATATCGGTCTGACTGTATGATATTGTTATACTTTAAACATGGTACATGCATGCACCAACCATGCAGGAAGATCTGTTAAATTGATTCCAAATTTGATTTGAAAAATCATTTTTAGATGCAGTGGCAGATCCCCTGATCCAGCCTCCCTTACCCTCCGGGTTTCCAATAGCACAAACAGCCCATTAACCGTAACTAACATAACCCGAATCCTCCAAAATGCTTCAGTAGTAAAGCAAGCACATGACATGTATGCACACATGTGTTTCTAATCTGTGATACATGTACATGGCCAGGGACCCTCCCTGCATGCATGGAGCAATAAACAGTGTCCAATGACCTAAGCACTGACCTTGCAATCACTACAACAAACATGGATGTACATGTACCATGGAAAGGCAAGTAAGCCTAATAACCTCAATCCTCCAAAATCCTTCACTTTAGCAAAGAGCATGTAGCATGTAATCTCAATCCTTCAATCCTTTAGCAAAGAGGATTTTGGAGGATATGGGAAGGTAAGGGTTAAGTGAATTTTTGAGATGTTTGAATTCTGAGGGTGAAATTTGCCACGCACCTCCCCCCCCCCCTCGTTTGACGGTTTTTCTTCTTTTCAGGGTTACAAAATTGTTCACGTCAACCTCTCCCCACCACCACCGACCTCCCTTCTCAAAATTGTTCATGCCCCTCGCCACTCTACCTCACCCCCCGTGTAAGGATTTTAAAGGTGTTCGATTTGGGGAAAATTAGACAGCCCTTCTTCCAATAAATCTGTGTATCCGCCAATCATGTGTATTATCCGTGCGAATCCTTATTTTCATGTAATTGTGTATTTAAATGTGTAGGACCTACATTGCTTAAATTTAATTACTATGAAATAAGTTATTCAGAAAAGTATTCTTCATGTTATATCTCCATCTTCAATATTGCGTGTTTTTATTAGAAGTCTAAGATAGATAATTACTGCAAATTGTGTATGGATTATTTAATTATAAAATCTGTGCATAGTCCCGGCTATCCTATTTGCGAACAGCGTGTTGCAATATTTTTTTTCTTTCGTTCATTATTTTGATTCATCGTTTGATCATTCAGACACGCATACATGTCATCATTCATGTATTTTATTTCATTATTGTCATCAAATGCCACCGCATCATGTTGTTTATGTTACTGGTTAACCTTGTCGTCTCAAATCAAAACCGTTCTGAGTAATGTATCGCTGCATTCAACAGAGGGCGCCTTTGTCCCAGACGGTATCAGTTTTGACAGCGCCCCTGTTTTCAGTCGTTTTACGGCGATGCGTTGCATTTTTCTGTTCAATGTTTACAATTCTTTTTCAGTCTTTTTAATTACAATTTTTGTTTTCGTTTAGTAAGACAAAAATACTGTAAGATATTTTAGCAAAAACAAAACAAAACAAAACGGTACAGTTTACAGTAATAAAATTCTGAAATTCATGACAGGTACTTAATACTGCTGAGAATTCGTTGAATATCTCTTTTCATATAAAGGATTAATTTTGTTCCTTTCCAAACGTAAAACAGCAATGTTCTGAAAATAACGAAAAAACGGGCAAAACATTGTTACAAGAGTTAATACTGTCGTCAAAAGTTTTCGTTCATTTCGTATTTTCAATTATTTACTGTTTTTGTTTTTTCTTTCAGATTTTACGAAACCATGTGATGGTTCGAGTTGGAGGCGGTTGGGACACACTGGAACACTACCTGGATAAACACGACCCGTGCCGGTGCAAAGGTGAGCTTGATGAGGGCATGGAAGTGAATTATTCATTCTGTTTCTTTCTTCTTCTTTTTTTTTTTGTTCTGTTTTTTTTAGTTTTTTTTAAATTTATTTATTTATTTATTTATTTTTTTTGGGGGGGGGGTTTGTTTGTGTTTAATAAATAAAAAGCCCCATACGCATAACCTCCGGGTTTTAGCGAACCCTCTTTTTGGCTGGAGTATGAAAAATTAGGACTATTTATTAATTATTATTTTTGGGGGTGATGAGGCAAGAGATTGCGGTTCTTTTATTCTAAAATAAACCAATTTTGTACTCTGATAAAAACAATATAATTATTATATACAACAAATTTTTTTTAAATCCCATTTTGTTGAATGTGTATTTCAATATCCCCCCCCCCCCCCATTAACTGTTCTCATCTGGCGGTCGGTATATGCTTCTTGTGCATTAGGTTTGCATTAGGTTTGCATTGCGGTTCTTTCCTTGTCTTTCACCTCTGTGGACCCGGGTTCGAATCCCATTCAGACCCGTGCTGACATGTGGATTGAGTTTTTAGTCTTAATCCAAACATGGTTCCCCCCCCCCCCATATATTATTTGTGTTGGGATTTCTTCCAACATCTAAAAACTGAACATCACTTTGTCCTCTTCTCTTCACGGGTATCTTCAGAATTATAGGAAACTTTTGGTGGAATCTTTGGTTTCATTAGCACAAAGATTATAACACAATAAATTAATGATTTATGTGATTTATATAGGAATCAGTGGGTTATTATGTCAGCGAATGTCTCATGACTCTGTGCTTCATTATGTTTTCTCACTATTGAACTGAATTAATTAATTTTGCCTTTGAGAAAGAACATACAAGGTTCGAAACGTAAGGCCAATAACAATTATTTTTCATTCATTTTGTTACTTTTTTCTTCCTTTAGTTCATCGCTCTGGAACGAGGAGCCGGACCAAAAGTTTTGGTAATGAATACCGTAAATCCCCCAAACGAAGGTAAATAATCTCAATGTTATCAATCACAGCTTGGTCTCTAATCACAGCTTGGTTTCTTTGATCAGGATATATATAATAATGATTTACAGAAGCGATTAGTTATTGACGGGCCGTTGAAATACCGTAGTATTCACTTGAAAACATTATGCAATTTGTGGGTGTTTTTATACTTTTTTGGTATATTATTGGTATTTATGCTAATAGATATTTGCATATTTATGAGCAAATACAGATTTCTAGGTTGATGTTATTGAAATACAAATTTCACTTTATAATATATTGCGATATAAAGATATACTCAGTCCTTTGATATTTTGCATAGTCATGATGTACTGAAAACTTCAATGTACTAACTCTTGTATTTGTATCTTGTAGGGTTTCAGTAGAAGGTCCTAAACTTCACAGCCGTAACCAAAGCGTTGAGTCCCTTGATGACTGTGAGAGTCGGTCCATACGTAGCCCTAGTCCACGAATGAAACGTGATGATAGTAGTGAGACCCTTGCCAGTCTAGACTCCAACCACAGCACTGAGCTTCACAATGGACACAACCCACCGGGTGCGTCCGTCAAGCCTAAAGAAGGTAGCTTCTCCCGGAATAGTGCAGCTAGGAGCTCCCTACAGGCTGACAAAAGACCATCGCAGCTACCCAGAAGACTAAGCCAAGGTGGCACAAGCACTACAGAGTTTCTTAAGAAACGCAGAGAAGAGGCAGGCATTTCGAGCCAAGGAAAACAGAGTAACCTAGCGCGTAGCGCACCCACAAGTCCAACACGTCGAAGACCCTTATCAAGCACCCAGATAGATTTAAACGAGTCCAGCGTGCAATCCGATGTTTACAGGCGGCTTGCTCTTGCGGGAGGACGGGAGTCTGGCTCAGCTACACATGGCCGACGGGCGCGTAGTGCATCGGTAAATCTGACCGACAGCGCCACCAACAGCGCCACCAACAGTGCCACCAACAGTCTGCTAAACAGGGAAGAAAAGTCCGGTAACCGAAGCATTCCCACCTCTCCAAATATCAGAAGGAAACAGCGATCTGGGTCACTCAATATGAGTGCAACAAGAGGAGAAAACAAGAGACTAATAGACAGAAAAGACAACTCAATTATAATGATCTCCAGAGACAGTGGAGGGCGCCATAGGTTGAACAGCACCAGTAGCTGTGACTCAAATGATATCAGGTCACAAGACGGGTCATCCTTAAGATCCCCAACAGATAGTGAGAAATCGGCCACAGAGTGTGTGACAAGACGCTTAAGAGAACGCGAGAGGACTCGGAGTCTCTCTGTTGATAGAAGCACGGCAAAAACCAAAATCCCTACCTTTGAGAGGGGATCTAAGCTTCGGTCTACTACAGGTGCTACATGGTCCATCAGCAGGAATGCCACACCCATGCAGTCAAGAGCAGCTAGACAGGAAGATAGGCAAGGTACATCCCTCCAAAGTGAGCCTAGTAAAACACCCAAGGAAAGCCGTCTACAGAGATCAGGATCTCTTCGCAATTCAAGGACTGACCGCCGTCTTTTCAGCAACCCGATTCGCGACCAAGAAGGAGGCTTCGCCAGAAACTCTCCAAGACGTCGGACCACTACTGGCAGGGACACAAGGACACCACGCCAGCCCATACCGGCTGAACTGAATGCAGAAAACCTTGCCAAGTACCTACAAAGCTATCGTGACAGGGTCATTCCTAGGGAGACTCGTAGTGAGACCAGGAGTGAGGCGAGCTCACGGGCAAGCTCGCGGGCCAGCTCACCAGGTGCCTCAAGGATCAGACCCCGTCTCCCTGTCCCGAGTCACCTCAAGGCGGAACCTCAAACGCCAATTAGAAAGGATAGTATAGAACACCCCCACCCATCTCGTATACCGATGCCTGTTCAGCACAAGCGGCTTCTCTCAGCTGAAGCGAGGGCTGCATCAACACGAAGTCACTCCCTTCCTGATCTTATCGCCAACATGATGGACTGGTGTCAGCGAAGCATCAACATTGACAACGACGCACGGAGCTATACCAGCGCCGATTCCATGTCTCCAACACCGTCTCTGAGAACTGACCAAGACTCGGGGTATGAGGACAATGCCCAGAAGGGCTCCCCCATCGGTCCAGATGAGCCATTTCTTCTGAGGAGACCAGGCCGCCCAAGTCGGCCAGGCTCTATTGCAGAGGGAGCAGAGGATGCTCAACTCTAGACAGTGGAAGCAAGAGGGTTCATCTGGAAGGCGCCATTAAAACAGGAGCAAATTAAAACTGTTTCATGTTAATTTTTTATAATAAATACATTAATATTATAGGTCACATGAATACACAGAATAGTCGTCGATGGGTTGAAAACCGACTGTAAGTGACCAGCCTACCTTGTAAAAGTCCAAAATCATAACATGGTCCTTTGATTTTGTTACCCAATGTGTGAGTCATCTTGAAGTATCCATACCAAATATGATACCAAAGGATACATGAAATATAAAACTCATAAATCATTTTAAACATCTAAGTGTAATTTTTTGAACATTTTACATGAAATATTAAGGTTTCCTCCGAATGCTATATTGCTTTGTATAATATTATTCCCATTGACAAATAAGACTTTTCTGCTACAGAAATTTAGACTTTTCTGCTACAGAAACTCACTTTTCTGCTACAGAAACTCACTTTTCTGCTACAGAAACTTAAGACTTTTCTTAAACGAATAACGGTGAAAGCAGACACTCGTTTGTCTGTAATACTTGGTCTGTAAATCTATATGAATAACAAACATCGCTATAACGAAAATCATTGGTGTACACAAAATATTCATTGTCTGTAATACATGTACAAAAATGCCAGGCAGCCAAAGGTTGTTGGTGTAACCGTTATAGCGGACTTCTACTGTAATTGATTTTAAAAAAGCCGTCCAATGAATGTAATACAAATTAAGAAATTATCAAATTCCATGTTTGGCATCTACCAAATAAGGAATGATATTTTGACAAATTTTACAATTGTGTCATATTCTCATGCAGGATTTAATACTCGTAGTTAACCTTGCTCGAATTTGAAGTCACCGTGTGTGCGATTTCGTCTGCTGTATGTTGTAAAAGTGTAGAACCGATTTCCCGCCAAAATATAGTTCGTGAATATCTTGTAATTGTCACAATGTAGTTGTAAAGATTCTTGCCAAAGCTTGTTTCAAAACATAGTATCTTTGTCCTTTGTGGTGTTAACTTATTGTGGGGATGATTGAAAAATAATCTTCAATTTAAAGGAAATATTTGGAAATTTATTGCAAATTTTAGAACTGTTGGTATATTTGGCCAACATGGCAAATTTGTGAAAAATCTTTGAACATTTGAAAACAGTGGTAGTCCTTGATCATTTTCGAACGTAATGTAAAGTGCAACCTAGGATTTTGTGTTACGATTTTGTGTACGGGGCCCGATAAGTAGGGCATGATCCTTTGGACAATCGACAATCCTTTCGTCAAAAACTGTGGGGTGTAACTGCCTTTATACTCCCACAACTATCCCTCGGAATTTACGCCCACATTTGCCCTCGCCGATAAATGGTTTCCAACAATCTCGAGTAAAGTCAACTGAGTTATGAGATCTAATGCAGGAGAATTTTCCATAAAATTTCAAATCTTGGAATTGATAACTCCATATAATAAGTATGTAATCAAAGCTTGTCATTGGAGCACGTGCTGTAATACGAAGATGCTTTTTTTATAAGCGGCAATTAATGTGACGTCACAGTGTCAGTTGAAATAGACTTATCGCAAATACCACAACGGGCAAGCGGAAGCCGATTTGCGTGATGCATGCTGGTCTAGCTAATGATCAAAATGCTACAAAACTTACCCTTACCTTATGCTGTGTACCAATAATAAAAATATATTGAACAACAGTTAGACATGATTTAACCCCAAAAAGTATCTTAAGTTTACTAACGCGACTACGCATATCGAACGATTATCGCCAGCTAGACCGATATGCAACACGCACGTATATTTGCGCAAAAGTCTATGGTACCTATCTGCGTACAGTGGTAATAGCAAAGTAAATGATCAATAGGCTATACATGCAGTGGAATATTAAGCCAATTTAAAGTTTTTCATTAGCTCGTCCGTTATGAAATGTCACTTTAAAATAAGTCTTTACTTCGCACACTAATCACGCACTGCACCCTTTCATTTTGAAATTTCTCCCTGGGAATTTGAAATGTTTTTTAATAACGTGTACTCTCGATGGGTCTGAATGTGAACAAAATAACTGTCCTAGTTGCTTGGCAACCATATATAATTGTCCCTTTGGCGCCAAGTAGGAATTACGAATGTAAAAAGTGGATTGGAGAATGACAATGCTAACCTTGCATTCCTTGGTGCTAATAAATTGTATTTTTATTGTAACTGTTCACCGCACCAATGCTGTTTTTAAAATGATTTTACCGTGAGATTTTCCGCGAGGTTTTTCCACGATATCTACGTGGAAATAGCGTATGAGCTAGACTTTTAAGCTGCGTAAATGTAGACATTTTAAGTAGGTTTTAATTACTTTGATTATTCGCGTTCTACATTCCATTTTACTTTTTTCGCTTGCTTCCAAGAGAATTAACCTATTTGACAAAAGTCATGAGTAACAAATGCGAAGAATTGTAATATTGTACAACTTTACTTAATATCGCTGCTTAATTGTACTTACAGACTTCTATGCATTTACTATGCATCTCCTAAATATAAAGTGCCTTTATGTTGGCCTCAATATTTAAAAACATAATTTTATTTGTACGATATGTTTGTTTCAATAATGTTAATATTACACCTTCTTAATTTATGGGTTTTTTTCATCTAAATTATGCAAAGTAATTTTTTAGTTCATTGATGAAATGGTGTATTATATTTTCGCCGAATGAGCGGGAATTCAACGTGCAAAACGAGTGTGATAAAATGCGAAGGGATGGTTATGTGCGTCCCAAGTTTGTAATTTATGTAAACATGTAAATGGTCGCAGATTGTATGAAATTGTATAAACAAATGGTTGACTGGTGCGTAAAACGAAACCAGAATAGTGTACATGTATTGTCAAATGAGTGGTGTAACAGCAGCCGTAGTGATAAAGGGTTCGATGTGTAGCAGTTGAGTTGACGGGGACAGGGAGGTGTCATCTTGTGTCTTTGATTTGGTAATGTTGGCCAAACTGCTTCTATGAGTATGCTTACTCTCTTTGAATCAAGATATACATTGAAGGGAAGGTACAGCATTGGTAATGTTGGCCAAACTGCTTCTATGAGTATGCTTACTCTCTTTGAATCAATATATACATTGAAGGGAAGGTACAGCATTGGTAATGTTGGCAAAACTGCTTCTATGAGTATGCTTACTCTCTTTGAATCAAGATATACATTGAAGGGAATGTACAGCATTGGTAATGTTGGCCAAACTGCTTCTATGAGTACGCTTACTCTCTTTGAATCAAGATATACATTGAAGGGAAGGTACAACATTGGTATATGTTGACAAAACTGCTTCTATGAGTATGCTTACTCTCTTTGAATCAAGATATACATTGAAGGGAAGGTACAACATTGGTAATGTTGGCATAACTGCTTCTATGAGTATGCTTACTCTCTTTGAATCAAGATATACATTGAAGGGAAGGTACAGCATTGGTAATGTTGGCCAACTGCTTCTATGAGTATGCTTACTCTCTTTGAATCAATATATACATTGAAGGGAAGGTACAACATTGGTAATGTTGGCAAAACTGCTTCTATGAGTATGCTTACTCTCTTTGAATCAAGATATACATTGAAGGGAAGGTACAGCATTGGTAATGTTGGCAAAACTGCTTCTATGAGTATGCTTACTCTCTTTGAATCAAGATATACATTGAAGGGAAGGTACAGCATTGGTAATGTTGGCAAAACTGCTTCTATGAGTATGCTTACTCTCTTTGAATCAATACATTGAAGGGAAGGTACAACATTGGTATATGTTGGCAAAACTGCTTCTATGAGTATGCTTACTCTCTTTGAATCAAGATATACATTGAAGGGAAGGTACAACATTGGTAATGTTGGCACAACTGTTTCTATGAGTATGCTTACTCTCTTTGAATCAAGATATACATTGAAGGGAAGGTACAACATTGGTAATGTTGGCCAAACTGCTTCTATGAGTATGCTTACTCTCTTTGAATCAATATATACATTGAAGGGAAGGTACAACATTGGTAATGTTGGCAAAACTGCTTCTATGAGTATGCTTACTCTCTTTGAATCAAGATATACATTAAAGGGAAGGTACAGCATCGGTAATGTTGGCCAAACTGCTTCTATGAGTATGCTTACTCTCTTTGAATCAAGATATACATTGAAGGGAAGGTACAGCATTGGTAATGTTGGCCAAACTGCTTCTATGAGTATGCTTACTCTCTTTGAATCAAGATATACAATTAAAGGGAAGGTACAACATTGGTAATGTTGGCAAAACTGCTTATATGAGTATGCTTACTCTATTTTATTCAAGATACATGTATATTAAACAACCAACCTGTATATCTTGCGCTACGTCGTTCATGAATATAATTTATTACATCGGCAAAAACGAACTTCGTACTCATTCTCACGTGGAACTCACACGTAAATATTTTGAAAATTATATTTAACGATTCTTCAAAACGATACAATTGTTAGAAGCAATTTTGCCAACATTGCCACTAGTGTAAAATGGCTTTAATAGAAGGGAGTTTACGAAGTCATTTACGTTTTGACAAAGAAAGCTTACAGATATCTATAATTCCAAACCTCTCATTATTTTCAACCTGTCTTTCGCACTTCCGGATATCCATAGAGTCGTTACATAATGTTATGACCTCTGACCTGATCACGGCTTGCTTTAGACATTGTCTAGAGTAGACGTAGAAACAGAATAGGTCTACATCATAGAGTACATGTGTACAATCTGGGAACAGATAGATATATACAGAAGGAATACAAATTGTTTTTCAAACAAGAAGGAAATTTTACTCTGTTTATGACTTGATTTTAAGTTCATACCTGTGTGATTCGCAGCGATGTATTTGTGAGCATTTTTTGGTCACTTTGCTGGTCAGTAATAAATTGAGGCTGTTGGAAATATTACCTGACTCTGTATATTTCATCACATTGTTGTCAATGGACTCTATAATCCACTGCGTGCCGCCATACGTGTCTTGTTCCCTGACTCGTCTACTATGAAAATGTTTATAGTGTCAAAGGCATCATACACTTGAGGGCATCAATTTATCCTTTAGAGACCAGACTTTTCTTGATAACCACATTCAAATTCCATGCTAACGGTAGACTTTACTGATTTTGCTGCTGTTTCGTTGGAGTGAAAATATCTCAAAACATTTTATAAATCCGCATATGATTTTTATGTCATATCTTGTAAGAGTGCAATATGATCAGGGAAATCTAATATATATATATATATATATATATATATATATATATATATTTATTTATGCAAAGCGACTCTATTCGCACAGTGCATGAGCCGTTGAGGGCACGTTGTTAGACCACTGTGGGCGATCGAAAGGGCAGCGTTTGGCGTATTTTGCAGTTGATGTGCGTACACGCAGAATATCTCCAGCAATCATTGGCTAGTAGAAGTCTCTATACTAACTGGATAGGAGATCGCGTCGATTGGCTGAAGCTCGTTGTTCGCCATCTTTGTTCCCCCAAGAAGGAAGGCGCATGCGTGACGGCCGGACAGGTTTACTGCTGCCCGACCGACGACAATGCCGAGTGCTGTTGAACCAGTTGTTGTTATTGTCTGTATGCTAACATGACATTTGACTCTTGACCTTTTGGGAGAACCAACATGGCGGCTGGTTACTTAAACTTTTTACAGGCCAATCAGCGCCCATCTCTTATCCAGTTAGTATAGAGATCAGTGGTAGAAGTACACGCCCGTGTAGTACCATAACATACGCACATAAAGTATGCGCACAACGCTTACACGACGCAAAAGTGGCTATCATCAAGACACTGGGTAAAAATTCACCGCTAGAGGGCTACGATGTGCGCTGAGCGGATAGGAAAGTTCTGAAATCTGTGGCCGTTTGTGGCGGCTATAGGCGTTTGGGTTCATGCCGGTTCAGATTTGTATTTAAAATTAAAATGGCCGATGCGCAATGTATGTTAAAGAAGTCGGGGTGCTAGACTCAAAACACATGCTTGTTGACCGTTCTAGACAATACACTTATTCCTACAAACTACAAAGTGTTCTTCTCTAGACTATAAATCTTTATTCAAACCTCATTCAATTGATAGTTCCAAATAAAAAAAGGTAATTTAGTTTCGCTTGAATAGTTATTCTATGATATATACAAAAGTCTTTTTAAAAGTTATTTTGCTGATAAGCCAACATGATGGATATACATTCTGGTGAAGATTAAAAATGTGACATTTAAAAATGGAAAAGAAACAATTTAAGTTTCAATTCCTCTATAAATAACATCAGTAGTAAACTACTGATCACTCCCGGAAAGACAACCGTTAATATATTGCAGACCATTCGACAGTATTCTTCTCACGTTTATATGTTCAACTCGCCCCCAAGTCAAGACGGTTTCCGTTTATCTCGAGACTTATCACTTGGAGTCGAATACATTGACATGCGCATGCATTAATATCAATGTCATACAATGAAATGTATTTGAATAAAATCCGAATACGAATAGTCGTGATGAATTCATAAACAATCATATAAGCGATCCTGGGCCTACAATGAAATGTATTCGAATATCCGCATACGAATATTCGTATTGTATTCGAATAATCAAATGTATTCTTATCAGACATACAATGCATAGTATTCAAATAAAATCTGAATACATGTATTCGTGTTCATATTCGAAAACAATGATGTACTCGATACCATGCCTTCTTGTCTTGATTTATGTACCCATTGTGATAAAACGTGTAAGTGCACTTTTGCGATTGGTTCATTTTGGATGATAATATACATTTGCACGTTTCTAGTAAACGGCCATGTCTGTTACTACACGCATTACATAGCCTTGCTTTGGTATTTACATGCACACGACTATTATTTGAGTTCATCTATAAACGAGAAATTTCTCTGCTGCCGAATATTAAGGCCTTAGCTATTCTTCCTTGCACCACCTGTATGCTTTTCATAAAGGGGTCGTCTGGTTTTGCTCACGGGAATTGTAGGTAAATAATACTGTAAGAATATATTGTCAGCAACTGTTTCATGAACTATTTCATTTGTGTTAAAATCGATTTCCAAAATGTTTATCTAACAGATAATAGAAATGAGCCTGGAATCGGTGATGTACGGTAATATTCGCTTTACTTTAGCAACTCTTGTATAAAAATCACCGTAAACAAATTGCATTACTTCAACTATTTGAAACCATTACATCAAATAGGCCTATACGTTTATATTAATAGGACCTAATCGGTGTTAAATTATTTTTATTCCTCAGTTCAAAGTGAGATTAAAATTTGAAAAGTTAAAAAAATAATCCACATGGAGTTGGAAAGCGCCAATGTTAGTTTTCTTGCATAATTAATATTCCATATTATATTTCAAAAATATATTTCCTATAACGAAATATTGAAATGACCACACCGTGCATCCAGGTAGGTTTGTTCCTATTATTAATGTGATACAGGGAAGGTACAATATTGGTGTTTGAAAACGTACGTTTAATAAAAAAAATCAACCCTTAGCTTTTCAATAAATATATCATAACTCTATCCTGTGAAGTTTCATCACAATAGATGCTCACGTATTCGAGACAGCGATGAAAAAAAAACTGTTTCATGTTTCTTGTGGTGTTAGGTTTTATAATTGAATGAAAACGCGACCAATGCATGTTTAAGGATACAGCGATATTGTACATATTAGAGTAATAGAATCAAATAATTCAGAAACATTTTTATTGCCCTTGCAAGAAATATTTATTGACCTTGCATTTCAATTATGTAGAATCAAGCATTACCAAATACTCTATTTCAAAGAGGGGTAAGTATAAAGATATGGTAATACACTGTAAGAAATATTGGGCAAACACGGTTGATATGTTGCCCAACACTGGTCAACATATCAACAGGTTACACAGTTGGTTTACCATTGCCCAATGTTGGATAATTATTTTTTGCCAAAATATGTGAACAGTTGTGGTAAATACTGACCAATTCTGGGAGAAATAACCTTACCCAACCCCATGTTGTCCATCGTTTTTACAGTGTACTGTATACAGTAAAATACACATGCCCATTTGATGCTTATATGCATACTGCCGGCGGAAAATTTTAATTCGCCCTTTAAAAGGTTTTTCTCTGAGATGAAAGCACTTCAGACGGAATAGTTTATCAGGATGATAGATAATTGTACTAACCATGGGGGTGACATTGCCCTCCACTTTTGTTGGCCTTCCCCTTTTGAAGATATTCGTGCCCTCCCCTACTTTCTGGATCCGCCCCTCCCCCACTTTTCACTACCTTCGAACACGACCCTGCTTAATTCCAAGTACCTTTTGAATAACAATTCGTTGATTTTATTATCCCGTTGATTTTATTATCTCGTTGATTTTATTATCCAATGCTGTACCTTCCCTTTAAACTGAAATTTTGCAAATTTATTATATTTTGCCTCTAGAGGGCGCTTTCAATCCAGTCCAATGGTCTAGTTTCATTTTATACATATTGGACAAACTTTACGGGAACCAGACTATGCTCTTCAAATTCTCAATATCTACAATATCATGTATACCTAATAATGCTTTTGCCCTAGCCGACATGCAACGACGTACATGTTGGGCGTATAATAACGCCATATTGTGCGCCAGTTGCAATGGTGTATTGCAGATATACACGTCACTGACTCATATTCTAGCGCCCTCTATGGAGCCCACTGATTCATATTATAGCGCCCTCTGTGGAGCCTATCATGCAACACATGCAAGCTTCTGCATCATACTTCCACCGTGCTGCTACGGCTATCATTGGGATCGTTCATCTCCCCAGGAATGGATGAGTTGTCTGCGCCATCGATGGACCGTGGAAGGGATCCACTACCGTCGGATTGGCTCCCGCCCTGTTGTCTCGCCATCTGCGCTTGCATCTGAAGCAACATCTCCTGCATCTTGCGTAGCTCTGCCTCTTTTTCCTCCAGCATGCGGTCTTTGTCGCTTCTGACAGGTTTAGGAACAACATCCTTCCTGATGGAGTTACTGGTGGATTCAAAGATCAAATGAAAATGATCATCTGGTTTCGGTGGGGTTGGGAAGTGTTTTTCCAACTTTTGTCTGAGAGGTATAGAAAGTGTTCGACGCTCTGTAATAACCAATGGCATTGTGTCACACCATTTGGGTAACATGTGGCAGTCCTCCTACTGCCAAATATAGGTTATTTAAATAGGTTTTTTAAGGAAAATATAGGTTATTATAGGTTTACCAAATGCCAAAATACAGGCTTTTATAGGTTATTATACCCGTGATTATGCAGTATCAAGTTTTTGGTAAATTGCCTACCTTCTGAGTACTTCTGAGTACATCACCCTATACCCTGTCCGGCTGAAAACCATGTTACAGTTTGGCTACTGTTTTGGCATATATCTCTTTATACTTAGGAAGTAATTTTTCTTCAAAGCCATGAGGATTTTATGAGGAAGTTGAAAATGTGTTACAGGAGATTAAAAATATAGGTTTCTATAGCTATAATATAGTTTTTTTGGGGAAAAAAAGGTTCCCATTTTGAAATAATTATAGGTTTTTATAGGTTTTATAGGTTTTGCTGGGAGGCCTGATTTGGGTAACAGCATGTATAGGTTGTGTCCATCATAAGCAGACGATCCTGACAGCAAGAATGCATGTCGTATGATCGGAGACGACAGACAGACACACAGCAAGAGGGACAAACATACACATTGCTTGCTATACTCACAGTCTTTCTTGTTTGACCTCCGGATTGTCTGTCTCGTCCTTGATTTTCCTCAGGCGGTAGTTCTCATAATGAAGGTCACGTGTTACATCCTTCAGGTCCTGCATGTGAGTTCTGATGAAAAAAAGGCATATTATATATCAAATTTGCAATCGTACGTTATGGTACTTGACTAGGGCGCCCTCTACGAAGATATACAAATAATTATTTTGTTATGTTTCAGATCCCATGTTCTCCCTCTTCTTCAACTCATAAATAAACATGACTCTATAGACAAACCAGTCACCTGTATGAGCATTTCTGGTGAAGTGTCCCCTCCCCCTTTTTTGGCAGTGTTGTGCCCCCCATTTCGAGTACCTAGATCCGCCCCTGTCTTGGGTAACTTATTGCACTCGGGTTCAATCACATCTTTTGCGGCCATCTTTGTCTGATTCCCTGTATCCAAGTACGATTATAGCGCTGATTTTTCAATTATTTGAAAGGGGCCAGCCTATTATATACTTCCAGCATTGGTTTAGTTAACACCAGGGGGTGTTCTTAGCAAACGCGATCAGAAACATGTTTCTGACGTCAAATTCTTGTCCAGGAACAAGTTCACAGAGCTCGCGACATGTAGGCCTATGTAACCAGAAAACATGGTTTCTGATGTGACAATGCTCCTAGGCGTCAACCTTTCTAAAAAATATATATATAACATTTTTTTTAAAGTTTTTAAATTTTTTAAATTTTTTTATTTTTATTATTTGTTTATTTTATTTTATTTTTAGAGCTTGTAGCTTTGCATGGTGAGGAGGATAAGTAAGAGTAATTGCGGTGACATTATTTTATTTTTATTTTTTGGAGGGGGTTGTTGTTTTTTGCAAAATATAACTTAATCGTGAATTATAGCCTGAACTTGTATGATTATTTTGTACCAACAAAAATCATTCATTCCTTTTTGAACGAATAATGAACAAAACCATCGGTCAATACCCCTCAATCAATGACCAGAGGGCGAAATGTGTTTGTGGTCACGATCGCCAAAACACACTCGTGGCTGGTCACACTGATTTGTCTGGAAGAATAACAAGAGGTTCACAATCTGTCTGACCTTTGACACTCACCTGATTAGCATATTCCTCAACTTGACAAAGTCACAGTGCTTGGGGTTCTCAACTGAAACAATAAGTACACAAAGAAAAACATGAAGACATTTAAAAGGAAGATATTTGGAAACGTGCGTTCATTTCAACCCTTGTAGTCTTCAAGAAATCATAAAACTAATATGTGAAAGCTTCATCACAAAACGTGCTCACGTTTTTGAGAAAACTAAGAAATGCTGTTTCATGTTTTTAATAACGTTATGTTTTGCAACGGACGGCAACGTTTTCTCAATTTGACATAACACTCTTTTTTTTTCTTTACCCAATTCAGACAGAATAACTCCACAGGATGATTCCTGACCAACTTTCAAAGTAAGCTTTTAGATTATAATTTGTTAATTTAATGATTTGGTAATTACCAATGCTGTACCTTCACCGTGCAAAATTTCAATTAGTTGTGACAAACTCCCGACTTCAAATATGATGAAGTATCATTTTTTTCCTCGTGGAAAGACAATTGTTACTAGGCTATACAAAAACAGAGGTGTTAAAATGCCACCAGTGGACAGTAGTGTCAATGTGTTCCTTAGTTTTCAAGGTGTCCAAAAATAAACACCCCAATTTGTTTGCAGTGTAAAAACAATGTTATAGACGAACTTCAAATTGACCCAGTCTGCGCACTTCCGCATTGAAACCGAGGCTCTCTATGTCAAGTCACAACACCGATGCGAGGTAGACAATAGAACGACTCAAGCTCCCATCACACAGCACATGCGTCAACACTGAGAGCCTCGTTATCAAACCTAGAAGTGCGCAGATCAACGTTAATTTCGTCATCTTGGGATTTGTCTATTGTTGTGATCATCGCTATAAGACATACCTTCAGTGATGCCCCATGGGTAGAGTCGACCTCGTACCCGCTTCCCACCAACCTCGACCACAGTGTTACTGCCAATAACAGCGAAGGGCACACTAGCCTGCAAACAAACGTACCAAACAAAATGTTTATTTCATTCATATGTATATATGTTATTTTTTTGATTGGTTCAACCTTAAAGGGGAAGTATCATCACGATCAACAGGACATGGAATCGGAGTGCTTGTTTTAGATTAACTCAATGATTGAAAATAATTCCCACATGATAACGTCATAATTATTACCGTTGCTGCTGCATAAATGAGCCAGTAATTTTCAGTCACTGTGTTGATCTAAAACTATAGGACATCGATTCCATGCCCTGTTGAAAGTCTGCTCTGATCGTGATGACACTGCCCCTTTAAGCAGAAATATCTTGGTTCAGAGTTTGAGGTGAATCGAGAGAGTTGAACTGTCATTTGTTAACGTAATTATTATTCATAATTTCCCAGATCTTAAATGTCACAACAGAGCAATTAAGCTGATTTTTCACTTTTGGTATATATTTACTGAAGCTTGTGACAAACGAGCAAACATTGCTGGGTTTTTTTTTGAGTAAGCGTTACATACGCTATGTGGACCTGAGAACAAAAGATGTCCACACAATGCAGGTTCTTGAGACGTTATGTGGACTTACACGTCCACACAAGGTTTACACGAATTCGAAAATCTCAATTTTATCAAAAAGGGAAACATTTTAGTATATATAGATTGGTGAAATTCTTGCGTCGGGAGATAAACAATTGATTTAATTTTGCCTAGGAGGTCGTGGGTTCGAATCCCGCCCGAGTCGCCTGTGTAGTTTTTTCACAGACACTCGGAAAGCACTGAGCATACAGTGCTATACACACGTCGGTGTAGGGCAAAATTAAATCAATTTTAGTACATGTCGTTATTTGTCGCAAAATGGAGGAGATTATTCAAGGGAAAGACTGAGAAACAATCCGTTCCAAAAAGAATCTTCAGTGCAAATGGCAATGGTTTAAAGAATGTTTTTCTTAACTACACAAGAACAAAAGAATGTATACATAAGGCATGCAACACAAACATTTGTGTGGGGGTGTGGGCATGTCTAAGGGGTAAACCGAGGACTTATAACAAAAGGAAACAATGGGTCCTCGGTTGGCGGTTATTGTTAGCAAATATCCTCGGTTGAAAAATGTGTACAAATCTAATGGGAGAAGCCTCAACAACAAAGAGAACAAAAGAGGGGAACAATAGGAGATCCTCAGTTTACACCTTCGACAAGATTGTGTGTGTTTGTTTGTTTGTTGGGGTGTTTGTTTGTTTGTTTAGCTTTTGTGTGTGTTTTTTACCTTGAGTTCTTTGTCTTGTTGTTTGAAGTCCTCGTCTTCATCGGATTCACAGTCTGGGAAGTTATAAATATTGATATCCTGCTCTCGAATCTCACGCAACACCTGCGAAACATCGATTCAATGTGAAACAGACAACCATCTTGAAATTTATGAAGAAGAACGTACCTCGATCATTGAGCTCATAATTTAAGAAGAAAAGTGAATGTAGTAAACAGTCGTCGGCATCGATAGAAAGAAAGCGATAAATAACTACAAGACACCTAAAGGGCAGGTACGGCATTGGTATTTGGAAATGAAAGTTCATTTTTACTCTCTAGTTTTCAAGAAATATATCGTAAAACTGTCCTCTGAAAGTTTCGTAACAATAGGAGCTAACTTTTGTTTAGAAAACTACGAAAAACTATGACATGTTTTTTATAATTTCATGTTTTCCAAAAAAGGTTTTCAGGAAAGATATTATAAAATAATCTCTAGTTTCAAGAAATATATCATAAAACTAGCGTGTGAAAGTATTGTCACAATACGTGATCACTTTTTTTGAAAAAAGGGCATAAAAATATGACATGTTTTTTAAACTTGTATATCTTGCAAAAAGGTTGCCGTACAGCAATTTTTGTCAAACTTACATTACATCCACTTCATCAGTGACACTCGCTTCACCAGTGACACTCGCTTTATCAGTGACACTCGCTTTATCAGTGACACTCGCTTCACCAGTGACACTCGCTTTATCAGTGACACTCGCTTCACCAGTGACACTCGCTTTATCAGTGACACTCGCTTTATCAGTGACACTCGCTTCACCAGTGACACTCGCTTCACCAGTGACACTCGCTTTATCAGTGACACTCGCTTTATCAGTGACACTCGCTTCACCAGTGACACTCGCTTTATCAGTGACACTCACTTCATCAGTGACACTCGCTTTATCAGTGACACTCGCTTCACCAGTGACACTCGCTTTATCAGTGACACTCACTTCATCAGTGACACTCGCTTTATCAGTGACACTCGCTTTATCAGTGACACTCGCTTCACCAGTGACACTCGCTTTATCAGTGACACTCACTTCATCAGTGACACTCGCTTTATCAGTGACACTCGCTTTATCAGTGACACTCGCTTTACCAGTGACACTCGCTTTATCAGTGACACTCGCTTTACCAGTGACACTCGCTTCATCAGTGACACTCATTTCATCAGTGGAACTGAACTAAACATTCTGCCAGTCCAAGACCCAAGGCGTATTAATCACGGATGTCTAGTTGCTCCTCAAATGACACATATTATTCAATCATCAAATCTTTCTTATAATTAGATGTCATTCTTACCCTGTCTTTTAATGTCCGGACCTCTGTTGGTGTCAGACAGTCTGCCTTGGCCAGCACTGGTACAATGTTAACCTTATCATGGAGTCGTTGCATAAAGCCGACATCTATTGGTCGTAATCTGAACAAGGAAATTAATCATTATGGTCACATTTTAGAGACTGAAACTTGTTATAAATGTTTTCTTTACGAAAACGTGGGTTTTATTCTACTTATTCATTTTATTTGCCATATTTGTCTGGTTGGAGTTCGAGTTTAATTAATCAAAATGTTCGACGTGATTGTAAATTATTTGTGAGAGTTGGGTTTTTAATTCGCAAAAAAGTAAATTATATTCGAACCGGGCGGAAAGGGCCGTGGCACCGCGCGTTCGTTGGCGCCTGCGATGCCGGTTGATGTAGTTAGTTATGTATGGTAATTTCCTGGAGGCTATAATGGGATGGATTAGTTATGCGTTGACACTTTATTGTGACGCTCTAGGGGACGGAATTAATTTAATATTCGTGATTAGGGCTTACATTTTAGGCCTATTGTTTGTTTGTTTTAAATGATCTTCCCAACAAGGGAACTCGGCAAAGCTCCCACAAGCGGATATAAACGCCAAGCTGGCAACAGCCAATCTCTCTCATACAAACATTGGTTTAACGTCTATGATTATGAACTGCACAAATCAGTAAATTGTGATTCAGTAACTAGACGACAATACTTATTCTAGGCATTGTGAAATCAGCGGTTAGCTTGGCTGGATTCGAACCCACAACCCTGTGATTGCAAGTCCTGCAGTCTAACCACTTGACCACGGTGCCTATGTGTAGTAGTCAGGGATTGTTTAGATAGTATTGGCTCGTAAGAGTATTCCTTGTGCTTATTGTAAATGGGAAGGTACAACAGTTGTAATGTTGGCAAAACTGCTTCTTTGAGTATGCTAGCTCTCTTTGAATCAAGATATACATTAAAGGGAAGGTACAGCATTGGTAATGTTGTCAAAACTGTTTCTACGAGTATGCTTTACTCTCTTTGAATCAATTTATACATTAAAGGGAAGGGACAGCATTGGTAATGTTGGCAAAACTGCTTCTATGAGTATGCTTACTCTCTTTGAATCAAGATATACACTGAAGGGAAGGTACAACATTGGTAATGTTGGCCAAACTGCTTCTATGAGTATGCTTACTCTCTTTGAATCAAGATATACATTGAAGGGAAGGTACAACATTGGTAATGTTGGCAAAACTGCTTCTATGAGTATGCTCACTCTCTTTGAATCAAGATATACACTGAAGGGAAGGTACAACATTGGTAATGTTGGCCAAACTGCTTCTATGAGTATGCTCACTCTCTTTGAATCAAGATATACATTGAAGGGAAGGTACAACATTGGTAATGTTGGCAAAACTGCTTCTATGAGTATGCTTACTCTCTTTGAATCAAGATATACATTAAAGTGAAAGTACAACATTGGTAATGTTGGCAAAACTGCTTCTATGAGTATGCTTACTCTCTTTGAATCAAGATATACATTGAAGGGAAGGTACAACATTGGTAATGTTAGCCAAACTGCTTCTATGAGTATGCTTACTCTCTTTGAATCAAGATATACATTGAAGGGAAGGTACAACATTGGTAATGTTGGCAAAACTGCTTCTATGAGTATGCTTACTCTCTTTGAATCAATATATACATTAAAGTGAAAGTACAACAATGGTAATGTTGGCAAAACTGCTTCTATGAGTATGCTTACTCTCTTTGAATCAATATATACATTAAAGTGAAAGTACAACATCGGTAATGTTTTCAAAACTGCTTCTACGAGGCTTACTCTCTTTGAATATAGATATAAATTAATTAAATTAATATAATATAATAATATAAATTAATTAAAACGACCCTTCTGTTAGTGTTCTTAATCGAACAGGATAGCAATTTCCTTCATATTTGTACTATCTAGCTAAGTAACACGTGTAGCCCCCTATATTAGCAACATTATTCTTAGTTTTTGTTCTGGGATTTATATTTAATATTTTTTACCAAACAATTTCATTACCGCACCTCTTGTATATTCCATTATATTCCTCTCACATAAATCCTAAAACCACGTAAAATAATTTACAATCACTTCGCAAGACCGTCACAATGCACATTCCTATAATGGAATTTACACCTCGGGAAAAACAAACACGTTTTGTTGTAAACAAAAACCTTAGATGTATTTTATGATTTATAACAGGATCAGATCCATTGCAGTGTGATTTATATGTGTGTGCATCAATTCAAAGTAAACTGTTTACATTGAAAGACTAAAATGCATTTTAAGATCCCTTTAATGTACGTCGAAAAATATTAATGCAAAAAGGAAGCATTCTTTAGGATTGAAAATGATTGATACCTTCTCTCCATGTAAACTGAAACTGGACAACTTCAACATTTTTCATAGTTTTCTGTTAAAGATTTGACCTTTTTTCCCTTTTTGCCTATGAGAAAACATCTGCAAGGGGGTCCAATTGTAAGGTCACTATTACTACCAATGTTGATAATATGTGACCCGCTCTGATGTGAAAATGAGTCACAAGTCGCAAATTTGAAAAATTTAGATTTCTACGTGGCTTTAATATTTTATTTTTTGTTAGTAGGTTGTTTCATTTCTGTCATTTGTTTTCCTTTCGAATTGCTTGTTTTCCTAAGAATTCAATTGTGTTAATTATGCAAATTATTGATTATTAAAAATGGCATATCTCCATAATGCAATACGTCACACACCTCTAACATATACCAAATTAAAGCTGATGATGTACTCTTTCCATCCACATAAAAATCTAAATTTTTCAAATTTGCGACTTGTGACTCATTTTCACAGAGCGGGTCACATATATAGAGAATTAGCTTTTGCAAACTGCTTACCCCTGAAAAAACTGTGGTGTTAAAATAACACTAGTGGTGTCAACTTTATTCTTCCATGGTGTTTATATTGTGCGAGTTGCCTAATATAAACACCAATGGTGTAGTTTTAACACCACGGTTTTTGCAGTGTACCAATACCTTCAATACTGCCAAGTTTAAATGTATAAATCCTGTCAAACTGTAATTTACACTTAACATATTGTCAACTGTGCTTTAATATTAATCATCTGTAATGTGCTATTGTACTCAATATGGATTAAGTTGTTGCCAACATGGAAATAAATGTGTGACATTGTATTGTCATGACTGCTTTAACTACCATACATTAACCTAAAGGACCTGTAGTATAAATGCAAAATATTGGTTATTGGCCTTTTCGTTTCGAACCTAGCAGGTTCTTTCTCAAAGGCAAAATGAGAAAGAACCTGCTAGATTCGAAACGTAAGACCAATGACATTTATTTTGCAATTTTGATATATGTTTGGTTGGTAAGCAACCGTGTGCTCGGCATCAAATGTCTGTCCTGAAGTCGAAAAGGAATTTTATGGAATCGATTAAAATGATTGAAAATAGACATTGAGATCTGTCTGCCTTTTAATACAACAATTCTCTCATCAATTCAAACTAAATCTATTAATGGAAGTAATCCCGAATGTGCCCCTTCGTTAACCATCTTTAACGAGAGTAACCCATCCAGCATAGCTGATCATTTGGGGCCCTCACATTATATACATTAAAAATACATCAAGAATAAACACAAACATCGAAAAAAAAAATTGGCAGAAGGAGACACAAAAACAATTAATAAAAAACAACCAATCTTAACAGACAATTACATACGAAGTAAAACTTGAAGGACAAGATTGCACAAAAAGACCCCCTCTCAGCAATATCCCCCTCTCCTTCGTATGGACCCTGCATTGGCAGGTTTAGGGGAGGGGGGAGGAGGAATGTGCCTCTCTATTGTGTCGCCATGCATGTTAATGTACCCTATTTTTGTGTGCTCCTCCCTTCTTTGGCAGTGTGCTCCCTCCTTTTTCGAGACACTGAATCCGCCCCTGTGATCCAGTCACACGTTGCTTTGTATCAAACATTAAAGGTTATATAGGTTTTTATAGATTTTATAGGTTTCGCTGGGAGGCCCGACATATACATAAACACAAAAGTGAACAATAAAAACCAGTCAAAAATGCCCCTGTATGCACATTTGGGTCAACAGTCAAAACAGACTGGTTTTGACCTCTATAGCAACTTCCCACTAAAGTGCAGCTATAGTAGGAGAGTTAATGCTCAAGTGTTTTTTAAGAGCGCATGAATAATTAATCCATGACTATTCACGTCCCCTTACCCGTGTCCATACGGTGAGATAAAGTAGAGACAGCAATGTACTCTGTTGTCGACGATGTTCTTCCGGTTCAGTCCGCTCTCGTCCTGGTAATACTGAGCGAATTGCTCCTCGATGTAATCGAGTATCGGGGTCCACCTTCAAATTGATTAGAGAAATAAACATTATGTGCATTAAAGGGTGATAACAAGAATCAACCATGATTTTTGAGAATCAATCTTGTAAAAAAATCAAGACTTATACTTTTTAATTATGAGCCAAATATGGTTGTGGGGCACTGTGGGTCCACCCTTTTAGAGAGCTAAAGTTATGACGTCACGTTGGTGTGTGTTGCATCATAGAACAATAACGAAACAATGAATGTATGGAACTAGCGGTCACGATGGCATGGGAACATGACGTCACATTTTGGATCTCTATAAGTAGTCTGTGATTGGTTCGTAGTGATGCCAGTATGAATATTCAAGATTTTCTGCAGGTGAGTTGACCAAGTAAGTATTCAGCTTTGTCAAGGGTGGGCGGGGACTATGACCATTTCTGTATTAATAGCATAGGAAATCTCAATGTAACTTACGAGTCATTGCAGTTGACCGAATCACCAAAACCTGGCGTGTCGACCACGGTAAGTCTCAGCCTTACGCCTTGCTCCTCAATATCAACCGAACATCGTTTGATTTCAACCGTCTGTTCGATTCGTTCTGGAGGCCAAACAATAATAAAAATAGGACTGGATGTCAATTCGTTGACGAATTGAAGAAAATAAACATTGAGGGCGCTGTATGTAAGCTAACATGTGATGTATTGTGTCCACATCATCCATGGCTGAGACTGCGTAGAAAATACTGTAATTGTTGTTTAAAATCTCGCTTAATAGATTATGGGGGAAATTTAAACAAAGTAACATTTGATTTGATGGTAACGTATAGAAAAGTAAACATAATTTCCAGTTCGAAGTCCTTCTGGAAATGAATATAAACATAATAATATAAACTTCAGCTATAGCTGAAAATTTCTCAGGTTAGTGGATGTTTAATGTATTACATTGATTCAAATAAAGTAAGCATATGCCTACTCGTATGTAGACGCAGTTTGGCCAACATTACCAATGTTGTACGTTCCCTTTAATGTATATCTTGATTCAAAGAGAGTAAGCATACTCATAGAAGCAGTTTTGTCAACATTAAAAAATGTTGTACCTTCCCTTTAATGTATATCTTGATTCAAAGAGAGTAAGCATACTCATAGAAGCAGTTTGGCCAACATTACCAATGCTGTACCTTTCCTTTAATGTATATCTTGATTCAAAGAGAGTAAGCATACTCATAGAAGCAGTTTGGACAACATTACCAATGCTGTACCTTCCCTTCAATGTATATCTTGATTCAAAGAGAGTAAGCATACTCACAGAAGCAGTTTGGCTAACATTACCAATGTTGTACCTTCCCTTTAATGTATATCTTGATTCAAAGAGAGTAAGCATACTCACAGAAGCAGTTTGGCTAACATTACCAATGTTGTACCTTCCCTTTAATGTATATCTTGATTCAAAGAGAGTAATTAGCGCACTCATAGAAGCAGTTTTGCCAACATTACCAATGTTGTACCTTCCCTTTAAAACGCGCTCTGTGAAAGGAAATACAAAGCACTACAAAGGGATAAAAGCTATAACCTTGACCCAGTGTTTCTTCTTGCCAGAATTGTTAATACGCTGTTCATTCAATCTTTTCAATGTGACATCTCAGTGAATACATTTTCTGTTTATTTTCGAAATGTGGAGGATAAGTTACTGTAGCTTGCACTGAGGATTGAAACCGCTGTGTATTTGGAATGGGAAGAGCTCATTCAAAATACAAGTATGCATTTATACAATTACCCATCCGATTTTCATATGTTTTTGTTCGTTTAATAACAATATTACGTTTCAAACTTCGTTTGCTTTTTAAATTCTATTATTTGGGTCTCTTGAGCCAAACACGGGCGATATAATTATTTTTAAGGGGAATTACTGCCCAACTACTTTTAAATTTATTTCACATGGTTCACATAAGTAAAGCCCTTGTCACTGTCATATTTACAATTGGTATTTCCAATTTAGAGACAGGCCTAAATCCTGATGGTGTTATGGAGTACCACCAGGAAAGATTAAATACATAAAAACTGTTTACCATCAGCGCTAATATCTCGCCGTTCTTTATATAGATCTGTCAGGAACAGACTGTTGACTAATGTAGACTTTCCTAGTCCAGATTCACCTGTGATAAAATGATACAAAATTTGATTGCATGTGAAATTAGTCAGAGTTTTTTTTTTGTTATTGTTGTTTGTAAGTTGTGCATTTTGCCTGCTTGTCTATTGTGTTTGGTTTGTTGAGTGGCTGGCTTGCTGTTTAGTTGGCTGTCTGGCTAGCAGGCTAGCTGGTTGGTTGGTTGGTTGGTTGGCTAGCTGGCTAGCAGGCCGGTTGGCTGGCTGGCTAGCAGGTCGGTTGGCTGGCTGGCTAGCATGTCGGTTGGCTGGCGGGCTAGTAGGTCGGTTGGCTGGCGGGCTAGCAGGTCGGTTGGTTGGCTGGCTAGCAGGTCGATTGGCTGGCTGGCTAGCAGGTTGGTTGGCTGGCTGGCTAGCAGGTTGGTTGGCTGACTGGCTAGCAGGTTGGTTGGCTGGCTGGCAGACAGGCTGGATGGCTGGCTGGCTAGCAGATCAGTGGTTGATCGTCCGGCTGGCAGGCTGGCTGGCTAGCAGGTTGGTTGACTTGCTAGCCAGCAGGTTGGTTGGTTGGCTGGCTGGGTAGCACGTTGGTTGCTGGCTGGGTAGCAGGTTGGTTGGTTGGATGGCTGGCTGGCTGATGGCTAGCAGGCTGGCCGGCTGGCTAGCAGGTTGGTTGGCTGGCTATACAGCAGGTTGGTTGGCTGGTTGGTTGGGTGGAAGATTGATTTGTTGGTTGGTTGGCTGGTGGGTTGATTGATTGAATGGCTGGCTGGATGACCGGCTATAGCTGGTTGTTTTGATCGGTTGGTCAATGGTTGATGGTTGGTCGGACATGCTTGGAGGTTTTTTTTGGTTATGTTTTGTTCGTGTTTTGAATCTCGACAGGCTCATCTACCGATGACTCTTCGACCCCATCCCCAAAAAGCACTCGCGGATATTTCGTCCCGCCATTTTTTCCCCGACCGATTACTTTCATCTTCTCCAAACTAAATGTCCACAGCTGCAAATCACAAACAGATATAGATATGTCTGCTAGCGGCGCACAGGCAATAGCCAACATTTCCTCGTTACGGTATTCCCTTACAGTTCGACCGCATGTAATATTTTTCTTAAACCCTCTTGTAATCATCTTGAAGTGTTCGCTCGGACAATTTTTGTGTCGCATTACCTATATTAAACCTGGTGCTATATAAAGGCACACATTACGGGCATAAAGCTATGTGTGGGCACCGCTGAGAATAACTGCGTTGTATAGGATAGGTGCAACATTGATATGTGGAAACGTCATTTTAACCCTCTAGATTTCATGAAATATATCATAAAACTAACCTGTGAAGGTTTCATCACAATAATAGCTCACGTTTTTGATAAAACAATTTTTTTTTTAATTTGTCGTATACGGCAGCTTTTTAAAATTTGACAGAATATTCCTTTTTTTCCTAAGATGAAAACACTTTATCAGGATAATATGATACTTGTATCGACTATACACCACGTAAGCGTTTAGAAAAAAAAATCGTTAATTTGATAATCTGCATGGTAATGACCAATGCTGTACCTTCCCTTTAAACAGTATAATGTCACAGCTTAGAATAAGTATCGCTTAAGCGTTGCATTCATTATATAACATCCAGAAAGTAATCAAAGTGACAAATTTATCAATTATGATCAAATTCAAATTAAAGGAAAAGTTTTCCAGTATCATCTTCTAAATTGATATTATTATGCCCGTAGCAGTGGCGGCTAGATGAATCTAATGATTTGTTTCTTTTGTCACTGCCCATGGGCGAATTTCAGGGTGGGTAACTCAGAAAGTTTCGAAATCTCCGGTCTGTTTCATTGTTTCTGTATGACTCTGCCAGAGAGCGATATTTTGTGTTTCCCCTCACCGGCTCCGTACAAATACGTTGTGCGAATTGTACCCCCTTATGATCGCCCTCCTCCCCGCCCCCCAACCCCTCCCAATATCCGCCACTGGCTGCCAGAAGAAATTTGCATATCTACGATAAATTTGTTTTCCAGCTTACCTACAACCATCAGTGTGAATTCAAATCCTTTCTTGACAGATTTCCTGTGGACCTGGTCTGGTAGGGTAGCAAACCCAACGTACTCCCTGTTCGACTGTTGGTGGATGCAAATTAAAGCACATTATTAAAATGACTCCAAGGGACAAAATCAGTCAAAATGTTGATATTCTTGATAAGGTATATCTAGTGCACTTAAAAGTCAAACACATTTACATTTACAGGTCAAAATGAGTTGACTGTTTTTGACATTGTCTTCTATTGTTCAGGGTGGTCAAAATGACAGTCAAAACCAGTCCAAAATGCCCCTGTGTGCACATTTTGGTCAACGGTCAAAAACAGTCAGTTGACTGGTTTTAGCCACTATAGCAACTTGCCACAAAAGTTCAGCTATAGAAGGAGGGTTAAAATGTCACAATGTGCAATCCAGGTGGCAGGCGCGTAGCCAGAAGTGTGTCTAGGGAGGGGCCGCGAAAATGTATTTGAAAAATGTAGCCCCCTGGTCTATTTTCACCCGGAAAATATCTAGATTGAGGTCACAGAACAACTACCCCCCCCCCCCCCACCGCCGCCGCCTTTCTAACGTTAAAATGGGGGTCATATATTTCCCCGTGGTTCAAAAATAATTGTTTTTAAATTATTGCCGAAAATAAAGTAGAATTTTCGTCTCCGGAGAAGAAAATAATTCAGTTGCAAAATGTTTTGAATAATTGTTCTAAAATTATAGCAACCTCAGACAGAAATATTTCAAGGACTGTTTGGTACCATCATCAACTTAAAGAGACAATATCGTCACGATCAGAACAGACTTTCAACAGGGCATGGAATCGGTGTCCTATTTTAAGATGAACACAGTGACTGAAAATTACTACCTCATTTATGCCGCAGCAATGGTAATATAACCTT
The DNA here is from genome assembly GCA_029582265.1 of Zoroaster sp. YZ-2022. Classification (NCBI taxonomy): domain Eukaryota; kingdom Metazoa; phylum Echinodermata; class Asteroidea; order Forcipulatida; family Zoroasteridae; genus Zoroaster; species Zoroaster sp. YZ-2022. Next base: position 3,781,605 of record CM055818.1, on the reverse strand, counting down.
ATTATGTGGGGCATTTTCAGTCATTGAGTTAATCTAACACTAGCTCCCGATTCCATGCCCTGTTGATCGTGACGATAGTGTCCCTTTAACACCAATTATTAGTTTATGTTAATTTGTGATCATTCGTGTGTTTTCAAGAATACAAATAGTACAGGCCAATATAGGGACTTCAAATTCCCTTCAACTTTAATAATCCCTTTAAAAAATCACTAATCGAAAACTATATTTCGTATTTGTTTTCTATAGAAATACCGATTTCATATACCAAACCTTATCGTTGTTCAATTGTCTTCGGTAATAATTTGTGATTTACGTGATATGTATCAACAAATATTGACCTCTGACCCTGTTGGAATCAGACGGTCCGTATTTGGGTATACAAACAATAAGATGACACGTCATCAGAACGGAACTGGTCGTTTCTATTAGAAGCCAGCAGAGGATGTTAATCATAAAAGGGAAAGAAAACGTGCCAAAAACATTTTCTAAAAAAACACATTTCCTCAAGCTCTTAGTTTCTTTAAAGTCGCTTTCTTATTTAAAGGGAAGATACAACATTGGTAATTACTTGCGTACAAAGTTATTGAATTATAATTCGAAAGCTATAACTTGACGTGTAGTTGATAAAAGTACCTATCATGCTAAAAATGGCGCCAAAAGTGCTCTCCAAAATCTATGCACATCAATGCACACATTCGAACCAGACGACATCGTTTTACTCCAAATGCTTCTTGTTAAAATTGCGAATGCTTCTTCTCGGTTTTCCAGCAACTTAGACACGTCCATATTGAGTTGAACCTTTCGCAGTATGGTTGTTTAATTGTGTATATTGAGTTAGAGAAAGTAAGTTTATTCATAGAAGCAATTTTGTAAACTTTGCCAATGTTGTATCAACCCTTGAATGACAGAACACATGCAGGCTATAGCTAAAGTAATGGAGGTAAACAGTATGTGCTCATCGCATGTCACAGTGATCGAGGCAAACATGCACAGCACAGCCCAAAATATAGTTTTTAAAAATGGCATTACATCCTGTTTTGCTGCAAAGTGATTGACAACAACAGTAAACAAACACTTCATTTTACCCACACTTATTTTGTTATTTTTATCAAGTAATCTCTCGTGTGATATTTGTCTAACCACTCCTAGTTTGTAACCCAGTTTTTTGAGATATATTGTTTAGATTATATATCAGATGCCAATAGTTAGAAACACGTTAATTATTATTAGTAATTTGTTGCACTTGATCTCTGCATAACATCAAGTGTTGATTGTATAAACCAAAATTACAGATGATAACATTTAACATGTTATGCCTTACTTAAAATGCTATCAACAGGAGCGCATGCGTTATTGTGGAAGCAGCCACCGCCCCCCCCCCCCGGTTATATTCACGAATCGCGAATACCACAAACCTTAAAGGGACACTATCTCTTCGCGAGCAACAGGGCATGGAGTCAGAGTGCTAGTTTTAGATTAACTAATCAGTGACTGAAAATAATATACCATATGATAAGGTCATATTACCGTTGCTGCTGCATAAATGAGCCAGTAATTTTCAGTCATCTTAATCTAGGACACCGATTTCCATGCCCTGATTGTGATATTGTGCCTTTAATCTAATTTGTATTCCAACAAACTCCCAGAATACATGTAGTTATTTTGGTCTCACAAACCATGAATTCGCATGATTAAGCAAGTTGATATGGGTAGTCATCCATACACGTGACGGAAGTACATGTACATGTCCAGCAATAATCATGTATTTTCACGTTAGTGTTATATTTACGTTAGTGTTATATTGTATTATATTTACAATACAAGGCAGTAATTTTTCATTTCCGTGTACAACCTTACATCTGGCCATTTGTGTCTCCTGTTTGTAACAGCGATTGAGTCTGTTGACAGAATATTTCACCAAACCCCCATGAAATGCTCCTAACGTTTTCCTACAACAAACATTCTGAAAAATTAGAAAAATGCACTCCAGGCATATTAAGTTCACAGGATTTCTTACATTTACCAACTTCACACCAACTATTTTTTCATGTAAATCGGATCAGAACTTATTTTTGAAAATTACTAAGGGGATTTAGGCCTAAAACCCCTGTACACACTCTTCGATTCTCAAAAAACATAAATGTGACCCGCTCTGTGAAAATGAGTCACAAGTCGCAAATTTGAAAAATTTAGATTTTTATGTGGCTGGAAAGAGTACATCATCAGCTTTAATTTGTTAGAAGTGTGTGATGTATTGCATTATGGAGATATGCCATTTTTAATAATCAATAATTTGCATAATTAACACAAATGAATTCTTAGGAAAACAAGCATTCGAAAGGAAAACAAATGACAGAAATGAAACAACCTACTAACAAAAAATAATTGATTTTAATATGTTATTGATTGAAATTGAGGTCAGTTTCAATCAATAAAATATTAAAGCCGCGTAGAAATCTAAATTTTTCAAATTTGCGACTTGTGACTCATTTTCACAGAGCGGGTCACAAATGATCACATATGACACTCACTTGGTATAACACTTCATTGAAACATCAAACATCCTATCAAATAGTTCTGTCTGAAGTGCTGTCATTTTAGTACAATTAAGTACATATTTCGCATTGTCCATTGGATATTCCACGTTGGAATGACTACGAATCATCTTAATGCTTCCATATAGGCCTATTTATAATAAGAGTTAGCATCAGCTGCTGATAGCAATTTACATAGGCCTATATATATTACCATTATAATGAATACAGATAATCTGAATACATCTTCACTATTTTCTACTGAACGACACAATGAAATATGCTGCAACTTTCACAGGTTGGTTTCTGTCCTGCCCTTAAAGGGACAGTCTCGTCACGATCAGAGCAGACTTTCAACAGGACATGGAATCGGTGTCCTAGTTAAAGAAGAACACGGTGACTGTAAAGTATGGCTCATTTATAGTCATTCACTGATTTAATCTAAAACTAGCACTCCAATTCCATGCCCTGTTGATCGTGACAATATCATTGGCGGATCCAGGGGGGCTAAGGGGGCTGTAGCCCCCCCCCCCCTAAAATCGTATAAAAAAAATATAAAAAAGAGAGAGAAAGAGAGAGAGAGAGAGAGAGAGAGGGGGGGGGGGGGGCGAACGCACTCCCATTCCCACAGTGTGCTTTGTTTTTCTCTCCCTTTGATTATTTCATTGTAATTTTTGTAGTACTGAAAAATAATTGTTTTTGATTCTCAGCCCCGCCCCCCTAAAAAATGTTCTGGATCCGCCCATGAATATTGTCACTTTAAAACGTATGGATGCATTCACACATTCACACATTCACACATTTTACAAAAAGTGACACTGGCTTAAACTTGTTCATGTTGCGTGCACGCGTACTGTTATTATTGTGGTATTTAAACATGTCGTTTATTTTGATTTCCGTCCATTAAAGGGAAGGTACAACATCTGGAAATTGCCGATCGAAAAATCTGAATGCATTTTCATTGTTTTCTCGCCAGCGACAACAGCGTAATATTAAACTGAACCTTTCACAAGCTGGTTGTAGAATGATGTATATGATTCAAAGAGAGTAAAACATACCCGTGGAAGCAGTTTTGCACACATTACCAATGTTTGTTTAACCTCCTCTATACGGTGGTATATTTAAACAATGAGTCATTATATTTTACCACAAATTGCAACCGGTCGACATTTACCCATACTGCATTAACCTCCGGTCAATATAACTATCTCACAATAGGTAAAACTCGTAGCTTTGCATGGTGAAGAGGATAAGTAAGACTTATTACGGTGACACCATGTGAAATTTTCTATTGAGTAGTAATTAGTTCTGAAAAGAAGTGGAGGTTCCGAAAAGGTTCTGAAAAGAACTGGAGTTGTAACATCCAGTTCTTTTCAGAACTAATTACTACTCAATAGAGAACTTCACATGGTGTCAACGCAATTAGTCTTACTTATCTCACAATACATAATGTTATTGATTCGGTTACGTAATAGGCGGCCAGTGGGAAAAAACAGTGAAAAAAACAATATGATTTTAAAGAGTGTCTGCTTTCTAAATAATGTTTATATGCATGGCATGAAAATGTATAATTTATTCGTGTAATAATACGAGTTGACCCAGGGGAGGCTTTGGGTGAGATTTTCATCAGATGTTTTGGATGAGTTCTTGTTGGGGTATTCATCTATTTCACCATCTGCATACTATTTCACCATCTGGACTACCCGTACTCGTTCCTGAGTACCAGTCAGATCTTTACTCATTCTGTAACTCATTGGAGTACTCATTATGCTTAGGGCAAAGTTGTCGCACTGGTATAAACTTTGGAAGACTACACTCTTAAAACTAAACTGTTGAATCAACCATATAAGAGTTCGGTGAGTGACAACACTTTATAAAGTTCAACTCAAAGAAAGTGTTGAATTAACACAAAGTCAAGTTAAGTCTAACTTTATTAATGGTAATTTAACACTTGTAAATGTTAACTCCAACTTTATAAAGAGTTGTCACTGACCCGACTCTTTAAAATGTTGATTCAACACTTTAGTTTTAAGAGTGTAGGCCTACTTGTTTTTAATACTTGAAGCAAATAAATTGCAGTACTCACGTTATTAAACAAAATGTTCATACTACCCAAAGCAAAGTACTCATGCTGTACAAGCTCACTGCTCATGCTACTCAAAGCAAAGCACTGTACTGACCTACAGCGATCTGGTACTCGTATTATAATCGAAGCAAACCCCCCTTCTCCCCCGCCCCCAGTCACGGCAAACAAGTGCTCATTCGACTCGAAATAAACTACTCGATTTACTCACGGTGAAGTGTCCATACTGACACAGTACACTCAGAGTAAACCGTATTCTATCACTGAACTCACAAAGTCACCATTATAGCAGGCCTATTTTTACAATTCGCATACTAGAAACAATTTACCATTCTTCAATTTTACATCTGATTCGCCTTTAATATTTAATTTGGGTAGCAATTACACATACATACGTTTTACACACAGGCCTATAATTCTGTTTCTTCTGTGCACCACTGAATGCTTGTAAGGTCTTCTGTACTATATAACAGTCCAATTTGATGTTTTAAAAACCTATAGGGCTTATAATTATTAACATGCCTTTTCTGGATTAATTTATGATATTAATAATAATAATGCAATCATGCAAGCATGCTAACCTCAATATTACCCACTTGAGACTTCGGCATCTTATTAACAGAAGAACACTGCTTTAATTTCAACTTTCTTGTTGTTCCCAATACGCTAACGGTTATAATTCCAGCACACGCGTTCCGTGTCCACGCACGAACTAAAATGTTCAGCAGACAAGACGAAGATGACGTAGATTACTCGCCCCGTAACCTAAGACATTCTCAACATCCAAGCATCGGTCATAAGACAACTGTGATCCCCGTCAGAAACTCAAGTTCGGATTGTAGCTCTACGTCTGTGTGAATCCCTAATTGAGATTGATGCCTTGTGATGTTGTACGGCAGGGTTGTGTTTGGCTGCAGAGCATTACTTTAAAGGGATGATCATGACTAAACGACACACGCGTGAATTGACTGTAAACGGCAGCCGACCTTTGACAGAATTACACACGTGGTCCTTTCTCGGAGTGTACACAAAGTTCAGCGTGAATTACTTTAAACTTTCAGATCGGATAAAGGTTATTTCACTTTGGAACAAAATTTAATCCCATGTCCTTACTTGAACGGTTTCTGTGAACTTCAACGTCAGGAAATTGAGCCAGAACTTCAGATCAACAATGGAACTCACACATCTTTCAATTTTGTTGTTCATGAATTTCAGTTAGCATCGGAGTCCTTATATTTCAGTTCACGTGATACTTCAGTGTTATACTCTTTCATTTGAATCATTCATGTCAACTTACAGTATACAGGGGAGAATTTTTTTCCGATCTGAACTAGGACACAACATGAAACAATCATGTTTTGAGGCCTACAAATCACAGTTTTCCGGCGTCACGATGAGCGATTATGCCGTCATCAATTCTCATGGCCCAGTTGAAGTTCAGTAAACTCGGCGGCAAATTTGACGCTGAACCTCCCGTTCGATGGAGGGTTTAACCTTACCGCGTGGATGACAGCAAGCCAATGGGCCCCCGAGAGTGTAAGGTTTGAAACAGCGGGATGCGTACGACGAAACGACCTCGATGTCAGCTGGCTCGCGACTCGTAGTCTATTAACCTCTCGTAAACATTACCCAACTGTCGATAGTCAGCAGAAATTATTACCGAGGAAAGTGAATTTGTTGACAGTCACTCCATACTATTGTAGCCACATATTCCACATGATAATCAGTAACTAGATATGAACTATAATGTAAGACAAACCTAAATCGTGTACTCCATTCTAGCTGTAAAAATGAAGACTGTTTTGCGTGCCTTCCGTATGAGAACGTAGAGGTTGTGGTCAGTCACTTGATAATAACCGTGTGATAATGAATTGTGGTTCGGTGGTTTCCCACGGAATGTCAAGGTTGCGGCTGAGGTGAAGTCTAATTATTCAAGGTGCTATACACTTGCCAATAATTTATTCATTGAGTTTTTCACCATTATCTGACATAATATTAATCCAAAGAAGCTTGCCAATATTAACAGCCACCAAGCCCTTGAATATATGACGTACTCCTTTGACGTCACCGCTTGGCTCAAACTGTATCAGATGTCGAGCTGTAGACATATAAATCGATTAGTTGCCAATGAAATCGGAGATCGATACCGGTACGAATTATCGATTTGTAGCAGGCGTCAATGAGCGGCCGATAATGCTGACCTTGTGACGAATTCTTCCTTGGTCGAACCATAGAGCAAGGACCAGAACAGGGTCGAATTTGACCGCAGTTTCCTTGGACGGAAAGAAGACTCCTCCAACGAGACATCAGTACCAGTCAGAAAAGATATACCTGTACACCTTCAAATCGCCTGCCGAAATATTAAAATACTGCAGACATCTTGCCTTATAAGAATGCCGTTCACCCTATACTCAATTTTGTCCATCGCAGCACTTAAAGTATAAATTGCATCTGACGTTCATGCATCTCGTTTTCATAATATGTCACAAACAAGGCTATAGGCGAAACAGTAATTAATGGTGATGTTTATGTTTGCAGAATATCTGAATGCAACTGTGTATGTTGTTAACATTTGGTCACATGATAGCTTATCAAGTGACCTGGTAAATATTCTAACTAGCATGACAATACAGCAATAATACATGCTGGAATTTAACTCATATTGACTACGTGTACAACTGTACGCATATGTTTAAATTATTGGCCTGGGTCCTGTCAGTTGTTATGTTAAAGTTCCGGTCCCATGTCCTATAGGAAACAAATGCTATGATTGCAGTCTGATGGTTTCATTCTGTCTATAATCTAGTTCTGGATATACAGGCTGTATTTTAAGAGGAAGTGCTTGTTTGTAAGAGCAATCAAATGGAATTCATTAATAATTGTTCTTTTCACCATTGAACGTATGGGTTGATTCCCGCCCGCGCTGTTTAATTCAAGGTCTGTATAATTACGGGTTCTCTGCACATGATATTCGGCTTTTGATGAAATCTCTTAATTTTTTAAAGAAGGATTGTATAGACCATGTGACACATGACCTCACATGTTTACAAAAGAGTACCAAGGTCAAACTGTGACAGACAAAATATGTACACTAGTTAATGGGAAATACCGTCAAATCTAATATTTTGAAGAAATGTCAACACCAAAGAAAACCTATTTTGATATTTTTACGTACAGGTCAAAACATCTCAAATCTCATTCATCTGTAATTTGTTCTACAACGACTGATGGTATATAAAGAAAACAAATTAACAGCTGTAGTCCTGCACAGTGTTTCCTGCATGGACTCGCAATGATACTCCCAGTATAGCCTGAAGATCTGACGGCATGCTTTCAGCTAGAGGTGCGTCAATTACGCCAGATCCTTTCCGTGCGGCCGCCATGTTTTCCCCGATGTTCAACTTTGACCTTGTTTGGTAGCTATCACGCGAGAGTGCGGCTATAAGCCAGGCACTTCGTGTATGACGTCACTAAGTGCAGGCTCATCACATGAGGCCCATTTACGAATTCTCAATTCGTCAAAAAATGACATCATTTTGTAATATTTTCACTGGTTGTCACAGCTACAATTCAATTAGCTGAAGCGCTAATTGTCGCGCCAAAATTAAACACAATCAAAATGGAGTGGATCCCCAGCTGTTTCCAAAAGAGGAAACACAAAGGAAACTATATTTTTGGCTGGGTCCTCAACTGGGTGCCGCGCAATACCAGATCAAACACAGTGACGTCAGACACGAAGTGCCTGGCTTATCTTCAGCACAACTATCCAATGAAACCGCTTGAATGGTACGCCTGGAGCCTGTCTATATCCTTGATATAGGATAAAGACAGGGGTCTACTCCAAGTATAGACTAATTGTTTACAATTTGAGAGCGCCCTCTATCGATCATGTATTGCTTAGCAGCCATTTGTTTTCTTGGACACCAATACCGGTATAATAAAAACAAAAATTATTGTAGAAATTAAAAATTGAATAATAATATAATAATAATAAATGATTTTTAGCACATATCCACCCTGCTGGGCGCTCAAGGCGCGGAAACAAAGCAAAAACATGAATACAAACAATATACAATGATAGCATCTTTGAAGATGATCATCTTTGAAGAATTGTGACATAAGATGAGTTTTAAGCAGTGACTTAAATCTAGTTATACTATGACAAGATTTGAGTTTAGTTGGAAGATGATTCCAGAGTCTCGGAGCCGCGACAGAAAAAGACCTATCTCCCTAGATCCGTTTTGAAGTTGGTTCCATTAGGAGCGCAAATTGCGTGATGGAGTGTAGACTTTAAGCAGTTCCGAAATATAAATTGGAGAAATGTTATTAAATAACCTAAACAAATTAATGTGCATCGCTTGAATTAAACATTTAGAATTGTTCTGATAACATCTCATCAAACAATCATGACAATATCTGTTTGTATGATATCAAGGATGCTTAGCCAAAACACATCCCACTGCCCCGTTAAAGAAGTACAGTATAGTTCATGTCTGACTCGGTGGAAATAACAAAACTCCAAAATGAAAGCATTCAACGGTTCACACTGAAAAATGCCCCCTGTGTATCCGTCCCCCGCTGCGTTGGTGATTCATCCCCCCTAAACCTCCCCCAAACTTCCTGCCTCAGTGTCTGGACCTCTCTGTCAACTTTTGAGGTTTTCCGGCGGGTCCAGGATAAGTTCAGAATCCCTGTTTCTTATCCAGCTGTGCGACCGCTAGTCGTGTTGTTCGGTCGTGGTTCGTGTGTGATTGCGGTTCGTCTGGAAATAGCGCCATCTGCGGCGATGGATCGCGTATCAAAAACTTAGAAACACAGTCTTGAACCGCTCTCTGTGTGCCTTTGGCCAACTGTTGTTTTGTATTTAAAGGGAAGGTACAACATTGGTAATTTATATAGCAAAATTACTGAATTTATCCCAAAAGTTAACTTGATGTGAAGTTGGTAAAAGTACCAGTCATCCTCAAAATGTATTCTGTCTAAAATGCTCTCATTTCATTGAGAAAAACAAAGAAAATAATGTACGTTGCCAAAAAGGTTGAGAAAAACCCAAAAAAATGTAAGGTCTATACGTGTATTTTTATGTTTTACAAAAAGTGGACGTCAGGGGCGCGTTTTCGCGACTGTAACCAGGACCCGATTTCACAAAGAGCTAAGATTGATCTTAACTGTGTATCAATCTTAATTGCTTAGCAAAGTGTGATGTCACAATACAAATCACTATGGTAATACTAACAACTCATCTTAAGATGAATCTTAGTGCTTTGTGAAATCACCCACAGCTGGAACATGTTTGGGCTTCGGTCATTGGTTAATTAAGCGTTTTCGCGAGTTCGCTTGGTTGTGCTGCGATGACGTCATTGTTCTGACCAAGTTTGTGATCGGTTACGCTTGGTTTCAAGATGGCGGATGGTAAGTTCTATTTTGCAAACATTTGAATTACACCGTATATTTTGAGAAACGTTGATGATTGAAACACGCCGCAAACTGAAAACAACTTTCTGGTTACGTTCGCGTTTTCGCGTAACTATGCCGTCTTGTTTCTGGTCAAGAATATATGACGTCAGAAACAAGTTTCTGGTTAGGGGTCGCGAAAACACGCCCTGGTAACTTTTTATAAAATTCGACGTAATAATAATTTCGTAAGCACTACAGACGGAATCATTTCTTAAAGAAATTGATATGTGTATATACCAGCGTTACACCAAGTAAAGGTTTTATATAACACTTCGTCCATTTGATAATCTGGTTATTACTATTATAACATCTCATATATAGATTCTGTCTTGTGATTGGTTGAGAGCTTATCACATGATGTTCGCTATTTTTACTGTAATGCCAAGCAAACAAGGAAAGACTAGCCCATGGCAACCAGTGAACTAGCCCATGGCAACCAATGAACTACGGTAGCCCATGACATTGGTCTAAACGCATCAATGCTGTTTTTACATGGATAAACTACGTGTTACAGAAGTGTAACAGAAGTTCAGTAATAATAATAATAATAATAATGTCGGGCATTTTAAAGCGCTTTTAAACAAGGTATCAAAGCGCTGTACATTATTACCCCTGCTCATCAGGCGCATAAATCATTCCAGAAACCATCTCAGCTCCCTGGGGAGTATACAGCTCAATTGCTGCCATTTCGGCGCATATGGGCTAATCAAACACAACAACCAACTCTGCCCTCACAGGTACCCATTTACTCCTGGGTGGAGAGAAGCATTTATGGTAAAGTGTCTTGCTCAAGGACACAAGTACCACGGTCGCAGCCAGGATTCGAACCCACATTCTGACGACTCAGCCATCAGAACACAAATCCGATGCACTAAACCGCTCGACCATGGCACTCCAATTTCGAAGTGTTGTCAAGTTAATGAAAGTCATGTATTGGTTTGATTTATTGTTGCAGGTCTCTTAATAAATTGTGCAGAATCTGTGTATGAGGTGTTATAAAACAAATATTGACTGTTTTCACTCGTGGTATACAGTAAAACTAGCCTCCCTCGGAGATCTCTGGAACGTTATATTTTCCCACGGCTTTGCCTTGGGAAAATAGAATGCTCCAGGGATCACCGCTGGAGGCTAGTTTTACTGTACTACTCATAGCAGTTAATATTTGTACGATACTTTACCTTCCCTTTAATAAGACATGGCACTTAACTTACAATAGCGTGTCACTGTAATTATAGTAGGTAAACTTCCTGGTTTAGTTTTCGTTTAAATTCAAAGATATACTGAATAGCTAAAAATATTAAGTCTCGGTTTTCACTCTTGATAAAACTGAAATGGTTACACGGTGATCAATTTTATAAGTAGGAGAATTTGGTATACACATTTCTGGCGAAGCTAAACCTTTTGTGTGTTTTTAGATATTTCATTGTTGATTCCAAGCAATTTTATTTTATTTCACTTTTTATTTTGTTCCCTTGAAAGAATAGTTAAGAAATTTAATAATTTACGAAAAATATTGTCCAACCAGACTTTAAAACAGTAATTAAGTGCCTCAATTAAGTTATAAACATCAACAAGTCGGTTGTTTCCGTGAGAGATCGTCACATTTCGGAAGTTGTTGATGAAAATGGTCTAGTGTAAGGTGAAAGTTCAATCTTCTGACAAACAGAACATGCAGCGCTTTCAATCACATGTGAAGAAAGTATTTCCGGGTACATCGGCATCTCAGTTAAAAAGACTCGGTAAACAAAGGCCTCGCCAAAATCGACAATAAAAGACCCCTTCTGTGGCAGCGCTACGGGGAGCTAAGTTGGGGCTTTTGTCAGTGAGTTTTTCATGAATTCTAATTGCCAATGCACGGGTAAAAATTTTGTTGGTTTTCTGTTCTTTTAAACCAGTTTTTACGTTCTTTTTTTATATGTTAACCTTTAACCCCCCTCCCCCCGATCGCCGCCTTGACCCTCACTCCTTTCCCCGACACTGCCCCTTGCTATTACATGTATATGGTCAGATAGACACCAAGGCAGAGTTGTAACCAAGTATTTTCCCAAGTCAAGATACTTCTTTGCAAGTCAAGTCAAGTCACGAGTAATTTTTTCGGCAAGTTATGTCAATTCTCAAATAATATCTTTGCAAGTCAAGTCAAGTCACAAGTCATTTCTTTGCAAGTCAAGTCTCCTTATGGCGGCGAGAGTAGACTAGTCAAAACGTTGAGGACAAACCAACCGGCTCTTCTCAGAGCCATCACTTTTTCCCAAGAAGAGATCATTACATGGTATCACCCAAAAGAACTCAAGTATCTATCTCCACCATGAAAAGCCTCAAATCCTACATCAAGTCAAGTCGTCACAAGGCATTTCTTTGCTAGTCAAGTCAAGTCAAATCAGGAGTAATTTTTTCCAAGTCAAAGTCAAGTCATAAGTAATATCTCTGCAAGTTGAGTCGAGTCACAAGTCATGGACAAGTGAAAATAAATAACAAATCTGCTAGTCAAGTCAAGTCACAATTCATTTTTTTTACAAGCCAAGTCAAGTCAAGTCAGGAGTATTTTTTTCCAAGTCAAGTCGAATCATGAGTGATATCTTTGCAAGTCTAGTCGAGTCACAATGCATGTTTTTCACTGAGTCAAGTCACAAGTCATGGATAAGTGAAAATAAATAACAAATCTGCCACCTCGCTGTTTTAATGAAACCGTCATATTTTTCACTGAAAGTACATAATTATTGCAATCAAAGGTGTATTTCCATCACCTCTTTGTAATCATGTGGTTAGAAAAAATATGTTTATACATTTTGGTTGCAGTTAGTTCGTTAAATAGCCTATTTTGTTTAAGCTGACGAATGTTGAAGTAATTTTTGTCCAATTAAAGTCAACTCACAAGTAAAAAATAAAATGGTGATTTCAGTCAGATTCAAGTCAAGTCATTGACTCGATTCAACACCTGTGAGCAGGCAAACACACGTCAATATTAATCATGTATGGGCAGCCATTATCAAGACGAAAACAACAGTTATGAAAATTTGATACCGGTTCTTTACCTGATGGTGACTGTCTGTGTCACGGCGCGATTCACCGCGGTCTGTGCTGGATAAATTCCGGCCAAAGTCGAAGCGTTCTAAAGTACCTGTCACAAATGTAGATTCAATAATAGATACTGTTATGGTTTTATATAGCCTGGTAACATGATGGGTTTACATTTAGGCTGAAGTTTGGAATACTAAACGGACTCGCAATTACAAGGTTGTTGTCGAGACCTGACTGCTGAAAGGTAAAAATGTTTTGAATTGGGGGTAAAGTAGCAAGTTTCTGAATATGTTTATACCCTACATTTAACCAACTTGTTGGGGCCGTCCGTTTGCATATAATAACGATCAAAATGAATCATTGTACCACAAACCTTCTGGAAGCTTTGAAATTCGTCTCCGGGGCGGTTTCGTCGGCCCTATATTTGTTCTTGCTTCTGCCATATTCAAATTCCTTCAAAGATGTCAAAATAATCTTAACTATTCATTTAATATACAGCTCTGTACATGAGGAACTACGTTGTGCAATGCACATGCATGGAAAGGAACATTATACACTGACAGTTCGTCGAAACGTCTGCAGCATTGGTCAACAAAACCGGGCAGCGCGTTTGTGGGTTTTGATGGTTTCGATTATTGATATTAACCGTTGAATTCAGTGTATTAGAACACAGGGAAACAAAACAGATAATCCCCTGAATGTAACGCCTCATTATCAGACAATTCAAACAACTACCTCTTTTCTAAAATCTACAACTTGAAATGCGGAAGTGCTTACCATTTTCGATAGCTCTGTCAGCCATTTTTTTGTTCATCATTCACGCAAACACACTATATTCATCATTATTATATCTACACAGACCTTATTTCACAAATGACTAGGTATTTAAACCTATGTGGGTATTTAGTTTGGTACAGTTTATGAATGGATCGCCACTGGTGCGTGACCATTCTCAAATTGGGTGACTGAAGGTCTTTTTTTTCATTTGGTATCTAACATAAATATGTTATTGATATTTCGTTCAGTGCCACAAAACTGGGCGTAACGAGAGTATGAACCTTTTGTTTGATGAGAGACTACCCCCCCCCCCCCCCAAAAAGGCTTTACGCTTGATTTGTACAATTGAATACTCGGGTACTTCGTCGCCAAAGCTCAATATTGTTGATGGGTTGCCGTAATATCGAACTTGAATTTGCAATAGCATACAACCATTTAAATGAGGGCGCTATATCGAGTCACTGTCGGCTTTTGCTGAACCCAAAAGGTCGTCCCACTCGTGGGGGCGCTGTTCCACCCGTAAACAATTTTTGTAAAATCACATACTTGCACTCCCGAATGTGTAAAATAACCATTATGAACACAAGTTTCTCTTGTTTTATTAGAGTTACAATAAATGTGGACTTACTGTAATAATTTCTAGCTTCTATAATAAAAACGTATCATCCCCATTCCCCACACACACACACACATAAATGTTTTTAAAAAAATCGGGAACTCCATTTGTGTGGCTTAATTCAGACAACATTTTCAAAAGTCGTTTACGGGTAATTGGATCCGAAAAAATGGAACCGGGTATTAATGACAGTTTCGGTCGGTTATCCGGTTATCCGGGTAACCGGTATCAAATAACCCTTGACGTATTTCTATCCGAGGTGCTATTGTTTTAGTACAGAAAATTTCACTTTCGAATGAATACGAACAATTTGAATGCATTTTCACGACACAGTGAAGACGATCAGAGCATACTGATCGAAACGTCGAGTTATAACCTCCAATTCTTTTCAGAACTAATTACTACTCAATAGAGAATTTCACATGGTGTCACCGCAATTAGTCTTGCTTATCCTCTCCACCATGCAAAGCTACAAGTTTTACCTACAGTGAAATAAGCAGAAACCTTTCATATTGGTTTGTATACTGTAATCTTGATTCTTATCAAGTAATGGATGCATTTTAAGCATTTTTATCAAAAGTGTGGGGAGCCCCGAAGCTGAGGGTACCGAAAAGAGGTACTAGTACATTGGCAAAAAGAGCGGGTAATTTACAGGAAACTGAGGGAAATATAATCCTCCCCACACCCCCTGATCCACCAATCGAATAGGAGATACCGGCAAAACAACAGTGTCGTGGCCGAGCGGTCTAGCGCACCGAACTCAAGTTCTGGTGTTGCCAGCAGCAGGGTGTGGGTTCGAGCCCCCGTCGTGACATTTGTGTCCTTTACCATAATTGCTTCGTCCTTCGGATGGGACGTAAAGCCGTAGGTCCCGTGTGTTGTGTAATGCACGTAAAAAAGAATGCGCCTTGAGCACCACTTAGTTGGTGGATACGTGCGCTATATAAGTCCACACATTATTATTATTATTATTATAACCTCTATAATGACTTACTTGCTTGCTTAGATACCATTAAAGGTCCTGTGAAGAGTATCTTTACCAAACTTTATTTTTTGGTGCTGTTATATTGATTGGTATGAATTAAAACAATTTTAAATGTTTTTTTTTTTGTGTCGAGTGGATTATTAATTGTTTATCTAATAATCAAAAATTTACCCCCCCGAATTTTCGAAGTTTTAACGAAACGTTCGTGACGTACAACAAAGGCAGAGAATTTTACACTGGCGGAGCTAGGCGGTATGGTTTGGTGCCAGACTTTGATCGGATAACAGTCTAATAATTATAGAGGGTCGAGTTGTCCCCGTCACGGTACAATGCACGCTTAGCGTTGTCATGCACGCACAGACGCATTTTAGGCCAGAAGCACGGGGGTATTACTCTACGAAAAACTAGCAGTAACACGCGAAAAACATGTCCGAAAGAGAGGAGAGTTAAACGCAGCGCAAGCCCCCATCATGCGGTCGGAACACACACCGAAGGCAATGCTAACATTACGGTGTTATTTTATGAAATAACAGAAACAGTTGAGTCAAAGTTCTGATCATTTAAAAAAAAAAACTCAAAACAGCGCAGGCATAATGAGAAAGGTTTAATGTTTTTATGTTTGTCTTGCCAGGATATAAAATCAGACACGATGTTTTTATTAATGCGGAAAATCACGGCATGTCACGGCATGTCACTCCTAAAGGAACCAACTTCAAAACGGAACTGGGGTGATAGGTCGTTTTCTGTCGCAGCTCCGAGACTCTGGAATCATCTTCCAACTAAACTCAAATCTTGTCATAGTATAATCAGATTTAAGTCGATGCTTAAAACTCATCTTATGTCACAACTCTTCAAAGATGATGTATATTTGTAATTGCATTGTAGGTACATGTATCTCGGTACATAATTATTTTTTTTTCCCCCTATGCTATCATTGTATGTTGTTTGTATTCATGTTTTTTCTTTGTTTCCGCGCCTTGAGCGCCCAGCAGGGTGGATATGTGCGCGCTATAAATCTTTATTATTATTATTATATTATTATTATTATGCCGTGAACACTGAAATGGTGAGCATGGTGTGAACATGTCGTTTTGCACGGAAGTGGACTGGGTTATGCATGGGAGTATTACTAAATGGCCACTTACCCTGAGTCTTTCTCATTTTAAAAAACACCTCTCTTCTTCGTTGGAGCCTTCACAGCCTTCTTACTTAGCGGGAATATCGTTGGAATTGCATCTGGTAGCAGCATGGCCTTATAAGCCATACCGAACTGGCTGTGAAAGGCCCCGTTCAAAGCATGTCTGCTCGAAGTGTGCACTACATTTCTCTAGCAACACTCTGCATACAGTGGTGCGCTGTATACTTAGGCAAGTGCTGTGGATCGCGGATCGGGAATTGACTCAGTGTACGTCACAAATGTTATGTTAATGAGGAGGTATGGGCGTGTCGAAAAGCACCCCCTAAATTTAAAAATAAATATTTGTATGGTTATAAACGAAAAATTTACAAATGACAAATATATGTTCCAGTAGGCATACTTTATTGTATACAATGAAAAAAACACCTATTTCATAGGACCTTTAAATAGTTTTAGAACATGAGTGTTTGTACTTACTCGGCTATTGTCGAACACCGAGAAACTAAAGCAGATAATCCACTGAATATAACACCTCAGTCTCAGTCAAATTCAAACAACTATACCTCAATATATGACTTACTTGCTTACTAGTCTTAGATGCCATTAAATAGTTTTAGAAAAATTATTGTTTGTACTTACTCGGCTGTTGTCTTGGGCTCGGGGAGACCCGTGTCCACGAGGTTCTAAATCCAGGGGAGCGGGATTGAAAAGAAGACATGCTTGCTACAATCAAATCGTGAGCAAGACACAGAATGTTTCTTGGAAGTCTTGCTTAAAATTGAGGAAATCACGGTGCTTCAACTCAAAACAAAAACACTAAGTGCAGCGTCTCACACTGGATTGAGTATGGATACACTGGTGTCGTAACATGAGGAAACGGACACTCAGTGTTTATCCAATAATTCTCCCAAACGGACAAGAGTGATTAAGACTTATTAGAGGACCTTGCTATCAGATGAGTCAACGACCAGGCCAGCCAGTCTTTTCCCGTTTAGGACCACTCATTGTCTTTTCGGTGAAGTGACGGGAGAAAGGTCCTTTGTTTTAAAAGCTGCGACTTCCAATATTTCTTTTTTTTTTCCGTTGAGTTTCTGAGTCTTACCTCATCTGTGACTCTCTTCGCTCTAAGCTCGTATAAAGGTCTCAGAAAGCACAGAGCAGAATGAATTTGGCAACTGCATTTGATTTCTCCAAAACAGCTAAGACCAGCTCTCTGATGGTTCGATTCTTGACTCGGTTACCCAGCTAGGTGACCAGGTCTATATATTTTATAGTTGGTCCAAATTAATGATCGATAGCTCACGGCAACTTGGTGACCTGTTGGGGTCTCGACCATCCAACACGGAAGTCGTTCGACGTGGAGTCTCAAACAGAAGTAGAAAGGGGTCTTAATTCAAGGTCATGACACGTTGTTGTGATGATTAGTTCCTGGAGACTGGTGTCTAATTTCTAGTCTTCATATGAACAAGGAGTATAATTAGGGATAGAAAACGACAACTGCAGTCATTGGTGATATTTAGCATCAACATAAGAGCATTTACACTGACGTACATGCAGCAGAAGATGGTCAGTATACAGATAATGTAACAAATGGAAACCTGTCGGTGTATGTACTAAACCATGTGTCACTCAGTGCTCTATGCACGAACTATAGATGCATCAGTGCTTGTGTCAGTATGGTTGATGTTCGGTGCTGATGAACACATTGAAGCAGATGCGACCCTGTTTTAGCTCAAATCATCGGGGAACCGATGCCTATATTTCTCCCGCTCTAGACGACACCAACTCAGATGACACCAAGAAACGAGAACTGACAGCCACGTCTGAAATTTCGCATGATGGTCACACCCATTATCATCAAAAGCAGCGCTCACAACACAGTCATCTACAGCCCGTATTATTATACACAAGAATTATACTAATAGCGTGTCAACATCTCGAGGGTGTATGATGGAGGCGGGTTGAGAGCAGTGATCCGGGCGACACGACACCTTCTCCTTAACGGTCCCTCAGTCCGTACCCACTCATCCAAGCTGATTTAATATTTTAAACCCCCCAAAACTGGGGTCGCGTATAGGGCCTATAAACCCCCTTAAGAGTGTCCACTTGTAAAACTCTACTGGCAAAGATAGAGATTTGTTCAAAGAAGTCGTGACTCCGAGACAAAGGAACGAGAGAACGAACAATATCAAACCTGCAGGCAAGAGAGCCAGTTGACACATCAGCGTCAAGGGGGAAGGTTATTCATCAACTACGGTACGAGACGGGCTCTGAATGTAAGACATCTTGGCCGTTAATGAGTAACTGGCATCAGCCATATATGTATAGTTACTTACATATTATATCAACCGTATCCACCACGGACCGCATATAAACGGCACCATTAAAGGAGTACTTTCTGCTTTGTAAATTCCTCTTTTTCTTAGCTTTCTTTTCCCCCTCTTTGTTTAGTGCTCACCTTCAGTGGCCTTTTTTGGCCATTGTGATGGGAGACCTTCATAAAAAAATATTTAATTTTTTTTTTTTAAATTAAAAACATTGAATCCTGAAGAAAAACCACACAATTACTTGCTAAATGTTTGTTATGATATTGACAATCCTGAAGAAGAAAAATGATAATGTAGGAAACGAGAAAACAGGAAATTGATTAAATTAAAATATAAATGCCAGGGACTTCCGGTGACCCGTTGATCAGGTACGAGCACTGCCCTCTCCGGTGACCCGTTGACTGTACTCAAAGGTACGAACACTGCCCTCTCTGGTGACCCATTGACTGTACGAGTGCGGCTATGGGTGCACCCCACTAAATAAACTCCCATAGTAAACAGTGCTAAATACAAAATATTCAAAAATCATTAAAAAATACTTAGAAGTCCCACAGTTTTTAAAACCAAAAGAAAAAATATTGATCGATATATAACCTTTTATATTCTTCTCTATTTACTTTCTAAAGTCCAGGTTTCCAGGGAGTTATTCTCATCCCAATGAAAACCACCCTCTACAGTAGTGAAAACGTCCACACTGAAAAGCAGCCATTTTGGAAAAAGGCCTTACGCTTGAAATCAAATTAGGACCACTTTTTCAGGGCCTAGTGTGTCCAAAATACTCACAGTTGGAAGCCAAGGACCCCCGGGTTATGATAGTGGGCCATTTTTACACAATCCATCAAATGAATGGGCCTCAAATCTTTGTTTTTCAGAAAAATTTGAGGGCATACACTTTATGATAAATAGCTCGGCGCATGAATTCCTCACTATTTAGTGGGGTGCACCCCTATAAGCCAGGCACTTCGTGTATGACGTCACTGTGTTTGATCTGGTATTGCGCGGCGCCCAGTTGAGAACCCATTTGCAAACATATAAACAATATGCACACATGTGCGTGCTTATATTGAGTCACAGTGTTTGCAGTATATACCTATAAAACATCAGTTTGCAACCAAAAATGCCTGTTTATTGTTTGAATTTTATTAACCTCTCCGTAAGTTCATTTTTTGACGAATTGAGAATTCGTAAATGGGCCTCATGTGATGAGCCTGCACTTGGTGACGTCATACACGAAGTGCCTGGCTTATAGCCGCACTCTTGACTGTACTCAACTCAAAGGTACGAACACTGCCCTCTCCGGTGGCCCATTGACACTCCTCAAAGGTACGAACACTGCCCTCTAATGGCAAGTTTTATTATCACAATTTTTATTCAGAAACGGGATGACCAATATTAAGCTGAAACTCATGACAGATCCATTTCATAAGCCGTACATTTTCATTGAACTAATTACAGTGAATGTCCATACTAAATGTGTATACAGTACTGAAAGAAAACACTTGGCTTGGAAGAACACTTACATTTATATTTTGTTTGTCATCTAACAGGATTAAACGTTAACTTTCTCGGCCCTACAATAATTGTGACTTAATTCTCAAACTCAACTGAAACCATTGGTGGATCCAGCGGCAGGGCCGGATTTAGACATGTGGAGGCCCCTGGGCAGCCTTCAGTAGTGGAGGCCCACCCTACCTTAGAACACTAAAAACTAAAAGGTGACAAGAGTCACAAGACATAGTTACAGTCATCCATAAAGTAATTTTTTTCAAGTAGAAAGAATCTGATCGAATAAGCAAGCAAGCAGGTCAATCATGATCAATCATAACAAGAATATAGTACAGTACATATATTTACAGGTCAGCCTACATTTTTCCTTACAATTTTTTTTTCATGAAATATGTGGAGGCCCCTGGTTCATGTGGAGGCCCCTGGGCAACTTCCCAGCTTGCCCAGTCCTAAATCCGGCCCTCCAGCGGGGGAAAAGGGCTGAGTTCTTACCAAAGGTTCTTCTCTGAACAACACTACCCAGAGAAGGAAGTTAGTTCACTGTTGTTATCCGCAAATCTTAATTCCTACACGCGATAACAATCCAGTCTATGACTCATTTTTGATTTCATGAGCCACCCGTCAGAGTATTCCATATGAACGACCCCGTGTGAAACCCAGTGTTACAACAGAAGTAAATGTTCCATGACAAACACCAGGATTATAATCCACATGCATGTATTTTTTGGAGAGCAAAATAATAAGGTTAACTTTCATAGCCTGTAGGTAAACACACAGTGCTTCACTTTGTTGAAGACTTTTCGTCAATTTTGTTGTTCCATTGTCAGATCTGCTGTGTTGCTTTCCCTCAATGCCTGGGTTCTCAAAGCAAATCTGGAATCATGGTCGTACCACCCAGGACGTTGGAAAAAATACATGTAGGTTTAAATGTTTAAAGGGAAGATAGAGCATTGTTAATGTTGACAAAACGTGTTTCTATATATAATACCAGTATGCATAATACTGTCGCTGAAACAACATAATATTATACAACATTAAAGGGGCAATATCGTCACGATCAGGGCAGACTTCCAACAGGGCATGGAATTGGTGACCTAGTTTAAGATGAACACAGTAACTGAAAATTACTGGCTCATTTATGCAGCAGCAACGATATGACCTTATCAATGTGGGGTATTGTTTTCAGTCACTGAGTTGATCTTAAACTAGCACACCGATTCCATGCCCTGTTCATCGTGACGATATTGTCCCTTTAAACAGCCAAAATGTGAAAGTGTATTATGCAAACAGAGACTAGTCTTGTCTGTCAAATGCCCGTCAAATGCCCAGGCTCATGGATGAGTTGCTGCTACGTCGTTCAAGTGAAAATATTTCAAAACATTTTTCAAAACATTCAAAGCATACATTTTTATCTCATATCTTGTATTTACACACCACGGGGCCCCAAAAAATAAATTCCCCAGGTGAGGCTCGAACTCACAACCTCGGCATGTCAAGTACAGCCTTGGTGCACTGTTTATAAGTACCGCGCGCTAACCGATTGCGCCACTGGGGAATTGTTGAAACTATTGCGTGGAAATTAAAATTAATTTGAAACTCGAAAGCTCATCGGTTCTTGACGGCGTGGGAACTTCGTGGGCGTAAATCCCGGGGGATTGGGGATATATATACCCCCTTTTGACCAGGGGTGGTCTATGGTATCATCTCTCCCTCACATCCCCTCTCCTATCCCCCAGCCCCCTCCCCCACTAAATAATTGGTGTAAAATTAGTGCAAGACTACAGTATTAATGTTCCTGTTATATAGCCTATTATGTATTATTCGATCTGACGTGCTTTCATTTTAGAGAGCCAGATTGTTGCATTTATGCAGCAGCAACAGTATGACTTTATCATGTGGGGTACTATTTTCAGTCACTGAGTTGGTCTAAACCTAGCACACCGATTCCATGCCCTGTTGATCATGACGATATTGTCCCTTCAAACAACCAACATGTGAAAGTATATTACGCAAATAGAGACTAGTATTTCCTTAAATACCACTGTCAAATGCTCAGGCTCATGGAAGAATTGCTGCTACGTCGTTCAAGTGAAAATATTTCAAAACATTTTATAAATCTGCATACGTTTTTATATCATATCTTGTAAGATTACACCACCAGGGAAATCTAAAGTATCTTGTTTTATGCTCTAGCATGCATGGCATTGGAGGGTGCTGAAATCTGTGGCCACTTGCAGCCGCTATATATATTTGGGTTGTGGCTGCTCTGACCGCTAAGGTCTCTACAGGGAATGAAACTGCTTTAAGATTAATTGTGTACTCATTCTAATGTGAAATTTGGGAAGACAGAAATTCAAGATCGGTATATAAGAGAAATAAAAACTAAGAAATAAAGATGTGCCGGACGTAGCCAGAATGCATGATGAGAACAGCTGACTGAACCTAACTCAAACATGATAGAAACATTCCATCTGCAGAGGAACAAAACGACTGGGCCGGCAGCAGAGACCAGACAGACTCTGTCCTAAATTCAAACTAACATTTAAAAAAAAAAATTAAAAATTATTTGCAATAATTGCACCTTTACTTAAAAAATATAGCACCTCAGACAAAACCATTTCTGTATTACAAGAAGTTAGTTTTAGGTTAAAATTTCGTTTGGATATGTCTTTAAAGAAAAACTTTGGAAACCTGGGGGGAAATTTTTTGCAACGATTATTTTGAAAATTTAGCTTTAAAATAATCAAACGTAATTATACAGGGTTACGCAGGAGTTCAACGAATTATTTTCCTCTGTACAAAAAAGGCGGTGTTAAATCATATGGCTCACCCCTCAGGTTGGGGTTGTATAACTATACCCTCGGGCCTCATCCCTCGGGGATTTACACCCCCCCAAAAAAAATTCCCCAGGTGAGGCTCGAACTCACAACCTCGGCATGGCAAGTACAGCCTTGGTGCACTGTTTATAAGTACCGCGCGCTAACCGATTGCGCCACTGGGGAATTGTTGCAAATGTTGGGTGGAAATAAAAAATAATAATAATTTGAAACTCAAAAGTTCATCGGTTCTTGACGGCGTGGGAACTTAAAGATCGTGGGCATAAATCCCGGGGGATGGGGATATACCCTCTTTAATTTTTTTATCAGGGGTGGTCTATGGTATCATCTCTCCCTCCCACCCCTCTCCCAGCCCCCAGCCCCCAGTCCCCAGCCCCCCCCCCCGCACTTGAGTCTAAATAGGCCCTACAAGTATTAATCTTCCTCATATAGCCTACATTGTAAAAAAAAAATAATAAAAAAATAAATTTACATCAAAATGTAGGCAACTCTACTTCAATTTGCTGTATTACAATTTTACATATAACAAGTGTGTTAAACTGATTTACACCATTTCTGTAAACGCTTAATAATGAAACTGCAGTACGTTTCCATATTTGTTTGTTTTACCCATTCTGATTCTCTTCAGTTTCGGCCCACAAAGAATATGTCCAAACATATTACATTACATTACATTACAACAAGTATTTATGAAAACTTATAACTTACTTAACCCCAGAAATTCAATTCAACATTTAAATCTACACTGTAAAAAAAAACATGTCAATTTACAAGCAAAATGCAGGCAACTCTATTTCCGACAATTTGCTGTATTACAATTTTACATCTTCTTCTTCTTTCGTATGATGATAAGCAGCTTAGAGTGCTAGTAGCTGCATACATCGGTTTGATGACATTAGTTGAAACAGGGTGGACCACGTGAAGGTTGTCATCTCCCACCCCACAATTTTACATAACAAGTGTGTTAAACTGATTTACACAATTTCTGTAAACGCTTAATAATGAAACTGCAGTACGTTTCCATATTTGTTTGTTTTACCCATTCTGATTCTCTTCAGTTTCGGCCCACAAAGAATATGTCTAAACATTAATATGGAAACGATACTGCAGTTTCATTATTAAGCATTTACAGAAATTGTGTAAATCAGTTTAACACACTTGTTATGTAAAATTGTAATACAGCAAATTGTTGGAAATAGAGTTGCCTACATTTTGATGTAAATTGACATGTTTTTTTTACAGTGTATGTATTGTTTGGTCTGACATGCTTTCATCTTAGAAAACCAGATTGTTGCATTTAGGTTGAATTTCAACAAAAATTGCTGGATGGAACCCAGCTTTTTGAAAAACATTAATACATAATTTTTTTAAATTTAATTTAAAAAAGAAACTGCGACTACCTACTATGATGAAACTTAAGTTTCATTAAAGTTTTAGTATTATGATATTTTTTGCAACTAAAGTGTTGAAATAAATGGTCGTTTCCCTCGATTATAAAAAAAGTAAATTTGTTGTATTTCTTTATTAAACAGGTCAAACATCAATAATAATAATAATAATAATAATGAATTTATTGTGCGCATTTTCCCATAAAAATGTACAAAAGCGCATTACAATCTTAAAAACTAGCACAAAATAGTAAAACAAACAGATTAATACATTAAGTCAAAAGATGTAAAAACAACAAAGTAACACTTAAAAATAAATAAATTAACCAAATGCTTGTTTAAAAAGAAAAGTCTTAAGCTCTTTTTTAAAGACAGACAGAGACTGAATTGATTAGATATTTGAGGGCAATTTGTTCCATAATGTGGGCGCAGCCTGCAAGAATGATTTGTCTCCGATAGATTTTTTCATTTTTTCAAAAAAAAAAAAAAACTAATCAAGCATTGGTTTTTTTGGCGTTTTGTATGCTATGTTTCACCTTTGTTGTAATTCTCTAATTTACTTAAAATAGTTCCAACACATAATATTCCACGAAATGTTAAGTCATGTTTAAGCGCTCTCTTTTTGAAAAAAATAATAATCGTTCCCCGAAGGTTTGTTATAGCGCCCCCTTTTGACCATGACTCTTTGGCTTTCTATAATAATAGCATATTGATTCTAACTATGTTAAGAACAATGTAAATGGAAAACAAACTTAGAATTCCATCAATTTTTAAGCAAATTAAAGACGCAAAATGTTAAGTTTGGGGCATAATCTTTTGCCAGTGAATCACACTTGACCGCGGATGCCTCGTGCCGTCGCCTAGTATTAGTTTTCCTTCCTCCATGATTATACGTAGTTGAGTACAAAACGTTGTTCAATGTTTACAAACAAAAACGTATGTATTACCAACTACACGGTGCAAAATCATCTTTCATTCACAAGGGATTTGTGTATGTGCGCATGCGCCATGACATGAACGACGTACGTAAAACAAACACGTACTGACCGCACGTATACTATGCTGTGAAATCAAGTGTAATTGTTCACCAAACCGATCACGATTTTACTTTTTAAAACCGCCATAGTGAAAGAATCATAACAACAAATAGAACCGTCCAGTGTATATCATAACTCAGTAGAATACATTTCAGTGTGTTTTCGTGAAAGGTGATCGTCTCATTGCTAGGAAAATTTTATTTCTTGAAATTGAATCTTGTGGCGGTTTTGAAGTCTTTCTTTGCAGCAGCATACACGCATGCGTGTATTTCGTCACGGACACATCCCACGACAAGCCTCCAAGTCAAAGACCAGTTTATGATGAAACGTCTTGCATCTATTTCAGTGGAACAGTGCCGATGTGACGTTGAAACACCTTGAAAGAACCATTGTTTGCCAACTGTGTAAGCTTGTGTCTTTTTGTGAGAACAGGCTGTGGACAGTAACAGCATTCAACTTCAACAAGTCTACTACTATTATTAAACAGTGTTCACAAAATAACGTTAGTCGTTAGTTCGGCCTGGAGGCTGGACTGATGGCCAGCTTTCAGCTCACCACACATGAAATAATTCGTGAGTATTTTTTTAGAATGATTTTTGTAATTGTATTGTCATGATTTTACATGTAGTAGGGTTTTCAGGTGAAAAATTATTCCTAAACCAATATGCTCAATATTTTTATCAAATTAAAGGTCTTGATGAAAGAAATACAATGGTTTTTAAATCAAGAAAATCGGACGAGTTATTAGTTTTTGAGGAATCCTGTTTTATTTAATCAAGTAGGCCTATACAGCATTCGATGAAGCCCGACTGTCCATACATTGTGTACATCCCTAATGGCAACAAAACCGTTGAATCAGCCTACACACACCGTGATACACACGCACAGCGTTCATGCTTGTTTTCCTCATAAGAGCTTTTGAAAGGGTGTAAAAAATACACTCCGCTCAAAACTAAACACAATTACGGCTCAAAACTTTCACATATGATAGAAAAGAGGTGTAAAATTCATTCAGACACCGCTCTTACCTTTCAACTTGAAGATTAAACGGTGTTTAATTTTTTATCTCTTCGTAACTCCGGTTGTACTAGAGTAGCTATGGAGATCAAGCAAGCATGGGTATGTAAAGGAGCCCTTTGACTCAATAGGGAAACCCGTTTTCATGTCAATCACAATGTACTCGGGCGCGGAGACAGCTCCGAAGTGGATGCCCTCAGCAGAGCGCGGCAAATTTTACGAGCTGAATGCGCCCGATCTCGGAACACTTTGCGAAAGGCTGGGCGGGACGAGAGTGGTTCATTCATAAAAACCTAGGCTTTCGCACGTACTTCCGATTGCTATTTTATGTACATTGTTGGATAGCTGAAACTATAAGCTTTCCAATGAGCTATTACATGTAAAAATAAAAGGTAAAAGTAATATAATTTTTTGATTTAAAATTTTGATGTTTTTTGTTGCGGGCGATACGCTGTGCGTGTGGAGGGCTTCGGTCAAGCACGTACGAACTGAAAACCCTACATGTAGATCTATTTATGATGCTATAAACGTTATAAATTGATGTTGACATGACTGATACATTTTTCTACTACACCCACTGTACATGTGCAACAACATACTAAAAGAAGAAATGTTTTCCTTCTTCCATGGACCATGGGGATACTTATATAGTATGAAGGAAAACATTTCGGTCATACTAAAAGTGGAAAGAATGTTGTATCCAACCGCCACTTTTGAAGGATTTTATTGCAACCACTAACCAGTTAAAAATCATTCTATCGATTTTTGAAAGTACAGAAAGCGAAAACTATCTTTAAAATCCACTTTTATGATGGTTTTCGGACTTTATTTCCCTTCGAAAAAAATCTTCCCCTTCAGAAAATAGAAGGATCATATTATAGTTGCCACTGCGCATGTACAATGACCGTGTTGGTCACTAACAGGGGAGTTGACAAGATCAGACTGACATGACTGAGGAAGTCATCGTATACCAAAAATGCCTGATTTTTCATGAAATAGATATACTGGAATAATTCAAAGTTATATGTGCATCATCATCCATATGTTCTTCACCTTACTGAGTAGGTAAGATTACATTATTGGTTATATTGAATGAGAAAAAGTGGCGGTCGGATATGACATTCTACCCGTAACATTTATCTAAACTGTAGTTGTCCCTAGTACTAGCCCAACCCATACAACTGCCCAATCTTTGCTTGTAACTGTACCCTGCCAACAGGAAGCACTTGAAGCTTCCCCATAGGTGAGTTTCAGAGGTGTGGCTGTTTGATTATAAATATACTACTCAAAACAATTTAGGGAACACCGGATTTTTAACATCAAATAGGTTTGAAATGTTCCATGAACCGGGATTTTCATTTGCAACCCCCTCTCTCTTTCAGTAGTCATGTCATGAAATGTGTAATCACTACATGCATCCTTTATCATCTGTTTCATTGTGCAGTTGTTTCTCATCAATTCTGTGAAACATTGTGTTTATCTGAAATAAATGATCTTGCTTTAACTGAGATTATTCCGGTGTTCCCTAAATTGTTTTGACTGAGTAGTATAGATAGGGGCCTAAGCAGAATCTGTCTGGAACATAACCAAATTATTGACAACATTGGTTTGTTATGGTGTATTGAATAACATGTACATAAACTGAAATTCAAAGGAAAGTTTTTTTTTCCACAGCAAATTCTTACACTTTATGTGTGGCTGTAAACGGACAAAGCATCTTCCTGGCTCAATGATTACAAAGCAGGATGACTCATTCAATAGGAAATTCAAAGGAAAGTTGTTTTTTTCCACAGCAAGTTCTTACACTCTATGTGTAGAAGGGATGGCTCAATTTTGCTATTGCTATGCGTCACATGTTACATGTAGGTCAAAACAAAAGTGTCTGGTTTCTGGTGTCTGCGTACATCGCCTCAGACCCGCGTGTCGGCATTTTTAATTGAAACTATGAAACGATGTCCAGTTACAGCCAAAATTGCTGGATCAATTGGAATTCTGCAGCGCTGTGTTTTAAAAGACTTTTTCACATAGGGGTATGAATGTTTGCCCGATTTGTGAGGCCTCTCTTAGCCACCATACTTTGTGTATGGGAACTGCAAGTACCTTTGCTCAAGAACAGTGACCTTGCCACTAAAAGAATGGAATTCTAGACTTGAATACATCTTCAATGTTAAAATGCATTCCAGCCAATTCTTTCTTTGTCTCCATTTTCAGCCAAAGCCCAACCGATCTGTGACCTCCGACCTACCGGGACCCAACACCAGGTCCTTGCATTCAGAAACAGCACAGTCAATCACGAGACATGGTCAGTGGCGTTTGCACCTGACCGCTCCTATTTCGCCTGGTCATTCGGCAACTGCAAAGTCCGGCTCATTCCATGGGATGACCAGAGGAACACAATGTAAGCTGCAAAAATAAACAAACCAAACCGTTCTGACTCGCCTTGATCAAGGCTAAGGAGACCATGGCCTCTGTTGCCCTGGTGTTGGCCTTCGTGCCCCTTAAAAATGCTCCCATAGACATTCTGATATTCTAATGGAAGTGCCCTTGACTCGGGAAAAGTGGCCAGCTTTAGCAACAAATTTCTGAAACTTGGTTTCTCCTTACAGCGCCGATATAAACAACATCAACACTGTCCAGTATGGTGCCATCAATCGACAGCAGCAACAGCAAGACCAACAGCAGCAGGAACAGCCGCAGCAGGCCACACATGGGCACCGGATGAAGATCATCGATTGTGGCGAGGTGGTGTGGTCGCTGGCGCTCGGGGCGTCCAGGCCGCACAAGAAGTGGCGACACATCAACATAAAGTACCATCACTTTGAGCACCTAGACGCCAGCTACGAACTGATCCTGGCTATGGGCCTGAAGTCTGGCAAGATTAGGACCTACGACATTGCCACAGGTGAGGATAAAATAGAAGTAGAAGTCATATCAAGGCAGTCCTAGGGTATTCGTTATTTAGTATTCATAAATGCCCAAGACAGTTGAGACATTCTGATTGGTTGAGAATCGATCATATATGGGTAAGTTTTACCGGTCTTTAAAACCCTAAACCCCGAGGTATTCTGGCTAGGAACCTTCCTGAATCCTCCAAAATCCATCAGTGCACTTTTGGAAACATGCCCTTCTCTTCAAAATGCACCATGCATTTTCGTTGATCTTTCATATTCAGCACTTAGGGCTTGTACTTCTTGCCAGGTAGTAATTTTGCCCCATTTGAAGAGGTGAAAGTACCAGTTTCTGAAAGTGCTAAAAAAAAAATCCAAAAAGTGCCCCTTGGTTCCCCTTGATGGATTTGGGGTGGTTAGGGTTAATGGTCGTTTGAGACTGGTAGATGTTGTTTAAGACCGGTTGAGTCTGGATCTTTTTTAAGCCTGTCAGATTTCTACTAGTGCGCTAATCGTTAATAAATTTGCTATCCAGCTAACCAAAACCAATATTAACAAAATACGACCAACCATTTTGGAAGAATTTGACGCCACTTTGTTGTTCTCGACTTTCGTTTTTTGCCGCATTGGTTATTGAACAATCATTGCGGGAAGTTTATTGATGCTTTTGGATTGAAAATGTTTTCACATTGTGCCATTTGCAGACAATCTAGTTTGTGTGGCCGTCAGGTGCCGGCTTTTTGGTAAACCGGTTAACCGACCTTGAAATTTTTGGTTAAACGGTTAGCGAACTATAAACCGGTAACTCCCAGCATTAATTTCTTCCAAGAAGAGTTTATTACCCAATTGTCTTATTCTATCCACCATGCAAAGCTTCTAATCAGTTATTTTCCACTCGCCCTAACCTTCCAAAATCCTCCAAAATCCTCTTTGCCAAAGTGAAGGATTTTGAAGGATTAAGGTTACATGCTCTTTGCTAAAGTGAAGGATTTTGGAGGATTGAGGTTATTAGGCATACTTGCCTTTCCATAGTACATGTACATCCATGTTTGTTGTAGTGATTGCAAGGTCAGTGCTTGGGTCAGTGGACACTGTTTATTGCTCCATGCATGCAGGGAGGGTCCCTGGCCATGTACATGTATCACAGATTAGAAACACATGTGTGCATACATGTCATGTGCTTGCTTTACTACTGAAGGATTTTGGAGGATTCAGGATATGTGTAAGCAAATGGGCCTAGGAAGTTAAGGTTCGAAAACCAGATTGTCAGTAGATTGTAAGTCTACTCATTCCAGTTATTATTGTTGCGCAAAGCTTACCAAGTTCGGATGATATCATAGTTCAAACAAGACCTTTGAGAATACAGCAATAACAAATATCCCTAACATCTGTTTTCAGTCATAACATATTGGTCATCCTTCCAACAAGTATTTATTTGAAGATAAGGTATCAGTTGCTTTGTCAAAAATAACCCAAACATGGGGTCATTCCGCATCAGATCAAACAACATCCAAGGTCAATCTCACGGATTTTCCAAAAAATTTCCATCAGTAACACAAGAGGTATCTAGTTGACTTTGACCCCTCTTGAACTGTCCTGTATTGTTGTCACCCAACAGTATCCTGATTGAGGTCTATTGGTATCCTCATTGGGAGAATACGGTTTCAATCAGGATAAAAGTATCTCCCAATCGGGATAGTATAGTAGACAGACCATGAGCCCTCGGGCAGACGGTGTCTGTCAGCCAAGGGTTTCCCCAATTGGGGTCTATTGTATCCTCATTGGGAGAATATGGTTCAATCTGGATAAAATAGTCTCCCAAATGAGGTAGTGGACATTGATCCCATGCACTGTCCTTATAGGCATGTGCATGTACAATGTATGTGTGCATGCAGAAGACCTGTTATTTTCACCAAATGGTTTCCTGATTGGGGCCCATTTGGTAATTTATAAATCACCAATTCTGTACCTTACAGTGTAGATGTATCTTAAAAGGAAATTGAGGTTTTTAATTGTCTGATCGAACTGAAAATTTGGAATTCGATATAAGGAGATTTACAAATTGCAAATATAATAACCAAACAAAATTAGACCTCCCCTCCGATTTTTCACTTTCCCGCTGTACTGTAAAATGGTATAGTGCAACTTTATGCTCATTTCGTTGTAACAGGTCACGTATATCTTCACTCTTCGTCTTATAAAGTATGGATGCATTTATAGGCATTTTACCAAAAGTGTACCAAAAGTTTTTGTTGGCTGCACAAATAGTTGAACATTGGACTAAGCTATTTGCTCATATTATATCAAAGGATAAGAGTAAATAACTGGCAGGAAATTCATGATGCAATCATTTTTGCGTCAAAACATGTGCTCAGCTTTTGGGATTTCACTTAAATTGTGATAAATTGTATCGATCATGCTTGCACAAAACCACATGTAATCGTACAGGCATTAGACGTTAAACTTCAAAGGTCAGGTGTTCACGTATAATTGGCAATTATAGACCTGTGACATTTCAGCTTGGCACACTGTGGTCATATTACAAAGTATGGGTGCATACAGTTGTATATACATGTACATGTACAGGATTGATGTACTTGTACAGTGTTTGTATGTATTACATACATACATGTACGTACTTTCATATGTACATCATTTACGGTAGTTGTATCAGAAGTCTATTACATACATGTACATGAAGCATACCACTCGTGTACTAACCTAGTCCAAGACAAAGCACCAGAAGTCTATTATCTATATGAAGTGTGCCACTCGTGTACTAACCTAGTCCACGGCATAGTACCAGAAGTCTATTATCTACATGTACATGAAGTGTGCCACTCGTGTACTAACCTAGTCCACGGCATAGTACCAGAAGTCTATTACCTACATGTACATGAAGTGTGCCACTCGTGTACTAACCTAGTCCACGGCATAGTACCAGAAGTCTATTACCTACATGTACATGAAGTGTGCCACTCGTGTACTAACCTAGTCCACGGCATAGTACCAGAAGTCTATTACCTACATGTACATGAAGTGTGCCACTCGTGTACTAACCTAGTCCACGGCATAGTACCAGAAGTCTATTACCTACATGTACATGAAGTGTGCCACTCGTGTACTAACCTAGTCCACGGCATAGTACCAGAAGTCTATTACCTACATGTACATGAAGTGTGCCACTCGTGTACTAACCTAGTCCACGGCATAGTACCAGAAGTCTATTACCTACATGTACATGAAGTGTGCCACGGCATAGTAACAGAAGTCTATTACCTACATGTACATGAAGTGTGCCACTCGTGTACTAACCTAGTCCACGGCATAGTACCAGAAGTCTATTACCTACATGTACATGAAGTGTGCCACTCGTGTACTAACCTAGTCCCACGGCACAGTACCAGAAGTCTATTACCTACATGTACATGAAGTGTGCCACTCGTGTACTAACCTAGTCCCACGGCACAGTACCAGAAGTCTATTACCTACATGTACATGAAGTGTGCCACTCGTGTACTAACCTAGTCCATGGCACAGTACCAGAAGTCTATTACCTACATGTACATGAAGTATGCCACTCGTGTACTAACCTACATGTAGTCCAAGACAAAGCACCAGAAGTCTATGTACATGAAGCATACCACTCGTGTACTAACCTAGTCCAAGACAAAGCACCAGAAGTCTATTACATACATGTACATGAAGCATACCACTCGTGTACTAACCTAGTCCAAGACAAAGCACCAGAAGTCTATTATCTACATGAAGTGTGCCACTCGTGTTCTAACCGAGTCCACGGCATAGTACCAGAAGTCTATTACCTACATGTACATGAAGTGTGCCACTCGTGTACTAACCTAGTCCCACGGCACAGTACCAGAAGTCTATTACCTACATGTACATGAAGTGTGTCACTCGTGTACTAACCTAGTCCATGGCACAGTACCAGAAGTCTATTACCTACATGTACATGAAGTATGCCACTCGTGTACTAACCTACATGTAGTCCAAGACAAAGCACCAGAAGTCTATGTACATGAAGCATACCACTCGTGTACTAACCTAGTCCAAGACAAAGCACCAGAAGTCTATTACATACATGTACATGAAGCATACCACTCGTGTACTAACCTAGTCCAAGACAAAGCACCAGAAGTCTATTATCTACATGAAGTGTGCCACTCGTGTTCTAACCGAGTCCACGGCATAGTACCAGAAGTCTATTACCTACATGTACATGAAGTGTGCCACTCGTGTACTAACCTAGTCCCACGGCACAGTACCAGAAGTCTATTACCTACATGTACATGAAGTGTGTCACTCGTGTACTAACCTAGTCCATGGCACAGTACCAGAAGTCTATTACCTACATGTACATGAAGTATGCCACTCGTGTACTAACCTACATGTAGTCCAAGACAAAGCACCAGAAGTCTATGTACATGAAGCATACCACTCGTGTACTAACCTAGTCCAAGACAAAGCACCAGAAGTCTATTACATACATGTACATGAAGCATACCACTCGTGTACTAACCTAGTCCAAGACAAAGCACCAGAAGTCTATTATCTACATGAAGTGTGCCACTCGTGTTCTAACCGAGTCCACGGCATAGTACCAGAAGTCTATTACCTACATGTACATGAAGTGTGCCACTCGTGTACTAACCTAGTCCAAGACAAAGCACCAGAAGTCTATTATCTACATGAAGTGTGCCACTCGTGTTCTAACCGAGTCCACGGCATAGTACCAGAAGTCTATTACCTACATGTACATGAAGTGTGCCACTCGTGTACTAACCTAGTCCAAGACAAAGCACCAGAAGTCTATTATCTACATGAAGCATACCACTCGTGTACTAACCTAGTCCAAGACAAAGCACCAGAAGTCTATTATCTACATGAAGTGTGCCACTCGTGTACTAACCTAGTCCACGGCATAGTACCAGAAGTCTATTATCTACATGAAGTGTGCCACTCGTGTACTAACCTAGTCCAAGACAAAGCACCAGAAGTCTATTATCTACATGAAGTGTGCCACTCGTGTTCTAACCGAGTCCACGGCATAGTACCAGAAGTCTATTACCTACATGTACATGAAGTGTGCCACTCGTGTACTAACCTAGTCCACGGCATAGTACCAGAAGTCTATTACCTACATGTACATGAAGTGTGCCACTCGTGTACTAACCTAGTCCACGGCATAGTACCAGAAGTCTGTTACCTACATATGTACATGTACATGAAGTGTGCCACTCGTGTACTAACCTAGTCCACGGCATAGTACCAGAAGTCTGTTACTGTACCTACATGAAGTGTGCCACTCGTGTACTAACCTAGTCCACGGCATAGTACCAGAAGTCTCTTACCTACATGAAGTGTGCCACTCGTGTACTAACCTAGTCCACGGCATAGCACCAGAAGTCTATTACCTACATGAAGTGTGCCACTTGTGTACTAACCTAGTCCACGGCATAGTACCAGAAGTCTATTACCTACATGTACATGAAGTGTGCCACTCGTGTACTAACCTAGTCCACGGCATAGTACCAGAAGTCTATTACCTACATGAAGTGTGCCACTCGTGTACTAAACTAGTCCACGGCATAGTACTAACAAAAAAAACAATAGATCAGATCCATTCACTTAACATATTAAATTATAGTTACCTTGAAATCTTTGGTGAAGCGAACACAAAGAAAATGATATGTACATTTATGCAACGTTTGAGATAATAGAAATTCAAGGCAATACAAATGTACTTGAACCCTCCTACTACTACAAGGGTCAAAATCAGTCCAAATGTTGATATACTTGCCAAGGTATATCTAGTGCACTTAAATGTCGAACACTGTTCAAACCTTACGTGTAGTAAATACATTTACAGGTCAAAATGAGTCGACCGTTTTTGGCTGGTAAAACCATTGTTTGGTATTGGGGTGGTCAAAATGACAGTAAAAACCAGTCAAAAATGCCTGTGTGTGCACATTTGGGTCAACAGTCAAAACAGGCAGTTGACTGGTTTTGACCTCTATAGCTGCTTGCCACTAAATTGCAGCTAGAGTAGGAGGGTTAATTTGCTGTTTCACATAATAATTTGATGATTTTCTTATTTTGCAAATTGTACCTTATTCCTTCATCTTCTTCTTAACTCATTCCAGAGCAAATGCTTCTCCTGGTCGACCACAAGGATGTCATCCGAGACCTGAAATTCTCTCCGGATGGGAGCCTCCTCCTCGTGTCAGCATCGAGGGACAAAACCTTAAAGGTCTGGGACCTGAAGGATGATGGTAACATGGCCGTCACACTGCGAGGTCACGTTAACTGGGTCTACGGGTGTGCGTTTGCACCGGATGCAAATATGCTAGCATCTGTTGGCTCGCAGAAAAGTGTAAGTACTTTGACATGTTTTTCATAGTTTTGTATCCACAATTTGACTGAAAACCTTACAGTTACGTCTGTATGAGGTGTTCTCTTTAGTCAATTCTGTTATTTGGATTACCAACCATGCATAGTGGTTTTAATGACTGGCTTATCATTCTCTCAATCCAGGTCATTTTATGGGATCTAAGACTGTGCAAGATTCTGCGGAGACTGACGGGGCACTACCACGATGTGGTGGCCTGTGACTTCTCCCCGGACGGAGCCCTCCTTGCCACAGCGTCATACGATGCGAGAGTCTTACTCTGGGATCCACACACAGGAACGATCCTCAAACAATACCAGTAAGTAAAAACTAAGAATAAACGAGCGATCTTCAAACAATACCAGTAAGTAAAAACTAAGAATAAACAATAATTTTTCATTATTTTGTTGTACAGCTGGTAATGCATATTACCAGCCTTTTTGTATTGTTTTTGTACATACCAGCCCTGTGATTTCTCAGGATTTTTCCTGATTTCAGGATTTTGTACGGATCTCCCTTTGCCTCAAAATTTTCTAGAAAGAAGAGAAGTAGCCACCAAGGAAAGAAAGAAGTAGCCTGTATTGTGTCCAAACCTCTTGTTTGTTTTTAAAGTTTACTTTTAAGACTTATGAGTGCCGGCCACTCTTTTAATGTACATTTTATGGATTTCTTGATATTTTTCGTGTGTATTTTTTTAGCTATGTAAATTTACAATGTGGAATGGTAATTTAATTATATTTGGTAGTTTTATGCATTTACATATATGTAAAGTGCCCAGAGGCCTTCATTGGTATTGGGCGCTATATCAAGCACCTTATTATTATTATTATTATTATTGTGGGGATGTGGAGTGTCTGTAAATCCTCCAAACTTAAACATCCAGGAGGTTCTATGAACATGCTACATGTTTATGTACACTCACGGAATTTAAAAACGCATCAACTTATATTTCTCAATAAATATGTATAACTTATATGCAGTGATAAATTGAAGCCATAATTATACGTAGCACTTTTATTGTGTCAGTATGATGTGAAAATTTGCGCTCATGCTTGACTGAGAAAGTATTGATTAAAATATCATAAATATCTGCTGTTGAAAAAAATGTGAAATATTGGGATGATGCATTTTTAAATTCCGTGAGTATAGTAAGGCTGTACCCGGTACAGTAAGTCCACATTTATTGTGACTCTAACAAAACAAGAGAAACTTGTGTTAATATTGGTTATTTTATACATCAGGAGTATTTGTTTTTACAAAATTGTTTATGGGTACCCGGGTACCTGGGTATCTGTCAAAGATTTCCAATTTCAGGTATCTGGTTCCTGAAATAACTGAAAACACACTGTCCTACAAAGCTCTGTAGTTTATTCTGTAGCTTCTCAATACATTGACAACATTGTTTCAAATTGTTGTAAGTACAACCTCCAAAGCTCTGTAATTTATTCTGTAGCTTCTGAATACATTTACAACATTGTTTCAAATTGTTGTAAGTACAATCTCCAAAGCTCTGTAGTTTATTCTGTAGCTTCTGAATACATTTACAACATTGTTTCAAATTGTTGTAAGTACAATCTCCAAAGCTCTGTAGTTTATTCTGTAGCTTCTGAATACATTTACGACATTGTTTCAAATTGTTGTAAGTACAATCTCCAAAGCTCTGTAGTTTATTCTGTAGCTTCTGAATACATTTACGACATTGTTTCAAATTGTTGTAAGTACAACCTCCAAAAGCTCTGTAGTTTATTCTGTAGCTTCTGAATACATTTACGACATTGTTTCAAATTGTAAGTACAACCTCCAAAAGCTCTGTAGTTTATTCTGTAGCTTCTGAATACATTTACAACATTTTTCAAATTGTTGTAAGTAAGTACAACCTCCAAAGCTCTGTAGTTTATTCTGTAGCTTCTGAATACATTTACAACATTGTTTTAAATTGTTGTAAGTAAATAAAACCTCCAAAGCTCTGTAGTTTATTCTGTAGCTTCTGAATACATTTACAACATTGTTTCAAATTGTTGTAAGTACAACCTCCAAAGCTCTGTAGTTTATTCTGTAGCTTCTGAATACATTGACAACATTGTTTCAAATTGTTGTAAGTACAACCTCCAAAGCTCTGTAGTTTAATGTCATTTTATACAAAATTGTTTAAGGGTACTCAGGTATCCGAAGATTTCCAATTTCGGGTGTCTGGTTCCTGAAATAACCGAAACACACGACCTCATTGCATTGTACAGTCATTGAAATAATCTGTTGGCTGACAAATAGTTGGCGTTGAAATGTTTTCATCTATTGTTTTGAATTGAAAGCTCCAGCCAGAAACTCCTGATCTCCCCCATGTACCCTAATCCCTCTTTTGTCCGGTTCAAGGACTAGAACATGACTGTGCTTTTTATAACTTCTTCTTTTGTGTTCGTTTCACATCTGACTAACTACTGCTCACTCTTGTCTTTATGTATGTGTCAGGCCTCCCAGCGAAACCTATAAAATCTATAAAATCCTATATAACCTTTAACCCTCATAGGTTTAACACTCAAAGACACTCAAAATTTGTATACATGTCTCTCTTAACCCATTGACTTTGTGCAGTGCACTCAAATACATGCAAGCACATGTGGCTGTAATAGTAGGTCAAACCCAAAGACACTCAAAATTTGTATGTAACTCCCAACCCATTGACTTTGTGCAGTGCACAAAGGTCAAACCAAAACCACTGACAGTACATACACAGCTCTGTGTGACTCTGTGGTTTGACCTACCAATTGGCAATGCAACCAAAAATACTCAAGTGACTGTCTGTGGGTGCCGTGCTAACTGGGCCAAATTTCAGCCTGGACATAGGAGGGTTAAAAACCTACATTTCAAAATGGGAACCTTTATTTCAAAAAAAAAAAAAAAAAAAAAAAAACCGATTTTAACCTATAAAAAAACATATATTTTTAATCGACTGCAACACATTTTCAACTTCAATTTTCAAGTATAAAGAGATGGAGTCAAAACAGTAGCCAAACAATCACATGTGTACCGCTCTTTCTGTCGGACAGGGTATGGTTTAATGTACTTTGTTGTAAAAAGTACTCCGAAGGTAGGCAATTTACCAAAAACTTGTTACTTAACACTGCATAATCACGGGAAATAACCTATAAAAGCCTATATTTTGGCATTTGGTAAACCTATAATCTATATTTTGCTTTAAAAACCTACATAGATCAGGCACTGGGAGGCCTGATGTGTGCATGTCTGTATATCGTCCATTTTGCCTTTGAGAAAGAATCTGCTAGGTTCGAAACGTAAGACCAATAACTACTATTTTGTAAATATAATTTGTTTTAACCCTCCTACTACTACAAGGGTCAAAATGTTGATATACTTGCCAAGGTATGTCTAGTGCACTGAAAAGTCAAACCTTACGTGTAGTAAGTACATTTACAGGTCAAAATGAGTCGACCGTTTTTGACTGGTAAAAGCATTGTCTGGTATTGTTCAGGGTGGTCAAAATGACAGTAAAAACCAGTCAGAAATGCCCCTTTGTGCATATTTGGGTCAACAGTCAAAATGGGCAGTTGACTGGTTTTGACCTCTGTAGCAACTTGCCACTAAAGTGCAGCAGTAGTAGGAGAGTTAATGTTTGTTTTATTTTTATTTTTTTTTTTTTCAGCCACGTATTTCCACCTCTCTCTCCCATATTTGCCGGTGGCGCCAACAACAACTTCGTAAGACACATGGCCTTCTCACCGGATGGAAGTCACTTTGCCACTGTGTGTGATGACAAGTAGGTGAACTGAGCCACACTAGACTTCATGTTGTCTTTAAACCCCAACCTCCCTCCCCCCACCCCTTCATATCTACTGGGGAAAACAAAATGGAGAAACAGGCAATTGTGTAAACCAACCAAAATTTTGCACACAAAAAATGTCCTAATTGTTAGGTTTTTCCCTCGTAAAGGCCCGTTTACAAATTGCAATTTGTTCGCACAACTCTGCTGCATGACTTTGAAGCTAAGTTTTTGCATAAACAAAAAACAAAAATCATTAACCCTCACCATCCCAAATCCTTTTGTAGGATCAAGGCAGGTTTGAAATTAAATTATTGGAGGGTTTTGGAGGATTGAGGTACAATGGCTGAATGAGATGCAGGAGGATTTTGGAGGATTTTGGAGGATTGAGGATGCTATTAGAAAAAAAAAAAATGAATTTGAAGGATTGGTATGCTGTAAGCTTACATAGTGTGAATCCCTTACTTGTGCATGTAGATATGTATGTGCTAGGTGGGTTATACACAGTCATGGTTCATTGGTTTCAGGGTTGATGATGAAGGATTGGGGCAGTAGGGATCCTGCAAAAAACTCATATTGGATGATTTTGAGGGATTGGGGCCGTTACCCACAAGAATATCAAAGGGGTTAGGGTTAATATTTGGAATTCAAGAAAGTAGGGATCACAGTTGAACATGAAACTTTACATGTCGGGCTCGACATCCTTCACATTTGTTGAGCTGTATACGATTAAGAATTCAATCAACAGACTGTTAAAAAAAAATCCTTTGGAGCACTTTATTTCTTTGATTTATCATTGATTGATCATTGATTGGTTATTGTTTATCAATCGATTGGTTATTCAGGCATGCAACTTTTCAGCTGATCAGCTGATTTCCTCTTTTTCTTTAATAATAGTGCTATAGAAAACTGAAAAACACTGTACAAAGTTTTGTGTGCTCGGCCATTTCCTCTTCTTTTTTTTTGCAATAACAAAGTTGCATGTCTGGTTATTGATTGTCCATTGATTGATCATTAATTGGTTAAATCGATTATCCATTGATTGATCACCGATTGATCATTGATTGCTCCCTTCTTTGCATTTTCTCAGGTACGTTCGTTTCTGGTCTCTCTTTGACACATCAGACCCAGTCTCGGTTGCCATGGTTAATGATGGTCTGTGCTGCAGTTACTCTGCCGACGGGCGTGTGCTGGCTACTGGGTGAGTTTCTCTGAAGTATGATTCCAGTCACGGTTGACTCTATCAGGAGTGTGATTTTTACAAATTACGTGTTGTGATCCTCCGTATTGTAAAGATTTTAGCAATAAAGGAAAGCAAAGAAAAAGCACTGTTCACAACAGCGGCTCTAATACCCCTAGCAAAATTTACCACTGCTATATCACTTTATGATTTCTTCTGTAATTCTAAAAAGAAAAAGTGGCGGAAAAAAAAGCCAAAATATTTTTGGAACCACTCGATGTGAATTAGGATTTTACTCTTGCCAACTGGATACAGAACATATATATTTGGTGCGTGAGAAATAACAGTTTTTGTCTTTCTCATCAGAACCAGGAACGGTTCGGTGCACTTCTTCACCGCTCCCATGGAGGTACAGAAACTCCAACATATGTGTCGTCTCGTCATCCGTCGACTGGTCCCAAACACGAATAATCTCCCCCAGCTTGGCCTCCCCTCGGGGCTTAGGAGTTATCTTCAGTACAGCAACAGTTGCTGATAGAAGGTACGTTTGGAGAATGAAGAAACAATCAGAGCCAGGGATATTCCTCTATAGAATATATGATTGCACTTGGCAAGCATTTGTCAAATTCATCGACTTTTGGTTCATCGACTTGAACTTTTGGTTGTTTAATACACACACACGGGATCACGTTTTTTCTCCCTTTACCTCAAAATGTTCTTGAAAGAAGAGAAGTAGCCACCAAGGAAAGAAAGAAGTAGCCTGTAATAATAATAATAATAATGTAGACTTACATAGCGCACGTATCCACCAAACTGGTGCTCAAGGTTGCATTATATTATTACCCCTGCTCATCAGGCTCATAAATCATTCCTGAAACCATCTCAGCTCCCTGGGGAGTATACAGCAATTTGAGCTGTCCAAACCTCTAGTTTCTTGTTTGTGGGGATGTGGAGAGTCTGTAAATCCTCCAAAACTAAACATCCAGGAGGTTCAGGTGGCTTTGTCCTCCAGATCAAAGGGAGACCCAGGCGCGCTACCCGTTTTTTAGGATTTTTACTTTTGTCAAATCACACCTGTCATGGACATTTATGAACGGTGAATTACGCTCACATCCGTGATTTCAACCACAAACTTTACCCCTCTCCCCTCCTCACCCCACTCCCCTCAACTCCCTCCTCCATGGCATGGTACACACCATGCCTGGTATATTTTAAGTGGCAATGTTTTTCTTAAAGATGAGTCGCCAATTTTTTTTCCAAATTCCCATGTGATTTTTAACAAAAAATCATTGATTATATCTTTTAGAAAGGAAAGCAAACATTTTGTAGTGAGATTATTTCACAAAATAGTTGACGAAGTTCGGTTTAGCAGTAATTATGTGCCCAAAATGAATTTCTGATGGGACTCACAATGAATAATTTGGGATATATTTAGGTCTGCAGTCCTCTTGGAGCCTATTGAGCAAAGCGTTAAATTATTGGCCCATGAATGGCCCACGAATGGCCC
Source organism: Zoroaster sp. YZ-2022 (assembly GCA_029582265.1). Lineage (NCBI taxonomy): Eukaryota > Metazoa > Echinodermata > Asteroidea > Forcipulatida > Zoroasteridae > Zoroaster > Zoroaster sp. YZ-2022. Next base: position 3,739,123 of record CM055818.1, on the reverse strand, counting down.
ACGAATGGCCCACGAATGGCCCACGAATGGCCCACGAATGGCCCACGAATGGCCCACGAATGGCCCACGAATGGCCCACGAATGGCCCACGAATGGCCCACGAATGGCCCACGAATGGTCCACGAATGGTCCATGAATGGTCCATGAATGGTCCAGGAATGGTCCATGAATGGCCCATGAATGGTCCATGAATGGCCCATGAATGGTCCATGAATGGTCCACGAATGGTCCACGAATGGTCCATGAATGGTCCATGAATGGTCCAGGAATGGTCCACGAATGGCCCACGAATGGTCCATGAATGGCCCATGAATGGTCCATGAATGGCCCATGAATGGTCCATGAATGGTCCACGAATGGTCCACGAATGGCCCATGAATGGTCCAGGAATGGTCCAGGAATGGTCCACGAATGGCCCACGAATGGTCCACGAATGGTCCACGAATGGTCCACGAATGGTCCACGAATGGTCCACGAATGGTCCACGAATGGTCCACGAATGGCCCACGAATGGTCCATGAATGGTCCATGAATGGTCCATGAATGGCCCATGAATGGCCCATGAATGGTCCATGAATGGTCCATGAATGGTCCATGAATGGTCCATGAATGGTCCATGAATGGTCCACGAATGGTCCACGAATGGTCCACGAATGGTCCACGAATGGTCCACGAATGGTCCACGAATGGTCCACGAATGGTCCAGGAATGGTCCACGAATGGCCCAGGAATGGTCCACGAATGGTCCACGAATGGTCCACGAATGGTCCACGAATGGTCCACGAATGGTCCACGAATGGTCCACGAATGGTCCACGAATGGCCCATTTAATGGTCCAGGAATGGTCCACGAATGGTCCAGGAATGGTCCACGAATGGTCCACGAATGGTCCACGAATGGTCCACGAATGGTCCACGAATGGTCCACGAATGGTCCACGAATGGTCCATGAATGGTCCATGAATGGTCCAGGAATGGTCCATGAATGGTCCAGGAATGGTCCACGAATGGTCCACGAATGGTCCACGAATGGTCCATGAATGGTCCATGAATGGTCCAGGAATGGTCCATGAATGGTCCATGAATGGTCCAGGAATGGTCCACGAATGGTCCACGAATGGTCCACGAATGGTCCATGAATGGTCCATGAATGGTCCAGGAATGGTCCATGAATGGTCCATGAATGGCCCACGAATGGTCCATGAATGGCCCACGAATGGTCCACGAATGGTCCATGAATGGCCCATGAATGGTCCATGAATGGCCCATGAATGGTCCATGAATGGTCCATGAATGGCCCATGAATGGCCCACGAATGGTCCACGAATGGTCCACGAATGGTCCATGAATGGTCCATGAATGGTCCAGGAATGGTCCATGAATGGTCCATGAATGGTCCAGGAATGGTCCACGAATGGTCCATGAATGGTCCATGAATGGTCCAGGAATGGTCCATGAATGGTCCAGGAATGGTCCAGGAATGGTCCATGAATGGCCCATGAATGGTCCATGAATGGTCCATGAATGGCCCATGAATGGCCCACGAATGGTCCACGAATGGTCCACGAATGGTCCATGAATGGTCCATGAATGGTCCATGAATGGCCCATGAATGGTCCACGAATGGTCCACGAATGGTCCACGAATGGTCCATGAATGGTCCATGAATGGTCCAGGAATGGTCCATGAATGGTCCATGAATGGTCCAGGAATGGTCCACGAATGGTCCACTTAATGGTCCACGAATGGTCCATGAATGGTCCATGAATGGTCCAGGAATGGTCCATGAATGGTCCATGAATGGCCCACGAATGGTCCATGAATGGCCCACGAATGGTCCACGAATGGTCCATGAATGGCCCATGAATGGTCCATGAATGGCCCATGAATGGTCCATGAATGGCCCATGAATGGTCCATGAATGGTCCATGAATGGCCCATGAATGGCCCATGAATGGTCCAGGAATGGTCCATGAATGGTCCATGAATGGTCCATGAATGGTCCATGAATGGCCCATGAATGGTCCATGAATGGCCCATGAATGGTCCATGAATGGTCCATGAATGGCCCATGAATGGCCCATGAATGGTCCATGAATGGCCCATGAATGGCCCATGAATGGTCCATGAATGGCCCATGAATGGTCCATGAATGGTCCATGAATGGCCCATGAATGGCCCATGAATGGTCCAGGAATGGTCCATGAATGGTCCACGAATGGTCCATGAATGGTCCATGAATGGTCCAGGAATGGTCCATGAATGGTCCATGAATGGTCCAGGAATGGTCCACGAATGGTCCACGAATGGTCCACGAATGGTCCATGAATGGTCCATGAATGGTCCAGGAATGGTCCATGAATGGTCCATGAATGGCCCACGAATGGTCCATGAATGGCCCACGAATGGTCCACGAATGGTCCATGAATGGCCCATGAATGGTCCATGAATGGCCCATGAATGGTCCATGAATGGCCCATGAATGGTCCATGAATGGTCCATGAATGGCCCATGAATGGTCCATGAATGGTCCATGAATGGTCCATGAATGGTCCATGAATGGTCCATGAATGGCCCATGAATGGCCCATGAATGGCCCACGAATGGTCCACGAATGGTCCATGAATGGCCCATGAATGGCCCATGAATGGCCCATGAATGGCCCATGAATGGCCCATGAATGGTCCATGAATGGTCCATGAATGGCCCACGAATGGTCCATGGATGGCCCATGAATGGCCCATGGATGGTCCATGAATGGCCCATGAATGGTCCATGAATGGCCCATGAATGGCCCATGAATGGTCCATGAATGGCCCATGAATGGCCCACGAATGGTCCAAATCTATTGATGGAATACTACACCATGGACTAGGTTAGCACACGAGTGGCACACATCATGTAGGTAACAGACTTCTGGTATTATGAAAAAGCATTTTGTTTCTTTTCCTTATGAAAAATAGCAGTGTTCCAATAAAAAAAACAATCATAAAATTGCCAAGAAGTGAAAATAACGGGTGATACATCGTAAACTTTATATTCCACAGCCTTTCATGCATCATTTACCCAAAAACATAACCAGAAACTACCCATATACTTCAAAAATATACACATGTGTGTCGGCTTGAATTAAACAAATTGCATGGACGGTATTTTAGATAATTTTCATTTTCATCAAAATCTTTTTGTCCTCGACAGGTTCTGGAGCTTATTGTAAAATAAAGTTTGTCAGGGTAACACTTGAAACGTCAACATAAAGCCTTAAAAACCTGCCTGCGAGTGATGGTAAGATAACCTGCTTAGATTGACCTTTGAACCCTTCTACCAGGTAATTACTGGCAATGTGCCGGTTTTACCATCATTCTGAACACAATTTGTAAGACGGGTCACTGTGGAATTAAGTGCCATCAATGAGTGAGTTCTGTATCTCAAAGAGATACGTAAATGCTTTACGTTAAACATATGCTGCAGCCAGTGTTTCACCAAACTATGTAGTCGAGGGCTTCTTCAACCTGCAGCTCGACGACACTCCACATAGATGTGTGGAAGCCACGCACGCATGCACATCCAATGCAGATAACCTGTCTGGAATACTAAACTGGATTATTGTGACGGACAGTGGAGTAGCCTTGGTCTCTGCTGGAGACAAATTTATTAGGGGCACTGAAATATTATAAATGCACTGAATTATCATAAAGGAACACTGATTACAGATTCATCGGATGGTGTGACCCTCCCCCATAAATTTCTCATCAAATTATCCACCCCTGGATTTGGTTGATTTTGGTATAGCCAAGCAAATAGAGCATGAAGCCATGTGTACCAAATCCATCAAACTCCACCGGCTGCTTTTGTTGGATTCATTACTCCACAGTATAGCCCAGCAAATAGAGCATGTAGCCATGTGTACCAAATCCATCAAACTCCACCGGCTGCTTTTGTTGGATTCAGTACTCCACAGTATAGCCCAGCAAATAGAGCATGTAGCCATGTGTACCAAATCCAACAAACTCCACCCGCTGCTTTTGTTGGATTAAGTACACCACAGTATAGCCCAGCGAATAGAGCATGTAGCCACGTGTACCAAATCCATCAAACTCCACCGGCTGCTTTTGTTGGATTCAGTACTCCACAGTATAGCCCAGCAAATAGAGCATGTAGCCACGTGTACCAAATCCATCAAACTCCACCGGCTGCTTTTGTTGGATTCAGTACTCCACAGTATAGCCCAGCAAATAGAGCATGTAGCCATGTGTACCAAATCCATCAAACTCCACCGGCTGCTTTTGTTGGATTCAGTACTCCACAGTATAGCCCAGCGAATAGAGCATGTAGCCACGTGTACCAAATCCATCAAACTCCACCGGCTGCTTTTTGTTGGATTCAGGACTGTGTATAATCCAAGCCATGGATTTACCATTGTACAGCTATACTATTGTTACCAATTATATCGACGTCTAACAACTGAGTGAATATTTGGTGTTTTGATTTTTTTTTCTTTTTCTGACAAAGGTCTTAAACGAAGACAAAAAGCATCGATTGCCAAGTGTTTCAGGGTTCAATTTCATTGAGCTGCTTAGCAGATAAGATTGCTCACCAGAAAATATTTGCTTAGCGGAATTCTATGGTTACCAGCCAAACTTTCATACAAAATGTATGCATTGTGGCTGGTGGTCTGTTTTTTATTGCTTAGCAAAAATATTCGCTTAGCAAAATTCTCTGCTTAGCAACTCTGGAATTGGGGTCAGGTCGGGAGGGATTGTGGTGAAATACTTCACAGTTTATTGGGGGAAATAACCCCCTCTCCTCCCTTCCCCTCTATGCCAGTTAAGGTTTGTTGCAGGGTTTCTTTCAAAATAACATTACCTCAGTATTTTCTGTTTAAGCATAACAAAATCAGGGCCACTAAGAAAAAACCATATAGTAAGTATATATGCCTAGTGAGAAATAAATAAAAAGGATTGAAAGTAGTTGGTATGGTTTCCTAAGGCGAATGATTAAAGATGGTTTCCGTAGGAAACCTTCACTTGTAGAAGGTGAAGTTAATCATGCTCTTTACTTTGCTAATATAGATCTAGAGCGCATAACAAAAAGTCAACCACTTCGGAATTATATTAACTCCCAGTATCTGAAATACATAGCTCATACTTGTCGTAGGGAAAATACAAATTTGACCAAGCTTAGTTTATTTTTTATTCCTAGAGTCCCATACTATCGAGATCCCTGGATAGGTATCTCAAGACTTCTGGGTGATATTTCTATTGAGCAGATTAAAAGAGAAACACAGTCAAAGACTGGTTTCACCAGGCTCCTAGGAGTCCTGACTCATATGAAGCCTAAAGCTTCAAAATGAGGACCTAAACTGTACTGTACTGTACTTCAATCAAAAAGGAGGACTCATCTCTCCTCCTTTGCCACTCCAGGGATATACCAGTGATTAGTCCAGCAGTGAAGTATGAGTGGTTTTTCTTAACACTGTTTATATGTGACCTGCTCTGGCAAAACCTGAAACTTCTCGACATTTACCATAATGCGTAACAGCCATGAAAAGGTCAAAAACTGACCCCAGGGACCAGTTTGAGGGACCAGTTTTCATGTCACCACACAGAGCATTTTCTCTAGATTTTGATGGGAAAAGAAAAATCCTGAAACGTTGTGGAGAACATTGTTAATTTTCACGATAAATTTGGGAGGTCACTTTTGAAAATTGGGTCCAAATTTAGGGTTTTGCCAGAGCCAGTCATGTACAGACACTCAAATGTGTTTTTGATCACATTTGAGGAGAGGATTCACATTTTGTTCTGAAAGAATTATCCCATGTAAGTTTGTAACCGGAAACATTTTTCTTGACTATGTTCAAATGTATTTTTTTCCTTTAAGGTGTACTCTTTCATATAACATCTAATTTTGTATATTACATGTAACTTAATATTCAATATTCATCCTTTTGTATCCTGAAGTGTCTTGGAGGTGTATGGAATGACCGATGTCTCAAAGTGTCTGTCACTTTATTAAAGGGAAGGTTTAACATCAGTTTACAAAATTACACCTGATTACAAAATCACATGTATTCAATTATTATCAATACGCTAATTTGATGTAAAGGTGGCAGTGTACCAATCTTGCAGAAAAAGGCCAATTCAATGGTTAGTCGCGTTACATTTTTGAGGTTTTGGGCCCACTTTTAACCAGTTCGCGTCGGAGGCCGTGTATACACGCAATTTTTTTTGCACCACGGATCGGAGAGCGTCTAAACACGCCATAGGAAACTCCGATATATTTGTATGCATGCTCGGTTGAGCCACCTGTGTACGGTGACATGCTCGGAAGACGTGGCCATGAGCTGTGGAACCTTCCATTAACGTGTGTGTGGGAAAAAGAAACCCGCACAGGGGCCCAGAAAAACTTTTTTATTCCTGACGCGAACTGGTTAATGCCATAATATATATTTCACTCAGGGTTTTTTTTTTTTTTTTTTTAAACAGTAGTTGCATTATACCTAGCCTGAAGATCAGACGTCACCTCAAAAATGTAACGTCAACCATGGAATTGCCTTAAAGGATTCTGTCTCAAGTGTTTTCTTTTCAGATGGATTTCAACCTAGCAATTCCTTGTTACATTGTATCTCTAAGCAGAAAGCACTCCTGACTGAATTATTGTTACAAACGTACACCGCGTATTAAAGATTTTCGAAAATAATTGGTTAATTTGATATTCTGTTGTACCTTCCCTTAATTTTAAGAATGGACTCGGATCCAGAAATTGAAACGAGACAGACTCGTTAAGTTAATCTCTGTGAAGTCTTTCAGTATTTTGTGCATTCAGGGGACAACTATTGTATGTACGAGAGTAAAAAGTAGAAAAACTTTGTTATAAATAGTGCTGGAAATTTTTTTATTTATGAGTCTTTGTTTCAGTAGAGATCTAGTCTTGAGTCGAACGAATGCTGAGAAAACGTGAAATTTGGCATGGATATGACTGTGATCCATTTTCCACATTAGAATGAATGCAAACAAATATGGATTCATTTTCACAATTATCTTGTTAACGACACAATAAAATGAGTTGACACTTACATAGGTTGGTTTCGGTACATCGATTTTTTATTCTTATAAAGTATGGATGCATGTACAGACATTTAACTAGAAGTGTATACTGATAAATATTAGTAATATATTTGCTGTGCACTATTAAAACAGGTTTACCCTAACCCCCGATGGAGAGGAATCTTCCTGAATCCACCAAAATCCAACACCATGCATGGGCTACCACAGTATTAGCCAGAGGGGGGCGTCTGGGTGTCTTTTGGACACCCCGTTTCAATTTTAGACACCCCGTTTCAATTTTGAACACCCCGTTTCAATTTTGAACACCCCGTTTCAATTTTGAACACCCCGTTTCAATTTTGAACACCCTGTTTCAATTTTTGACACCCTGTTTCAATTTTTGACACCCTATTTCATCTGTCATTTACATGTAAAAGTATTGTAAGTGCACAATTTGGACACCCTGTTTTGAAATTTCCAGCAAGTTTGGACATCCCATTTCTAAATCCCGGGTAACACCTACCGTGACCATTAAAATACAACATAACTAGCTGTTGGAGTTTGATGGCTTTTAGGTGGTTAGGGTTAAGGTTTAATACATAAATGTGTATGTCGGAATAAGACAAGACAGATTTATATCAGGTAGCGGTTTTCATTTCAATTTAAGATAATTGATACTTATAATTGGTAATCAGAAACGAACCAAATGGTCAAATTATAATATAAATCTTACTTGATGTAAAACTGATGATGGTATCAATCTTCCTTAGAAATAATATTGTCTGTGGTGCTGTAAATTTTAAGAAAATTTTCAGAAAACCTTTCCAGTTTTAATTAACCAGTTCGCGTCGGAGGCCGTGTATACACGCACATTTTGTTTTGGACAGTGGATCGGAGAGCGTCTAAACACGCCACAGGATTCTCGGGAATATTTGTATAGATTCCCGGTCGACGTGGCAACGAGCCATAAGCATACCATGAAAGATGCAGTCTCCCCGGTCACGCTCTGGTGAGCACCATTGTTCGTGTTTGTGCGGTAAAAATAAACCCACCACGGGGGTTCGGAAAAACTTTTTTATTCCCGGTGCGAACTGGTTAAAGAAAGAGTACTTTTTTCTCAATTCTACGAAAAATCTATATGCATAATCACTATTCTCTAGACACGTATATAGCTGAAACTTTTAACAAGTTGCGTATATCTTGATTCAAAAAAAGAGTAATCATTCTTGTAAAAACATTCTTGTAAATGCCATGACTGTGATTTCTTAGGATTTTTCCTGATTTCAGGATTTTTACAAATCTCCCTTTGCCTTAAAATTATTTTAAAAGAAGATAAGTAGCCACCAAGGAAAGTATTGTTGGTGGGAATGTGGAGTCTGTAAATCCTCCATAATTAAATATCCAGGAGGTTCAGGGGGCTTTGTCCTCTAGACCAAAGGGAGACCCAGGCCTGCTACCCATTTTTCAAGATTTTTTGACACATTAGACCCGAGAAAAGCATTCTTGTAAAGGCAGTTTTGTCATTATTATAATACTGATGTTGTGCCTTCCCTCTAAAGTCACAATTGACATTTGTTTCAAAACACACAAATAATCACAGTTTTTCTTAAATCTTACTTGATTTAAATCTAGATATTAAAGATGTATCTCCCGTATTTGGCTCAAGAGACCCAAAAAATAGAATTAAAAAGCGAACGAATTTTGAATGATTATATCGTTATTAAACAATCAAAAAAGAAATTATAAAATTCAGATGTCGGAAACTTGATAATAAGTGATATTTAAAACGTTGCTTGATTCTGATTGACAGCTGCACTGGCCAATCAGAAGACTGCACTGGCCAATCAGAAGACTGCACTGGCCAATCAGAAGACTGCACATGCCCTCGTGCAAGCTGAGGATTAAAACGATGATCTGTCATTTTATTAATTTGAGTTTTGATTTACAGGTACTAATCCTTGACGGATTTTTTTCATTCATTGTCTCAAATGAAAGCTCATAATCTATTTTTTACCGTCAAATTTCCCCCAAACGATATGTCTTTAATAACATCCATGTTTGTTATCGGTGCTTTTGATATATTTATAAAATAATCGTTGAAATTATTTCCTAAATTTGTAATATATTTATAATTCAAATAACTGAATTAACAGCCATTGCAGGTAGTGTCAGTTTACACATGTCATATTTGAATCCTTTGAAATGCCAACTGTTTTAAGGCAATGTCATCAAAATGTATTACTTTTCTTTGTTATAAAAGTGCTAATTTGGTACAACATTGGTAATTTCCTGATTGCAGAAATACTGAATTACTATTAAAAAACATTTGATGTGAAGTTGGTGAAGGTACCAATCATTATGAGGAAATATTCACTCTGAAATGCACTCATTTCAGAGATAACACAAACAAATGGACATTTACTAAGCATTTCCACAAGTTTTTTTTTCGTAATAACTTTGTTGTTCAATGTATATCTTGATTCAAAGAGAGTAAGCGTACTCATAGAAGCAGTTTAGCCAACATTACCAATGTTGTACCTTCCCTTCTATGTATATCTTGATTCAAAGAGAGTAAGCATACTCATAGAAGCAGTTTAGCCAACATTACCAATGCTGTACCTTCCCTTCAATGTATATCTTGATTCAAAGAGAGTAAGCATACCCATAGAAGCAGTTTTGCCAACATTACCAATGCTGTACCTTCCATTCAATGTATATCTTGATTCAAATAGAGTAAATAAGCATACCCATAGAAGCAGTTTTGCCAACATTACCAATGTTGTACCTTCCCTTCAATCTTGATTCAAAGAGAGTAAGCGTACTCATAGAAGCAGTTTTGCCAACATTACCAATGCTGTACCTTCCCTTCAATGTATATCTTGATTCAAAGAGAGTAAGCATACTCATAGAAGCAGTTATGCCAACATTACCAATGTTGAACCTTCCCTTCAATGTATATCTTGATTCAAAGAGAGTAAGCATACTCATAGAAGCAGTTTTGCCATCATTACTAATGTTGTACTTGACATTTTAGAGCCTTTTATAAGCATACATAGATCCTACAATTGAACAATTTGAAATTGCTCTTTTTCATGTTGACTTATGAATTGCCTTCTGAATTGGTCTTGGATCTAGTGGCACGTTCATACGAGTTGGGTAGATGGGTAATGACTGTATTCTGCACCATTATACTTTTGTGTACAATGTAGATAACTTAAGTTTGTAAATAATACCCAACATCTTCATGGAATAATAACTGTACATTGTCATGTTTTGGTCATAGATTCTATATTAACGTATTTACATGTAAAATATGATCTGACCGTAAATAAACCAGGAGTTCTATAAAATTAAACATTATTATCTGCGTATCAATTGTGTGCTTGTCTGTTGTAGAAAGAAATTGAAAGTATATTTGTCCATGTTTCTTTTAATCAGAATGTTAACATTGTCTTGAAAAAAGGCACTAAATTTCTTTGTAATGGTAGGATGTTTGTTTTTCTTGTAAGAAAAAAAGCAATGTACAAAGCAATACAAAAATTCAGCAAATTTAGGATTTACACAGAATTCTAGACATTAATAATAATAATAATAATAATGTATAGATTTATATAGCGCACGTATCCACCAACTAAGTGGCGCTCAAGGCGCATTATATTATTATCCCTGCTCATAAGGCTCATAAGGCTCATAAATCATTCCTGAAACCATCTCAGCTCCCTGGGGAGTATACAGCTCAATTGCTGCCATTTCTAGCGCATAGAGAGCAAACCATCTCTGCCTTCACAGGTACCCATTTAACCCCTGGGTGGAGAGAAGCAATTATGGTTAAGTGTCTTGCTCAGGACACAGGTGTCACGGCCGGGGCTCGAACCCACACTCTGCTGCTGGCAACACCAGAACTTGAGTTCAGTGCGCTAGGCCACGACAATCCACTTTTCGTGCATTATACAACACACGGGACCTACGGCTTTACGTCCCATCCGAAGGACGAAGCAATTATGGTTAAGTACCTTGCTCAAGGATACAAGTGTCACGACCGGGGCTCGAACCCACACCCTGCTGCTGGCAACACCAGAACTTGAGTTCGGTGCGCTAGACCGCTCGGCCACGACACTCCATTGTACAACAATTGGAATTATTTGAATTGTAAAAAGCTTTAAAGTGTCAGAATTTAGTGTTGAAACAACATTAGAACTTTGTAAGATAAATCCCTGCAGGAAAAATACCTGAAGCATGTCCCAAATATACACTGACAAACATCTTATTCTACTAACCCCCCCCCCCCCCCACTCATACTGCTAGAAAATCATGGTGTTGTACCATCCATAAAAATGCCTTTTTACAAAGCAAATTTTAAAATTCTCCAAAAATTCTCCTCAAGATGATCAGAGCTTTCTCCTCGAAATGTTGAGTTGTAATACTGTGATACCGTTTGTGTAAGAGCGCTCCCTTCAATCATTGTATTGTAGTAAACCAGTTATTTTCAGAACTGATTACAACTCAAAAGAGAATTTCTGCATTGTCTCAACACAGCCTAATACTAACATTTAAAACAACTAATTATATTATCTTTATAGAGGGCGCTATATTAATTTAACAGTGCCCTTTAAAATAGCCTGAAGATCAGACGTCACGTTTTGAGCTAGATGCCAGATCCCTTCCGTGTTACGCCAGATCCCTTCCGTGTTGCTGCCATATTTTGCCCGATGTTCAACTTTGACCTTGATTGTAGCTCGTGCGCGAGACTCTAAGCGTGACGTCAGATCTTCAGCACAACATATCCAATGAAACTCCTTAAATGATACGCAAGGTATCTTATATCCTTGATATAGGATAAATACCATCAGTGATAAAGACAGGGGACCAGTCTATTTACAAAATTACATCCTTGTTATAAAGGGCGCTATATATATTTATCGGTGCATGTTCTTAGACTGGTACCCTGTCTCTATATCCTATCACGCGCCTCTAGCTCAAAGCGTGACGTCAGATCTTCAGGCTATGCATATGTTCTCAGCTTGTTCTCATGATAGAGGGCGCTATATTCATTTACCAGTGTTTTTCGAAATGATTATTATCTTGATACAGGGAGCTAGCTGTGCACCGATCTCTGTACAGTATATAGTATCATAGAGATCAGTGTGCTGTACACATAATAATTTTTGTAAGGCCACTGATTAATTTGTACAGCGCCTAGCATTAAAATGTAATTATTGTAAAGTGCATTCGCAAATCTAGCCTGAAGATCTGACGTCACGCTTTGTGAACTAGAGGCGCGTCCAGTCTATCGCAAATCTCGTCCCCAGGGTCTACTGGATCGTTCTCACGACCAAACCCTGGTGGGAAAATTGATTTGCGGAACAGTTTTTTACTACAAGATTACATACAATCACGTTTAGATATTATTTCGAGGAAGTTAAATATTAAGATTTCATTTCTTCATAATCATGGCTCTGTCTACATCACATTTTGGATGATTGATTTTTTCGGGAAAAACATAATGCAGAATTATGACAAAACAAATATCTACCGGCAATGCATGAAATTAGAAAGTTAGATGACCTAAACGAAAGATGCTCGAAAGCCCTGGGGGACATGTCCGCCTGATTTTTTAAATATCTAGTTAATGTTATAGCGCCCTCTATCACGATAATGTTTTTTATTTATTTATAAAGCACTGGTTAATGTGATTGTGCCCTCTGATCAAATGAACTTAATAATAATGAACACAACATATTAGATAACTAGAACAATTTGCAATTTAATTATATTGATTGTTTATATTATTTTCATTATGTTGAGCAGAAATTAACTTGATAATATGCAAAATGTAATTAAAAGAACTTCTGTTTTGTATCTTTTAAATCAATAATGTTGGGTGTTTACTTTCCTTAATAATGAAAATAGATAAAGTTGGGAATTTACTTTTCAAAGATGTAAATTTTCACTTTAATTTGTCTTTTACTTTTAGTTTAATCTAATTTTGTGTATCATGAGATTTTTAGTTTGTGGTTGTCTGAAGTGCCACCAGAGTACTGAATTGGAAAATGAAAATTAGTGCATGGGGTTGTGGTGTCTGTTTCAGCAAAAGTAGTGTTTTTTTTAATTTATTTTTTTAAATATATAATTATATATATTTCGGAGTGACGATAAAACACCTTTAAATAACTAAAGTTTCACCCCCATTATGCATTGAGGGCGTCTCATTTTGCTTGGTTCCGGGTAATTTTTTGCAATTGCACTGCACACTCGGACGCGACGAGTCGGGTCACTCGACTATTATCAACTAGACTCACGTGGGTGTGCATTTGCGGGGTTTTACGAATGTGAGGTAAAACACGCGTTTTAGGTCAACCAAAATTGCTGCAAAAACTTCAGGTAGCCTCAAAAAAGCGAACCAAGCATTGAATGGTAGGTATTCTCAATTTCTGTCCAAAATTAAACGAGCATCAGCTGGAAAATGCAATGTTCTAACGAAATGCATTGTCGTCGCACCTCGAGTCTCGACTTCATCGTACAAGTTACAGTTACGTCTCTCCCATAATTAAACCGCGTGAATCTTTTTAGTCCTATAATTTCCAAGTGCAATACAATTCAGTTTTTTGAAAACCATGTACCTATTTCTGTAAAATTATCGAACCGTTGTACTTGAAAATTATTATGAAAAAACTTAACCTGACAGATACAATTAATTTCCCATTTAAAATAATGGCAAATGCCTCGCCAAAATGCTGCATCGCTTTTCAGGTGCACTTCTTTAAACAGTTCAAACTGACGGAAAGAATGTCAAACCCAACCGTCATTTGTGCACAATGTCTAATATTAACATATTCCTCCCTCCATGATCTAAGCATGTGTTTTAAGCAGACAAAAAATTGGGAAAGAATGTCATATCCGGACGCCACTTTTTAAGTTTTTTTTTTTTTTTTTAATTTGCAACCACTAACCAGTTAAAAAATCATTCTATTGATTTTTGGTGGTACAGAAAGCGAAAACTATCTTTAAAACCCACTGACGTGAGAGACAGCCACACCAATGTGGCAGAAGTTATTTATTTCATTGTTTTTCCCAGAAAAAAAGGCCACACATGCCTGGGAGTCATTGATATCCTAAAGTGGACCATTCCACATATCTTAGAAGGGGTGTCAGTTCCCAGAGCTGTGTAGTTTTTTTTTTTCTGGGCTGGAAAAGTAATCGCTGCCATATGTTTGTTCACAAAAATCAACCATCCATTGTGTACACATAAAGACCTACCCAGATCTAACCCTCTGACAAGTGGAACCATCTGTTTGGCATCAGGTGGGCTGTGATCTTTGATGTCTTGGGGCATGCCAGTGCTAGGCATAATCCCCCCCCCCCCCCGCCCCCGCCCCCCAGACAGAGTGTCTGGGATCTGGTGCTGGAGAGATATGGCTGAGAGATATGCTGCATAAGTATATGGCCGTTTACTGTGTGCTAGGTCATACAGGAGAGAGCTACACCACACAGCCGTCGGGTGTCATCTGGGCTTGAAAATAATACTATCTGGGCTTGAAAATAATACTAGACCATAGCAGGGCATGTGGGGAAGTTATTTGGATATAAAAAATTAATTGGGAATGCATAGATAATAATTTTAATATCATTAATAGGGATGCCACAGCAAAGTGGCAAGGTATCGCATTTTAATAAAGTGGTAGGTACCTCTCTCGTCGGAGGGTTAAAATCCACTTTTATGATGGTTTTCGGACATGATTTCCCTTCTAAAAATAGAAGGATCCTATTATAGTTGCCACTACGCATGTACAATGACTGTGTTGGTCACTAATTGGGGAGTTGACAAGATCAGACTGACATGACTGAGGAAGTCATCGTATATACCAAAAATGCCTGATTTTTCATGAAATAAATATCCTGGAATAATTTGAAATATATGTCCATCATCATCCATATGTTCTCCACCTTACCAGGTAGGTAAGATTACATTATTGGTTATATTTAATGAAAAATAGTGGCGTCCAGATACGACATTCTACCCAAAAATTGGCAAACATCTCAATGGATGTGCATACAGTGATACATTTATTGCTCAAAATCTCCCAAAATATCACATGTGACATGTTATTACACATAAGGCACTCAATAGTTTCCTCAAATCAACCATTCAACAGCCGTCTGATATGCCTGTAATGCTTTCTGCAAGGTCTATAGTGCAAATCATTCACTCATTATGCTCATTGGTTGTCCTTGACACTTATCCCACACCAAATAACAAACACGATAGACTGTGTTTATAGTTGTGGATATAACTTGTGGAATGTAGCTAGGTTTAATCTTAAAATAACCAAACATGAATGATACATGCTCTATAAAATGATAAACAGTAAACATATAGTCATGAAATTAATATAATCTGAACACTAAGTTTGAACTAAGATCGGAGACCTAACCAGAAGTCATATTAACCCTCCTATAAAAATTGCAGTTTTGGCCTAGAAACTGCACCTTTCAAAACCTGTCAGCCGGAGGGTTTTGAAAGGTTATGTAGTTGCTTCACTATGCACTACACTGGCAGGTTTTGAAAGGTGGTGTAGATATACTACCATATGTACTATACATAGTTTGTGTACATAACTGTTTACTGTTAGTCACTGCACATTTCAAATCCCGTTGACAAGTAATAGACTGATAGATGTGTTTTTCTTAGGGATTACTGTTTATGTACAGGGTAGCTCAGGCACCTTCTGAAAGGTTTTGACAGTTGGATGAACTTTATTGAGGATTACTTAGCTGTACTTTAAGACTTAGTGCCAATACCTTTCAAAACCTTCCAATGTGTTTTGGCATGTAGGTGTACTTGCTACAGACTTAGCTAATTACTTTATGACTTAGTATTAGCACCTTTCAAAAACCTCCAAACCCTCCAAAGGGTTTTGGCATGTGGATGTACTTACTATACAAGTGTTATGACATGCATTGACAGGTTAATGCTGTGGGCCCTATGCTTATTACACAGTGCAAATTTGGCAGGTTTTGGCATGTACAGTAACAGGAGGGTTAATTTACATAATACCAATAACGAGTCTAATTGAACCAATGCATTTAACATGAACAAAGCAAACCTAGTCAATGTGAAATCAGCACAAACGTTAAATGATATCTCTATTACTACATGTATGAACACTTATGAGTTTGCTGAGTGTACTTAAGCAGCACAGATGCAGAAAAGACGTCAGATAACTGTCCTGAGTGGCAGTAGACAAACTTTTATCAAAATTACCACTTTCTGTTGGGCTTATAATCAAAGTAAACTAAAAGTTCTAGGCCAAATTTTGCCTATAGCAACCAACACAACTTGTGTGACTGTCTCTAACAATAACAGGCTGTATGCCCTGCACACACATACAGTCCATGTGAGAATTCTGTGCACAGTGTAATGAAGTAAAATGCACAGACACTTAAAACAAAAGGGGAACCTGTGTTACAATGCCCTCCAACAAAATTGACGCTTTGACCTCAGATGTGACCCTGAAGGATTAGACTATCATGTAGATTGAGACAAAAGAAGTACGGAAATCTAAAAACCACTTTTGGTGATTGTAATCTTGTACTACATAATAAAGAATCACATGATTGTCATAATGGTGTTTCTTACCATTCGTATAACATACAAAGCGCGAGGATCATCCCAGCTAGTTTTATACATTAACCCTCCTACTGTTTGACCATTTGAAACCATTCAGAATTTCCACTTACCAAAATGCCCATTAGTTTTGTACACACGTGGTGATACCATTTGAACAGTGTTGGTAGCAAGCTTTACTACCATTCAAATCCATTCAAATGCATAGAGGGTCCATTGATTCACCACTTAGAAGTATCCAAACAAGGTTTTGTATTAGCTGACCTACCATTCAAAACCATTTGGGGAATCAATACTGTACACAGTTATTTCACCATTCAAAACCACAAAAGCGAATGGTTTCAAATGGTGGATCAACTTGCATGAAAAAGGTACCAGAAGTAGGAGGGTTAAATGTCAACTTCAAAAGAGTTTATTTCAGTTAAGCAATATACAATGTATGCATGCATAGTAGGATTGCAGTAATTTAAAGTATTTTGATTTTTCATATTTTAGATTTTGTCGAGAACCACCATGGGTTTGCTCAGCATTTCAGATATAGTGACTGTATTTTATGGTGGGATTCCTCAGAAGAATGCTCAACTCTAGGAGATTAGTTATTGTGTAAGTATTAGTAATGATAATTGCAAATAGTGCTAGAAGTTACCAGTTAGTTCACTAACCGTTTAACAGAAAATGTTAACTGGTTAACCGCAAGTCCACAAACTATAGATAGTTGACAAATGGAAGAATGTGTATCAATTTTCCACTTAGCAAATTTTTAAACATTTAGTGCAATTTGTTAGGCCTATTACTATAATTGCATTATTGTTAAACTAACTCAATGTGCATCTAGTTGGACTGGACAACAGTTGATACTGGAGCATGAAACCAATGATGAACTAGAGGGTGTTATGAGTAATTTATATTACACTGTTTTCATGGTGAGAAATTAAGGGTTGCCCGGGATAAAATTCACTTTGCTAACCTATTGAACTGATATTGGGTAACCATCAGGCAACATCAGTTTTCAGCCATCAAATTATATAAGTTTAAGGAAATTCGTGTACGTTTAGCTCGGACAGCTTCCTCTTTGATTTTTTAACATTTGAATAAAACATACATATTACATCTAAATCAAATAGACCATATCTGATGGATTTAAGGTAGCAAAGTTTGCTGTGTTATGAAGCAAATAATCACACCAAATTTTGTGGACAAACAGACTGACTGGAGCGGAAGGTAACCTGAGATTCACTTGGGGTTACACAAGTGGTTATTTTTCTTAATTTCACACCAGGCTGGTGTAATTGTATAGTTTGATCCCAAGACGGGTGAAGGGTTTTCAGAATAGGATGTATTTAATGTATAAAGTTTTGTAAAAAGGTTGGCTGTATGATCACATGGTGGTGACAGGGTACAGATCGGAATGGCTGCTTTTCTGGGTGATATCTAGGGAGTGAAGTTTAATAAAGTACATGCCCAAACAATAATATTGCAGTAATTTTGTAAGATTAACCCTCCTACTTTTGGTACCTTTTTCATACAAGTTGATGCACCATTTGAAACCATTCGCTTTTGTGGTTTTGAATGGTGAAATAACTGTACAGTATTGATTTCCCCCAAATGGTTTTGAATGGTAGGTCAGCTAATACAAAACCTTGTTTGGATCTTTCCAAATGGTAGTACAGCTAATACAAAACCTTGTTTGGATACTTCTAAGTGGTGAATCAATGGAACCTCTATGCATTTGAATGGTAGTAAAACCTTGCTACCAACAC
This sequence comes from Zoroaster sp. YZ-2022, assembly GCA_029582265.1. Classification (NCBI taxonomy): domain Eukaryota; kingdom Metazoa; phylum Echinodermata; class Asteroidea; order Forcipulatida; family Zoroasteridae; genus Zoroaster; species Zoroaster sp. YZ-2022. The sequence goes on along the minus strand of CM055818.1, from coordinate 3,720,693 downwards.
TGTTCAAATGGTATCACCATGTGTGTACAAAACCAATGGGCATTTTTGAAAGTGGAAATTTTGAATGGTTTCAAATGGTCTGTCAGTAGGAGGGTTAATGTACACTGTAATATTACATGTATTTTAACCCTTTACATGTAGTTGTACATGTAATCTACGCTTAGTCCATCAAAATCAATTGCTGGTTTTGATGGATTCAGCACTGTATAGCCTAAACAGTGGCATAGATACATAACATGTAGACCTGTAACAATTTAACCAAAGTTAGGGTTGGCTGTGTTATGCTGCATGCTAATGAAGTTCGATTGATTTGAGGAATTGGTATCTGGAGCATGGAAGCCTGGGGGTTAGGGTTCAAATTCAAAAGCAGTTGTCGTGTACATATGAAGGTCAATGCAGCCTTTCTCCTCACCTCTTAACATTTTAGTACTTGTTCAATTTGATTAAGTATCGTACCACTTCACACGGTGGTAAACATGAACAAAATCACTTCCCGCACCCACTACCAGATCACCAGCTGGTGTCAGTTTGACGCCACGTGGAAAAACATATTCGGCAACTACACATCCAAGGTGCTGGCCATCAGAACTGTAACGGTGAATTTCACCCGATTGATACAAACCCATGTAGTTGATCCAATAACCGACATAGATGTTACCATCACTGTCGCAACACACGCCATTGGGGCGCTTTATGCGAGATTCAGGCAAAGAATCAGTATTTAAGCAAACGTCAAATAACTCGACACCATTGTAGTCTACTGACATTAATTTTGCTATTGGCCAGTTGGTGTAGATAATCTGCTTCTTGAAGATAGTCATGTATTCATCAATAAGAGGAACTGACAGTGTTTTGATTAGGGATCCATCTGGGTTGTATAGAGATATGCCACGTGACCTATAACCCACTGCTATCACATTGCTGTCATCCACAGCAATGCATGTTGGCATACTTGCATTTCGATAACAAAAATCGTCAAATTCTGTACCCGTTGTGAACTCTTGGATAAGCTTATAGTTCTTGTCGAAAATCTTGACTGCCTCTTCATCAAGAACAATGAGCTCATCATCCATGTTCACAGCAACATGTCTTGGATTAGTAAGACCTTCAACTGTTTCCATTTCAGTTGAATGATTGTCTGGTGAGAAGATGATTAGCTCTCTTTTTCCACAATATGCCACAAGTAAAACTATTTTATTGTCGGAGAATACTGCAAGATCATTTCCATGATAGGAAGTATTAAATTTCTTAATTTTCATTTTTAGTATCCACTTTTCCAGCAATATTAGATTCCCAAGTGACTTCTCATCACCTTTTTTGAAGTCCATGAAAGACAACTCGTCAGGCACCTGCTCAGGATGTATCCCAGTAAATTCTTCCAGGTTATGCACAAGTTGCTCTTTGCGATCTAGAATCTCATAGCAACTCGCTTGAGCCATGAGTAGGTTCGCTTCAACCAACTTCTGGTCAACCTCCGTCATCTCTTTCCTTTTTATGGTGAGAGCAGTTTCAAATGTCTTGTCTCTATCTTTATAAATCATTTCTGCCTCTTGCTTTAGTTTCATCTCCTCCTCTCTGATTCTGGGGATGTTCTTAAGATCATCTGCCTTTTTGGAGATTTTGTCATTTGTGTCAACAAATGCAGCGTCCAGTTTTTTGCGTGACTTGCATGTTTGTGATATGGTAACGCTCAGTTGTGACTTGATCTCCTTGACTTCTGAAACCAGATTGGCAATTTCCTGTTTGCATTTGTCAGATGCCTCAGGTAAGCCAATGACAGAGTGTTTGTGATGTACATCATCTAGAGCAATGCACTGTACACATATTAACTTCTCACATGTGTTGCAGTAGAGGCTGAGATTCTCAGAGGTGTGCGTCTCACATTTTGGATATTCACTTGAAATATAATCAGCAATCGGTATATCATGAGCAAGGGTGTAAATTTTGTGCGATTTGATGCTTTCTGTATTCTCATGTGCCTTTTGGCATTCTTGACAGAGAAAATGATCACAGACAGTACATTTAGAAATAGCCCGATTATCATCATCACAGGCTTGACATTTGATATTTGACCCCTGACCTTGTAGCTTTTCATGCATTGTAACCTCCTCCACCAGGGCACTCAATTTGAAGTCATTAGGCAGATCAGCAATACCAGCAATGCCAAGTACTGTTTCTTGTCTGCAAAGTGGACATGTAATTTTTTTAGTTCGTGGATGCAGCAGATCTCTCAAGTCCTCGAGACATTTCTGACAAAAGCTGTGCTGACAGTTCAGCACTTTAGGGTCTGCGAATTGGTTGGTACAAATTGAACATTGCAGGTGATTTTGGCTGATTTTACTCAAAACTGATCGAATGTTGACATTGGATGCCATCTCAAGTGCACCGTGTTAACAAGAACTTCTTAAAATGTCTACCTGTACAATAAACAAACAAAGATTTTATCATGTAGTACGCTACAGCTGTGTTGAAGAATTTTTTTTTTTTTAAAGGAATCATACTGACATTGTACATCGACGGTATAATTTCACCAGGTTATCAAAGTTAAAAGTCTGTCCCGAGCCATATTGGCTCATCAGGCCGGTGTTTATCTCCGGTTTCGTTGGCATGAAACGACTGAGAATATTTCCATTCCCCCTGGATAGGATGCCAGTCTATCGCAGGTTACTTCCCTAGCTATTGCCAGGTACCCATTTATACTCCTGGGTGAAGAGAAGCAATTACGGTAAAGTGCCTTGCTCAAGGACACAAGCACCACGGTCGCGGCCAGGATTCGAACCCACACTCTGGCGACCCAGCCACCAGAACACAAGTCCAATGCACCAGACCGCTCGACCGTGGCACTCCATATCAAAGTTAGTGCAACTATAATATCAGTCATCTTGAGAAATAATTATGTCCGAAGTGCTTTTATTTAAATGAAAAAAGAATTGTCAAATTTCAAAAAACCTTTTGAAAAGCATAAAAAACATGGCATTTAACATTTGTTATTGTTTTCTGTTTTCTGTTGTAATGAAACTTTCACAGGTTTATGATTTATTTCATAAAAAATATGAGGATTTAAAAAGAACGTCCATTTCCAAATTAATTTTACCCATATCCAGAATAAAGATAGAATAAACAAACAAACAAACAAACACTGGACCTTCGCTATACATAATGAATTGAAAACACATGTGCACACATTGGGGCACTTTCCCCCCATGTATTTGAATTGAGGGGAGTAATTAAGGGCCAGTGTTGGAGCGAAGGCCGGGACCCTCACAGCCAAGGCCAAGGTTATTATAAAACAAGTCACTTCGTTACAAATCACTGGTATACATTACATGTAACAACAAAGAAATTAAAATTTTAATTTGTCAAATTTTGACAAAGTAAAATGTTCAAATTCGTTTTTTTTTTTTTAGGCGAATAGATGTTTATTTCCTATTTTCCCATTGTTACTACTATACCAAAGTGTGTAGACTGTGGATGGCAAATAAATATTAGTTTCTTTGTTGTTACATGTATATCAGCGATTTGTAAAGATGTGACATTGCAGGCCATACTAATATGTTCAAACATTTACAGTGGTCTTGGGTGGCACACAGTTGATTTTGTAAGATTACTTGGAAAGGACAGCAGGCTTGTCCATGTATGTACTGAAGGTTGCTCAAGAACAGAATTTAGTGGTTGGGAGTGGCTTCCATGTGTAGGAGGGTTAATGTAAAAGCTTGAATGTACAGTATAGCAATGACACTTACAACGGTGGCCTTGAGTGCCATCAAATGTTTTTTAAACCCAATTCGTAATTATTTCACACTAAAAGTTGAAGCAAATCTTGAATAAAATATACTTACCGAATTGTATTTGACAGATGAATGCCCCACTTAAACTTACTCGATTGAAATGTAACCTGTTCTCATCCTGCAGTGTTGGTTATTGCCGCGAACAATCTGAATTCCCAGTTTTATTTTTCAATACAGTGAATCAAGTTTGATTGCAAAATAGCCTGCAAAGTTTAGTTATTGCATGGACGGTTCTGTAAATTCCAATTTCTATGTTTAGATTGTTTACGTCGGTTACATTGAGTCGTACAGAATGTGTATCAACCACTGACTGGATAGTGGGTCGGCCTATTCGTGTGCACAGAACCATGAAGCCCCCACCTGCAACCGGCAAACATTTTGAAACTCACAAAAAGAACATACATAATACACAGTGCATAAAAAGCACTGTATTCCATGTTCATTTATGCACATAGTGAATTTTTATCCGTGTTTGTTTGTACTTTCAAATATTTCATTAATCCTTGCATTTATTCTTTGGAATTTGTGATGTTACGTTCCAAATTTGTTGAATTGGGTTGGAAATTAGTCAATTTACATGTATTTTATTTTGTTAAATCCTATGCAAAAGTATGTATTCAAAGGCTAGATTTCCTTTTATGCTGTAACAGTGTAATTGGTTATCTGCCAGAGATTCCCTCTGTTATTTATCTTTCAGCCACCCCCATACCCATAACTAATTAGCATAATAATTGATACAATTTGTCAATCAGTCCTTATTGATTCATCTTTAAGTATTTTTTTTATGGGAAGCCTGGAATTATAAAAATATAGAGATGGCATAAATATATTTAAAAATTACCACTGAATACAAGAGGAAAATGAGCTCTCTGAATGAATTTTTTTAAATTTCTGTCATACAAATACATGTACTTTGATTATCCAAATAAAACTTCCTGTACATACTATTTGCAGTGTAGATACTATAGACTCAAAAGGCGGTCTTACACATGAGAAAAGCTTCGGGAAACTGCATGTTTAAAAGTTTTACAAAACCTGTATTTAAGTTTAAATGCTAAATAAATGACTGAGCTGAACACAAATGTGAGGTGAATTGTTCACTGAGGACATGGCAACAATGGCACATTTTTTTGGCTACAAATTATGCCAAAATGTCATTGTGTTGATGGCACAGGATACACTCGCATATCAATTTACAACTACATGTACTATCCTACATTTAGTACCAGAGAACAAATTAGTAGTTACTCAAAACCATGAAAGAGAACTTTTCAATAAAAATACATGGAAGGCAATTTATGAAGACAAACCTTACTTTTACACTAATGCTTAAAATTTGTCTTAATTTAAAAATGTTTGTCTTAATTTAAACAATTACTATACACAATTCTGAGCTGAATGCTGAAGAGATTACTGGCATTTGGAATTGCTGCTTTTTGCTGGTTGACATTTTGTTAAAATACTGAATTGATTTACGTATATTAAAATATTTAACAAAACAAATAACATAAGCAGCATGTCCATTACTGTAAATCTCTCAAACTTATTGTTGCTTTTGGAAATCATTTTTATTACAACAAAAGCCAAATATTTTTGGCACCAAAGCAAACGTTTCAGTAAGATGGATGTGCTGAAAAGTCAAATATTGTAGGCACAACATCAGCTCTGAACCTTCCATTCTGTCAGCCCATTCTGTCAGCCCATTCTGTCAGACCACATTTTCGAAGTGGTCTGAGCAAAGGCAGATTTCTTTGGTTTCCAAATTCAATGCGTCTTGTTTCATACTTTTTAAGACAATCTGACTGGACAGTCCAAATAGATCACGTGGGAGTTTTTTAACCCTCCTACTACTACAGGGGTCAAAATCAGTCAAAATGTTCATATTACTTGCCAAGGTACATGTATCTAGTGCGCTGAAAAGTCAAACACTGTCAAACCTTACGTGTTAATTATAGTAAGTAAGTACACTTACAGGGCAAAATGAGTCAACCGTTTTTGACTGGTAAAGCATTGTCTGGTATTGTTGAGAGTGGTCAAAATGACAGTCAAAACCAGTTCAAAATGCCCCTGTGTGCACATTTGGGTCAACGGTGAAAACACACAATTTTTGTACCTTTGTACGGATAGTTAATTGTCAAACAATATTTACAAAAATATGACCCAAATTTGACCTTACTTCCTGTCCCTGTCCAAACCGGAAATCAAAGTTTAATATTTAAAAAAATCCATATCTCAACAACCACAAGAGGTAAATTCAAAATTTTTTCACGATTGTACAGATTGTTATTTGTCAAAATATATTTACAAAAAGGTGACCCCAATTTGATCTTTACTTCCTGTCCAAACCGGAAGTCAAAGTTTAATATTTAAAAAAATCATATCTTAACAACCACAAGAGGTAGGTCTAAATTAATTTTTTTTGAACCATTGTACTAATCGTTAATTGTCAAAAAATATTTACAAAAAAGTGACCCCAATTTGACCTTTACTTCCGTCCAAGCCGGAAGACAAAGTTTAATATTTAAAAAAATTATCCACAAGAGGTAAATTCACAATTTTTGCACCATTGTACATATCGTTAATTGTCATAAAATATTTAAACAAAGTTGACCCCATTTTGACCTTTACTTCGTCCCGAACACCTAGTGTTTGTCAATACAAACACCAACCTCTAGTTTTGTTTTGTTTTTTGGGGCGAAGGGGGTTGATATTTTTTTAAAGTGATTCCGGTACATGATTTAAACATGATGTGCTTATTGGAATCGGAACAAATTTCCCATGCACAAAGTTTGGTGGCTAGAAGAGAGGCCATAAATTGGGCAAACGCTGTTTTGTCCCAAACGTAAGTACAGCAGGGAATCACATACATCATGTACACATTGACAAAATGTTGGTTTTTCAACAGTGTTCATTGAGGGGTTAATTTACTGAGTGTTGGCATTGTCAAATGGTGATTGTATGTCAACCACTATCGGTCACAGACAGCGACGTAACCAGGACATTTTCAGTAGGGGGGGGGGGGGCACAGGGGGTCATTGCTTTTCAGTGAGGGGCCCAGGGGTATGGGTTTTTCCCCTTTTTTTTCTTTTTTTTGGGGGGGGCACTATATTCGTGGCTACACCGCTGGTCACAGATGAACTTGCTCCATGCTGTTTGATTTAACAGTTTGCTGGTGCATACATAGTTATTTCAGTTCTGATTAACCCATTTTGTTTGTTGCAGTAATATTATACATGTTGAAAGACTTGAAAGCAGTCTCCTGCAGCAGCTACCAGATCACCATCTGGTGTGAATGTGATGCCATAAAGGCGACGATCTCCCTTGACGGCACACCCGATGAACTTGCCATCAGGACTGTACTGCAGAATTTCAACTGATTGACAAAAACATTTACGCACAGCAACATAAATGATGCCGTTATTGTCACAGATCACACCACTTGGTTCCCACAGTTCCCTGTCATGTTTGTCAATCAGATCGATTGAGAATACCAGGCAGCCATTGTAGTCTACTGATATCAATTTAGATTTTTGCCAGTTGGTGTAGATAAGCTTCTGATTACATGTAGTCAAATATCCAGAAATCCCTGGAGCAAGCATTTTTCGAATAAAGGATCCATCTGGGTTGTGGAGAGTTATCTCATCTCTATGCTCATAGCCCACAGCTGTCAGATTGTTGTCATCCACTGCAAGGCATGTTGGTGTGCTGTTGAACCCTCGACCTGGTTTGAACTGAAGGAGGAGCTTGTGCTTCCTGCTGAAGATCTTAACTATATCGATATCGATAATAAAGATGTGGTCATCCCTGTTCACTGCAGCTTGAGTTGGTTTATTAAGACCTGTGAAGTTGAGTTTTATTGGACTGTCACTGTCTGATGGTACAAAACTATACAACTGGTTGTGGTCAATTTCTGTTCCAACTATTTTGTCGTTGGAGAATGCTGCAACACTATGTGCAAAGCTGAGTTCCAATATTTCATGTTTCAGTTCCCACTTGTGCTTCAGATGAATATCTTTAGGTCTTATTGATGCCTCATCCGTTTCCAATTTTGGCTTTTCTGTTTGTACCAGTCTCCCAAATGATGTCACACTTTCTTCAAAGTCAAAGAAGGATAACTTGTCTGGCACTCTCTCTGGGTTTGTTTGTGTAATTTGTTTGAGGTTATGCAAGAGTTTCTGCTTAAGATCAAGAATTTCATAGCGACTCCCCTGTGTCATGAGTCTGTTCACCTCATCCAGCTTGTGCTCTGCCTGGGTTACCTCTTTGCTGTTTGTGGCTTGTGCCGTTTCAAACATCTTGGCTCGGTCTTGGTGAATCTTTTCTGCCTCTTGCTTCAGTTTCTGCTCCTCTTTCTTTACTTTCTGTTCTGCTTTCCTTATTTTCTGTTCCTCCTCTCTGATCCTGGCATACTCCCTGTCAACCCTTTTGGAGATTTTCTTGTTTGTTTGAGCAAACACAGAGTTTAGTTTCTTGCGAGATTGACGAGTTTCTTTTATGGCAATTTGTAGCTCGGTCTTGTGTTTTATCACTTGTGCTACTAGTTCGGTTACTTCTTCTTTGCATTTTTCTAAAGCCTCGGGTAGATCAACAAGAGTGTGTTTGGAATTTCCATGATCTAGAACACAGCAGGTGGTGCATTTTAACTGTTCACATGTGTTACAATAGATGTTCAAATTCTGATCTGTGTGCTTCCCACATTTTGGAACGTATTCTCTAATTTTACTTCTGAAGGCAATTTCCCCTGATTGAAGTTGGGCCAATGTGTAGATTTGATGAGATTTCATTAATGTCAAACGTCCATGTGCCCGTTGGCATTCTTGACAGAGAAAGTGATCACAGTCCATACACCTTGAAATAGCCTGATTATCATCTTCACAGGCTTGGCATTTGACCTCCGACTCTTGACCTCCCATTAGTTTTTCCTGTAAGGTCACCTCCTCCACCAGCGCACTTAATTTAAAGTCATTAGGTAGACCAGCGACGCCATTTTCTGTCAAAAGTGTTTCACGTCTGCACAGAGGACATGGAATTGTTTTACTGCGCAGTTTCTTCTTCATCTGTGCAATTAGCTCTTCAAGGCATTTCTGACAGAAACTGTGCAGACAGTCCAGCAATTTGGGATCTTTGAAACGGTTTGTGCATATCGGGCACTCGAGATGACCCTTGCTGATTTTACCAAGCACTGAATGAACTGTGATACTGGTGGCCATCTTTACTCATCAGCTGTGTGTGATTATTACTGGAATTATTTCTAAAATGTAATACAATGAAATGAAAACTATTTGTTACAATATCAAAGGGAACAAGGTTAATAAAGTTGTAAGTGAAACATTTGAACCAATACAAAGGGCCAAAAGAAAGTATACATTTAACTGTAGAAGTTTCAAATTTTCATTATTTTATTAATTCAAAGCAAAGGTACAGCATTGGGGAATGTTTACAAAACTGCTTACACATGCGAGAATATTATTCTTTGAATACGTACGTATCAACTAACCACAGGAAACGATTTCATTCAAAAATATTGCATAGCAAAACTGCGGTGCAAAAAATGAATTTGCATAGCAAAATAATTTTTTTATAGCAATCTGTGAATTTTGTGTAGCAAATTTAAAATGCTTAAAATTACAATATGTAGTGTGCATAGGTAAAGGTGTTGTTTTTCAAGGCTTTACTGTTGTTTGGTCCATAATACGAATGTCCAAATTTAGAAATAATAATATTTTAGTGTCCGGAAATTGAGCCACAGGTGGTAAAAAAAATTCATGTGTTTCTTTCTTCTAGGCCAATTTTTAAATTATTTTCGCCAAATTGCAGTCCTTCATGAAAGTTAGTCCTCTGTCCATTTTCTTTTTTGTTTACATTATTATATCTATCGCTAAAACAGAGGCATGTACATTGTACTTTGTCTGAAACTGATCCATTGCCCCCCAGTTCTTTCACTGTAAAATCTCAACAGAATAATTGTAAACTTACGATGTTTGGAAATAGAAGACTCTTTGCAGTGACAAATCTGCCGACTTTGTTGAAGTATGTGTAAAGAACTTGAAATAATTGTCTCACTGAGACGTACAAAAATGGAGATCTGCACATTCTAACTTGTATTGAGAAGACATGAATGACTCATGATGAATCAAACCTGCTTTGTGCATGTACCAGTACACAGCTATTGGGTTCAGAATGTAAAGGTCACCTGATATGCAAATAATGTATTCATATTAAAGAAGCAATCATTTTGGACGTTGAAATTGCATATCAGTGCAGTAACTTGGCCTTCAAACACACATGTACAAGTACATGTTGGATTGAAATGACATAAAAGTTTACCAAGATTGGAAATACTTGTATTTATGCCATGGGGTGAATATTAAACTACATCACATGAAGGCAATAAATGTTCCATTATTTCATCTCAAAACAACAATTTGCTTTTTAATAGATTAATGTGTACATGTATGTATATTTGAAAACCAGCTTTCCTGTTGAAAGAGTCTTAAAAACATAAAACCTGTTTTATCACAGATCAGTTTAATGTGAAAAACCTCTAGATTTCACAGTGCTAATAAACTTTTGTTGTAGTGTTGATTTTAATGTTATTTAAATATTAAATAGTTTAAAGCCATTTTACACTATCTTTTAATCTCGAGCACAGTTTTACATAAACTTACATGTACTTGGTTGATAATGGATGTATCAAACATCCCTTCAAATATTTCTGTGCTATCGTTTTAGTAAAAAAGTGAAATTAATTTTAGTCAACTGAATACAAACAATCTGATTGCATTCTCAATATTTTTCTCATTACCAAGCAATGAAATAAACTAAAACTTTCACATGTTTGTTTTGATATATCTTGATACATATATCTTGATGCATATATCTTGATGCGTATATATCTTGACGCGTATATACATGTATCTTGACGCGTACATATCTTGACGCGTACATATCTTGACGCGTACATATCTTGACGCGTACATATCTTGACGCGTACATCTTGACGCGTACATCTTGACGCGTACATCTTGATTCTTATTACAGACATTTTGCCAAAAGTGTGTACTGGCTTTAAAGCGATTGATTTTGTGCGATGCTATAAAGTGATTTACACGTAGTATGTATTACTTGATTCTTCTTATCCCCTCTCCTGTCAAACCCCCCTACTTTGACCCCATAGCCCCACCATGACATACCTACTCCTCTCCCCTCCCTTATCCCTACCCCCCCTCCCCCTATGTATTCTGGCTAGAAACCTTCCTAAATCCTCCAAAATCCATCAGTGCACTTTTGGAAACATTCCCTAATTATCTTCAAAATGCACCATGCATTTTCATTGATCTTTCATATTCACCACTTATGGCCTGTACTTCTTACCAGGTAGTAATTTTGTCCCATTTGAAGAGGTGTTAAAGTATCAGTTTACAAAAGAACTGAATTTTTCCCCAAAAAGTGCCCCTTGGAGGATTTTGCAGGATTTGGGGTGGTTAGGGTTAAACAATCAAAGACCAAAATTGCTATTTGTATTTGGATTCATAAGTGTATTTTTTGTTTTGTTGATTTATTTATTACAGGTCTGGTGTTCAGAGTTGATTCAGCAAAACTGGAACCTGAGCTTTAATCGAATTCTGCAGAGTTCTTGAAACATCTCTATCTGCACTTATGGTAATTACCCCATGAAATTTCTTTTACATTTTTTCAAATAAATTTTAATGACAATTTTCGAAAATCTTTCATCAGAACATTGCTGCATGTATGTTGTTTGTTTGTTTATTTTTAAATTTAAGTTAACCCTCCTAATATTGATGCACTTTAGTGGAAAGTTGCTGTAGTGGTCAAAACCAGTCAACTGCCTGTTTTTGACTGTTGACCCAAATGTGCACACAGGGGAATTTTTGACTGGTTTTTACTGTCATTTTGACCACCCTGAACAATACCAGACAATGCTTTTACCAGTCAAAAACAGTCGACTCATTTTGACCTGTAAATGTACTTACTACACGTAAGGTTTGACAGTGTTTGACTTTTAAGTTCACTAGATATACCTTGGCAAGTATATTTTGACCGTTGTATAGTAGTAGGAGGGTTAATATACAATGTAATATACAAGTGCCTTGAGCATAACAATTTTACGGATTTTGGCACTATACATCATTTACTTAGTTTTTCACCATTTTGTCTTTTTAGCTCTTGTAAACAAAGGCAAACACACACTACCAAGACGTGGACAGCGGATGACTTGGCTGAAGCAAATGAATAAAGATGTGAAATCCAACTCGAGGTCTCATCATCAAGCACAAATTGACCAGGCATAAAGAAGATGGCAGAGAGTAATGGAGAAAACCATAACAGAGCGTGTGATGTCGGAACTACCTATTGCAAGCGTCTAGATAATGATGCAACAAAGACAGTGAACGGCCTTATCAGAAGCTCCTCAACAGATGACAGCTGATGGATGAACGTGGAAAGTATAAGGTAACCAAGGCAACGATACAATTAACGGGGAACCAGCGACCATGGGAAGATCAGAGTAACTAATAATAATAATAATAATAATAATAATGTGTGGACTTATATAGCACACGTATCCACCAACTGAGTGGTGCTCAAGGCGCATTATATTATTACCCCTGCTCATAAGGCTCATAAATCATTCCTGAAACCATCTCAGCTCCCTGGGGAGTATACAGCTCAATTGCTGCCATTACAGCGCATATAGGGCTAATCAACCAACTCTGCCCTCACAGGTACCCATTTAACCCCTGGGTGGAGAGAAGCAATTATGGTTAAGTGTCTTGCTCAAGGACACAAGTGTCACGGCCGGGATTCGAACCCACATTCTGCTGCTAACACCAGAACTTGAGTCCGGTAAGCTAGACCGCTCGGCCACGACACTCCAAACACTGGAAGTAAAGGGGTGCATCAAAACATATAATCCATTGTTAAAGTGAGAGAGAAAAAACGATGGTCTCTTTCCATTGCACCTATTTTTTAATTTTTTAATATTTTTTTTTGTAACTCTTTGAAAGGGAGGATACTTCATTGGTAATTACCTGATTACAAAATTATTACCAAACTATTAGGCCGTATTCATAAAAATAAGTAATTGCTTTTACTAAAGTAACAACCCCCTTTTACTAACCTTTTACTTAAATGTGTATTCATAGAAATAAGCAATGACTTTCAAGTAAAAGCTACAAGTTTTAAGCATTAGTAATTGCTTTTTACTTATAAGTAAATGCTAAAGAAATTAGCACCTACCTCAATTTGTATTCATAAAAATGACCTTCGACTACCATTTACTAGTGATTGTACAAGCACCTAATTTTTGGCTTGCTGTTTAGCCAATACAGACATATCACATTTTCTGCCATGTTTTTACGTCCTAGACCACAACCTAAGGTGTATAACATCAGGCTTAATCGTGATGAAGTCAACCCTACCACTTACAGAACTTTATTTAGGTTTGACAAAGAAAATGTGGAATGGCTTGCAAACACCTTCATACCACCAAATACCGAGACTCGTGGATTGTACTGTAGTACAATAGCAACTACTTGAGAACTTACTAGCCGAGGCAAGTAACAACTGTAATCATTTAGCAAATGGTTATGAATAAGATTTTTAGCAATTGCTTAGACTAGACCTTTTACTTACCTAGCTGTTGCTTTTACTTATAGCATTTACTAGTAAGTAATTACTTATTTTTATGAATACGGCCTATTATCTACAGTCTTTTAAAGGGACAATATCATCTCAATCAACAGGGCATGGAATTGCAGTGCTACTTTTAGATTAACTCAGTGACTGAAAAAAACATCCCACGTAAAATATAACACTGTTGCTGCTGCATAAATGAGCCAGTAATTTTCAGTCACTGTGTTCATCTTGAACGAGGACACCGATTCCATGCCCAGTTGAGTCTGCTCTGACGATATTGTCCCGTTATGGTACCTGCTAGATTTCAAGCTTATTCCTTGGATCCATTCTGTATCCATCCAACTGTTGCCACAAAGTAGGGGTTTGTCATGGCAATCGACAATCTCTGATGTTACTTAGGCAGATTTGCTGGCTTACGCAGCCCATAATGATACAATCGGATTGTGTTTGTGAGTTAAGTTTTACGTACAATGGATATTGTACGTCTAGTATGTGCTCATTGCATTGTACTGTCATAGACTGTAGCTGTTTGTTACAAATTATTCTGTATTTTTTCTTCATTTTTTCTGTTGTAGCTCTGAGAATTTCAGAAAAATTAGTGTCTGTGAAATGATACTTGTAGATACCACCTAGTTTCATGTGTAGATGGCCCGTCAGCTTTGTGGAAACATCTTTTTGTAAGCCAACTTTATTGTTTGTTTAGGTATTTTGAAAGGTTTTATGAATGGTTCTGAAACTGTAATACACTGTACGATACAGTGCAATACAATTGCAGATTGCAAGTACTGAGCGTCCGACATAACAATTTAATTGCTGCCATGAATTGGTGAAAATAACTAACGTTTATTCTCACGTAATTTTCAAACTTTTGGCATAAAATTTATCGCATAAAGAATAGACTCTCCACACGTAAATCTTGTGGCATGTCATCCACCTACATGTGTATGTAGTAATATTAAGGAACTACTTTATTAAGTGTAGAGGTGTTTGACAAGAGCACTACAACACCATGCTCAACCACCCACCGGCCACAGCATATCCTGACCTCGACGCACAGGCAGCCGCTGCCATCCCAGCACCCGATGTTCCTAATTCTGACACCCCGTCACTGGAGGAGGTGCGTTGAGTCATTAACAAACTATGTAACAGTCACACTGCAGGACTAGACGGCATTCCCCCAGAGCTACTTAAGTGCATGGAAGTCCCGGTCAGCTAGGCACTCCACAAGCTCATTCACAAGGTCTGCATCTCAGGAAGAGTGAAGGGACGGAGTGATCCTCTCCCTCTATAACGGGAAGGGTCCCCTCAATCAAAGCGGCAGCTAATGACCCATCATAATGTTGTCAGTCACCGAAAATGCTTTCAGCTACATCTGACTGGAACTTCTCCTCACCACCAGCACCCTCCGTCTATTATCGGAGCTCCACCACGAGTTCGAAAGACCCCTCAATGTTGCCTACATTGACATCAAGGCCGCCTTCGACTCGTTGGACAACACTGGAAGCAACCAGAGTACCCCCATTCTTACTCCGACTTATTCAGAACCATTCAGGTTGGTGAAACAATTCATGGAGCTGGACTACGTTGACGATGTACCTCTGTTCTTTAGGAGGCCTAACTAATGGCCTACGTCACTTCAGAGGTTTGAGAAGGAGGCTGGCACAATGGGCCTGCACACTTCATGGGCTAAAACCATGTGACAGAATACCGGCCACAGTCCAACAAGACAAATGAAGATGTTACTGCATGAAGATGTTACTGCATGAAGATGAGGCCCTCTTCATTGGATCGAGCCTCCTCCAAACAGTATACAGGCCTTTCAGCTAACCCATGCGTCTAAACATTTCTTTCTACAGTCAGTCTTAACCAATCACGTGTTTGTATTCTTGCTAGCACTGCCAATGTTTCATCCGACTTCAGTAGCTGCAATGCATCTGACTTTGCAAGACCCTTTTGCCAAATTTGCTCATTTGGTAGGCATACAGAAGAGTTTTGTACAAAAGAACGACATAATTGGCAAAGTAACGCTACTGGTCACTAGCAAAGCTGCCTGGACAATGGCCTACGTCACTTCAGAGGTTTGAGAAGGAGGCTGGTACCATGGGATTGCACAATTCATGATCCAGAATACCGGCCACGGTCCGCCCCCAGCACCGGTCACCATCTTGGGACAGACCGTCAGAGTCACAGAGAATTTCAAATATCTTGGAAGTGATGTCAACTCCACGGGCTACTCCTCACCGGAGGCCCGCCTCATGAACCGTGGGTCACCTGGATCGTGTGGTGAAATAAGCAACCCGGTCTTTTAACAAACACAATGGTGTACACCTCCTGCATCCTGCTGGTGCTCCTGTATGGGTCAGAAACCTGGATGCTGCTCAGAGACGAAGGGCGAAGGCTACAAGCCTTTCACATGAAAGGCCATCTTCTCAGAGTCCGGTGGTTCGACCCCCATTACTGCAAGAACTGGTATCAAGGACATTCGGAACACCATCTCTTGCAGGCTGCACTTTCTTTTTGAGCACGTTTGATGGCTCCCAGACGCTACCCCTACACACACCTCTCAAGCCGAGTGTGGACACCCGCAGTGGAGCCAAGCCTGACCCAGACTGGACATGATCCCATAGCCGACCCCGCAGTGCCTGGCTGCACCAACTTGAAGAAGACCACAGGACACAAGCACAACAACACTGGCATCTAGCACCTGACAGGTCAGCTTGGGTGGCCCGATGTCTCCGCACTGGTTTTGAAGTAATATGACGATGATATTGTTGATCCACCCAAGAGCTTCCTGTTCTCATCATAAACAAGTAGGTTCTCAACCAAATCATGTCTTTCTGGAACCCAAAAGAGATGCAATCTGTGTATAAAGTATAGGTTGTCTGCAGTGATTTCTGTTACTTCCTCAGTGAGTGTACCTACATGTTCAACTGCAAGGATATTACACAGCTTATCTCCTGTCAAATGCGTAGAAAGCATTCTCCTCTATGGTGCAGAAACCTGGACAATGAAAAAGACTTTCAGAAGCGTATAGACGGCACTTATACTAGACTGCTAATACGTGATAAAAACCTAAACTGTGGAGGGATCATCCCACTAAACAAGAAATCTACGGAGATATACCACCAATCTCAACAATAGCCAAGAAGAGAGCTAGCTTCGCTGGGCATTGTTTCAGAGCCAAGGACCAGCTAATCTCTGACCTTATTCTCTGGCGACTACCATTCACTCATAGAGGACAAAGACCTTTTAACTATACGTTGATGTCTTATGTAGAGACTCTGAACTCTGAACTCATCTATACCATGACGGACAGAGAATCCTGGAAATGCATCTCGGCTGCGGCCGAATAATATTAGACCCTGATGAAGATTCTGCAGACTTGGCTATAGCTAGGAAAGGAGGCCCTGAACGCAGTTCAACACACTGTGCTGCACAGGCAGCCGCTGCCATCCCAGCACCCGATGTTCTTTCTGATGCCCCATCACTGGAAGATGTGCTTCAAGCCATTAATAAACTCTGAAACAATCGAGCTGCAGGACCAGACAGCATTCCAAACATGTTAATCCCCTATTTATTTGACACATTACATGCATATTGCCATCACTGCCTATGTCACCATTGACGGGGAAAACACTGGACATGTGAAACACTGCGTCCTCAGCCAAGCACCTATAGGAGATAAGATTACAGAGAGCTCCAAGTCCGCTGGCCATACAAGTTTTAGTTAGAGGGTTTGGTTGTCAATAACTGATGTTGGATATGAAGAGGGTGCAGATTGCCGGTGATCTCCAATGCAGCGTTCAAACACTCCGGAAGAACTACTTCACAACTGGAGAGCTGAACAATGCATTTCCTACATGTATATAATACGCGTTCAGTTTACACTTGTCTGCGGTCAAAATCAGCATTTGCCCCTGAGCAGCTACCATCTATAATGCTTACAGCTTTAGATTCATTGTGTGAATATAATTGGATAATCCTTGACTAAGATTGTTAGCAACTGAATCATGGCGTGCATGGTTTATTCATCGTACACATGTCAAAGGTCACACAAGTGCAGGATATTATAGTGTTATTGTTTCAAAACACATAGAGCACAAGGAGGTCTGCAGTAAACCAGCTAATGTTACGTTACATATGAACATTACACCATCTTGGGAAGGTTTTGGTCCTCATGGGTAGCTTTGAAGTGGGCCCACACCACATTGCAATGCTATCAACATGCACAGCCCCTGTACATGTGACTGGAATCATAGGAGCCTACAAGGTATGCACATCGGTACTCATTGTGACTGGGCCATATCGTGGCAGGATGGTAATCTCCCTTTAGTAACTGCTCAGACTGCCTGGCGATAAAGTCGTAGATCGTCACCGACAGTGCTGTTTAAACATGGAATTGGCAACACACTCAACATTGCCTGCTAAGACAAAATGAAAATGGACTTCATTACTGCATGAAGATTAGGCACTCTGCATCGCAGCCTCCTCCAAACACTTGTATCCAATCTTAACACAGCATCGACTCCTCATGATGGCCATCAAGCCTTAAAGTATACAGGCCTTTTAGCTAACCCATTTCTTTCTACTGTCAGTTGTAACCATGCCATCACATGTTTGTATTCTTGCTAGCACTGCAAATGTTCCATCTGACTTCAGTAGCCGCAATGCATCCGACTTTGCAAGACCCTTGGAAGGCATACAGAAGATGTTTGTACACAAGAATGACATAATTGGGAAAGTCACTAGCAGAGTTACGAGCACAGCTGCCCGGACAGCAATCCATGCAGTCACAATGCCACCTACGCAACACCCATGCCCATCCCGCTATTAGAAAGTGACCAACACAAAAGATGTCAACCGAATAACCTCAGTGTTGCAACTCATGGAAAAGTTTGAATCCTTGTTGTCTAGCTGCTATGATTAACCATGTGAGTGTTTCATAGAAACCCCAGCAATAGATTGACTGCAAGTTCACGTGAAACCACCCAACATGTCAAAAACATCACCCAACTTAATTCACTTCATATGCCCTCGACATCACAGACAAGTCCTTCGAGAAAGTCACTGATGTCACTAATTCACTGTACTTGGCAATGCTTCTACAAATGAGTCTACAGGCCTGATGCGACTAGTCCTGTCCTGTCCAGCTGACATCAAACACAACCCTTGGCTTATATTGGTCTTGTGAGTGTCACATCATTCACCACATTATGCCTTGTATGAGGATGAACGTCATAGCAATCTACATGTACAAGAAGCATTGATATTCCTTGGCATAGTCAATGGCACTCAATGAACCAGTAATCCATCATTAATTATGAGCTTCAATCTTCAGTATCTCAGAAGAAATTTGCCGTACCAAAATTTCCAACAAGAACCCAGTTGCAGCAAAGGTAGAGCTGGAGTTGAGCAGAGATCTTTATACACCAACACCCAATGGCGGCGTCATGACAACAGTATTGTATATACATGTAGCAACCTTTTTGCCAGAATTCAGCATTTCGTTCTCAAGGCTCTCAGCTCATGAAATGTGGTGCCATCAAGTCAATTCACCAACGACAAACTCCTCTTCACTGACTGACAGATGATACAAGATCAACTTCTACAGTATAAGCAACTTTATGTGAGTAAGCAAAACAACCTGGCTGAAAAGATAAGAGAGCTCCATGCTGACATAAATAAAACTTGTGCACCAAATTGCTTGTCTCTGTAGATGGAGGTTGTTGCAATGTGATAATTCGCTCTACCATGTGTTGATGATACTCAGTCGACAATCCACATTCATCCCATCAGTCAAAGCTCGATGACAGTACTGATGATGCCTGGACATGTGACTGGAATCATAGGAGCCTACAGGGATCTCACACTGGTACTCACTGACTGTGCCACATCAGGGCAGGATGGCAATCTCCCTTTAGTAACTGCTGAGACTGCCTGGAGATCTTCACCCTGTATCATTGTTAAACCCCAACCAGATAAAAAGTTGTAGATCATCACCAACAGTGCTGTTTAAACATAGAATTGGCAACACAATCTACATTACCTGACAAGACAAAATGGAAATGGACATTGTTACTGCATGAAGATGAGGCCCTCTGCATCGCTGCCTCCACCAAACACTTCAACCTGTATCCAATCTTAACACAGCATCGACGACTCATGATGGCCATTAAGCCACAATCCACATTCATCCCATCAGTCAAAGCTCAATGACAGTACTGATGATGCTTACCTGGCCCAAGCCTCAAACCCACCAAATCCGCATGATATACTGTTTGTACTCTCAATATCTGCTCAACCCTCTGAGACAATTTGCATGAGTATAACATCATCACTCCAGCACCAACGAACTAATCCTCCAGCATCCTCTTCACGTAATCCTCCAGCATCCTCTTCGCGTAATCCTCCAGCAACCTACTTAAGCAGCAGCATTCCCCAGAGTCCGGCATTCTCCCGAGGACGATCAGAGCATACTGATCGAAACGTCGAGTTGTACCTCCAGTTCTTTTCAGAACTAATTACTACTCAATTGAGAATTTAACATGGTGTCACCGCAATTATTCTCCAGCACCAGTCGTCTCACAGTATTTAAACACCCAGTCTATAATCCAAACTGAACCTACTGGTTGTGAGACATACTCACCAGAAGTAAAGCCCACTGCTCCTAGATTCTTGTCTCGCCATCGTCAACCACCCAAGTACCTGTACATGTTGCTGGTTGATCTCAACTGACTGACCCATTGTTTTGCATCATCCCACAAAATTGTTGAACAGCACAGTATGGCACAGAGAACTGTCCAGGCCTGGAGGGCAGTCTACCAAATGAAATCCTTGGAACAGCACAGTATGGCGCAGAGAACTCTCCAGGCCTGTAGGGCAGTCTACCAAATGAAATCCTTCAACAGCACAGTATGGCGCAGAGAACTCGCCAGGCCTGGAGGGCAGTCTACCAAATGAAAGCCTTGAACAGCACAGTATGGCGCAGAGAACTCGCCAGGCCTGGAGGGCAGTCTACCAAATGAAAGTGGAGCCAAGCCTGACTCAGATTGGACATGACTCCATAGCCGACCCCACAGCGCCTGGGTACACCAACTTGAAGAAGACCACAGGACACAAGCACAACAACACTGGCATCTAGCACCTGACAGGTCAGCTTGGGTGGCCCGACGTCTCCCCACTGGTTTTGAAGTAATATGACGATGATATTGTTGATCCACCCAAGAGCTTTCTGTTCTTATCATAAACAAGTAGGTTTTCAACCAAATCATGTCTTTCTGGAACCCAAAAGAGATGCAATCTGTGTAAGTATAGGTTGTCTGCAGCGATTTCTGCTACTTCCTCGGTGAGTGTACCTACATGTTCAACTGCAAGGATATTACACTCTCACAGCTGATCTCCTGTCAAATGCGTAGAAAGCATTCTCCTCTATGGTGCAGAAACCTGGACAATGAAAAAAAGATTTTCAGAAGCGTATAGACGGCACTTATACCAGACTGCTAATACGTGATAAAAACCTAAACTGCAGGGATCATCCCACTAAACAAGAAATCTACGGAGATATACCACCAGTCTCAACAATAGCCAAGAGAGCTAGCTTCGCTGGGCATTGTTTCAGAGCCAAGGACCAGCTAATCTCTGACCTTATTCTCTGGCGACTACCATCCACTCATAGAGGACAAAGACCTTTTAACTATACGTTGATATATTATGTAGAGACTCGGAACTCTGAACTCATCTATACCATGACGGACAGAGAATCCTGGAAATGCATCTCAGCTGCGGCCGAACAATATTAGACCCTGATGAAGATTCTGCAGACTTGGCTAGCTAGCAAAGGAGGCCCTGAACGCATGCAGTTCAACACACTGTGCCGCACAGGCAGCACCCGATGTTCCTTCTGACGCCCCATCACTGGAGGACGTGCTTCATGCCATTAATTAACAAACCCTGAAACGGTCGAGCTGCAGGACCAGACAGCATTCCAAACATGATAATCCCCCATTTTTTTGACACATTACATGTATATTGCCATCACTGCCTATGTCACCATTGACGGGGAAAACACTGGACGCGTGAAACACTGGACGCGTGAAACACTGGACGCGTGAAACACTGGACATGTGAAACACTGCGTCCTCAGCCAAGCACCTATAGAAGATAAGATTACAGAGAGCTCCAAGTCCGCTGGCCATACAAGTTTTAGTTGGAGGGTTTGGTTGTCAATAACTGATGTTGGATATGAAGAGGGTGCAGATTGCCGGTGATCTCCAATGCAGCGTTCAAACACTCTGGAAGAACTACTTCACAACTGGAGAGCTGAACAATGCACTTCCTATATACGTGTTCAGTTTACACTTGTCTGCGGTCAAAATCAGCATTTGCCCCTGAGCAGCTACCATCTATAATGCTTACAGCTTTAGATTCATTGTGTGAATAACTGGATAATCCTTGACTAAGATTGTTAGCAACTGAATCATGGCATGGTTTATTCATCGTACACATGTCAAAGGTCACACAAGTGCAGGATATTAGTGTTATTGTTTCAAAACACAGAGCACAAGGAGGTCTGCAGTAAACCAGCTAATGTTACGTTACATATGAACATTACACCATCTTGGGAAGGTTTTGGTCCTCATGGGCAGCTTTGAAGTGGGCCCACACCACATTGCAATGCTATCAACATGCACAGCCCCTGTACATGTGACTGGAATCATAGGAGCCTACAAGGTATGCACATCGGTACTCATTGTGACTGGGCCATATCGTGGCAGGATGGTAATCTCCCTTTAGTAACTGCTCAGACTGCCTGGCGATCTTCACCCTGTACCATTGTTAAACCCCGACCCCAAAGATAAAGTCGTAGATCATCACCGACAGTGCTGTTTAAACATGGAATTGGCAACACACTCAACATTGCCTGCTAAGACAAAATGAAAATGGACTTCGTTACTGCATGAAGATGAGGCCCTCTGCATCGCAGCCTCCTCCAAACGCTTGTATCCAATCTTAACACAGCATCGACTCCTCATGATGGCCATCAAGCCTTAAGTATACAGGCCTTTCAGCTAGCCCATTTCTTTCTACTGTCAGTTGTAACCATGCCATCACATGTTTGTATTCTTGCTAGCACTGCAAATGTTCCATCTGACTTCAGTAGCCGCAATGCATCCGACTTTGCAAGACACTTGGTAGGCATACAGAAGATGTTTGTACACAAGAATGACATAATTGGGAAAGTCACTAGCAGAGTTACATCTACGAGCACAGCTGCCCGGACAGCAATCCATGCAGTCACAATGCCACCTACGCAACACCCATGCCCATCCCGCTATTAGAAAGTGACCAACACAAAAGATGTCAACTGAATAACCTCAGTGTTGCAACTCTGGAAAAGTTTGAATCCTTGGAAAAGTTTGAATCCTTGTTGTCTAGCTGCTGTGATTAACCATGTGAGTGTTTCATAGAAACCCCAGCAATAGATTGACTGCAAGTTCACGTGAAACCACCCAACATGTCAAAAACATCACCCAACTTCACTTCATATGCCCTCGACATCACAGACAAGTCCTTCGAGAAAGTCACTGATGTCACTAATACACTGTACTTGGCAATGCTTCTACAAATGAGTCTACAGGCCTGATGTGACTAGTCCTGTCCTGTCCAGCTGACATCAAACACAACCCTTGGCTTATATTGGTGTTGTGAGTGTCACATCATTCACCACATTATGCCTTGTACGAGGATGAACGTCATAGCAATCTACATGTACGAGAAGCGTTGATATTCCTTGGCATAGAATTAATGTCACTCAATGGACCAGTGGCTGTAATCCATACAGATCGTGCTCTGGACATCACATTCCTCATTAATTATGAGCTTTAATCTTCAGTATCTCAGAAGAAGTTTGCCGTATCAAAATTTCCAACAAGAACCCAGTTACAGCAAAGGTAGAGCTGGAAGATAAGTTGAAATCTTTATACACCAATACCCAATTGCCGGCGTCATTACAACAGTACTGTATATAGCTACCTTTTTGCCAGAATTCAGCATTTCGCTCTCAAGGCTGTCAGTCAGCTCATGACAAATTCCTCTTCACTGACTGACAGATGATACAAGATCAACATAGACTTTGAACAAGTCTCTATAATCAACTTTATGTGAGTAAGCAAAACAACCTGGCTGAAAAGATCGGAGAGTTCCATGCTGACCTAAATAAAACTTGTGCACCAAATTAATTCTCTCTGTCGTTGGAGGTTGTTGCAATGTGATAATTCGCTCTACCGTGTATTGATGATACTCGGTCGACAATCCACATTCATCCCATCAGTCAAAGCTCGATGACAGTACTGATGATGCCTGGACGTGTGACTGGAATCATAGGAGCCTACAGGGATCTCACACTGGTACTCACTGACTGTGCCACATCAGGGCAGGATGGCAATCTCCCTTTAGTGACTGCCTGGCGACCTTCACCCTGTATCATTGTTAAACCCCAACCAGATAAAGTCGTAGATCATCGCCAACAGTGCTGTTTAAACATGGAATTGGCAACACACTCTACAAGACAAAATGGAAATGGACATTGTTACTGCATGAAGATGAGGCCCTCTGCATCGCTGCCTCCACCAAACACTTCAACCTGTATCCAATCTTAACACAGCATCGACGACTCATGATGGCCATTAAGCCACAATCCACATTCATCCCATCAGTCAAAGCTCAATGACAGTACTGATGATGCTTACCTGGCCCAAGCCTCAAACCCACCAAATCCGCATGATATACTGTTTGTACTCTCAATATCTGCTCAACCCTCTGAGACAATTTGCATGAGTATAACATCATCACTCCAGCACCAACGAACTAATCCTCCAGCATCCTGTTATTCGCGTAATCCTCCAGCAACCTACTTAAGCAGCAGCATTCCCCAGAGTCCGGCATTCTCCTGAGGACGATCAGAGCATACTGATTGAAACGTCGAGTTGTACCTCCAGTTCTTTTCAGAACTAATTACTACTCAATTGAGAATTTAACATGGTGTCACCGCAATTATTCTTACTTACTCCAGCACCAGTCGTCTCACAGTATTTAAACACCCAGTCTATAATCCAAACTGAACCTACTGGTTGTGAGACATACTCACCAGAAGTAAAGCCCACTGCTCCTAGATTCTTGTCTCGCCATCGTCAACCACCCAAGTACCTGTACATGTTGCTGGTTGATCTCAACTGACTGACCCATTGTTTTGCATCATCCCACAAAATTGTTGAACAGCACAGTATGGCACAGAGAACTCTTCAGGCCTCGAGGGCAGTCTACCAAATGAAAGCCTTGAACAGCACAGTATGGCGCAGAAAACTCTCCAGGCCTGGAGGGCAGTCTACCAAATGAAAGCCTTGAACAGCACAGTATGGTGCAGAGAACTCTCCAGGCCTGGAGGGCAGTCTACCAAATGAAAGCCTTGTTTCCCTTCTTTTCTTCTTCAGCAAGAGTTTGGCACAAAAACAATTCCTTCGTCGTTGTATCCATCTTAGATAGATCTGCTTCTGTTTTGCATACATATCTTGCATACATCATTTTCTAACTGCCGTTTGTATTATGTAATGAATCTTTTGGCAAGTCAGTTTAGTTAGCCCCCCCCCCCCCACACACACATACACACATCTCTATAATACCCTGTGCATCATCCCATATCCAACAAGGACCTCTTGTTTTCTTATTCATTTGTTCTCATTGTTGTTGGATTTTTTGAAGCAATCTCCATTGGGAAATGAGAACTTATTCAATGTTTCTTTGTTTCATCCTTAACCCTAACCTCAAATCCTCCAAAATCCTCTTTGCCAAAGTGAAGGATTTTGAAGGATTGAGGTTACATGCCATGGTCGAGCGGTTTAGTGCATCGGATTTGTGTTCTGGTGGCCGAGTCGTCAGAATGTGGGTTCGAATCCCGTCCGTGACCGTGGTACTTGTGTCCTTGAGCAAGACACTTTACCATAATTGCTTCTCTCCACCCAGGAGTAAATGGGTACCTGTGAGGGCAGCGTTGGTTGTTGTTTGATTAGCCCATATGTGCCGAAATGGCAGCAATTGAGCCGTATACTCCCCAGGGAGCTGAGATGGTTTCAGGAATGATTTATGTGCCTGATGAGCAGGGGTAATAATGTACAGCGCTCTGATACCTTGTTTAAGAGCGCTTTAAAATGCCCGACATTATTATTTATGCTACACGCTCTTTGCTAAAGTGAAGGATTTTGGAGGATTGAGGTTATTAGGCATACTAGCCTTTCCATGGTATTGTACCTGTACATCCATGATTGTTGTAGTGATTGCAAGGTCATTGCTTGGGTCAGTGGACACTGTTTATTGCTCCATGCATGCAGGGAGGGTCCCTGGTCATGTACATGTATCACATATTAGAAACACATGTGTGCATACATGTCATGTGCTTGCTTTACTACTGAAGGATTTGGAGGATTCAGGTTATGTGTAAGCAAATAAGCCTAGGGAGTTAGGAAGGATTCAGGTTATGTGTACAAGCAAATGGGCCTAGGGAGTTAGGAAGCATTCAGGTTGTGTGTAAGCAAATGGGCCTAGGGAGTTAGGAAGGATTCAGGATATGGGCCTAGGAAGTTAGGGTTAATCAATACTGAATTATACACAAACACAGATATGCCTTTTCTTTTTTGAATCTTACTACCAATTATTAAATGTTCTATTAATTAAATTAATAGAACACTTGGCAAAAAGTATAGCTGTCTATTAAAATATTATGTTTCTCTTTCTTTCAATTTAGTCTTCATGTTACTTTTACTTCAAAATATCTTTTACTAAATTTAAAGCACTTTTGTCAGGAGCTTTACGAAGCATATTATTGTGGTTGCAAAGACATTGAATCAAGAACCAAACCAAAAATCATTATTAAAAAAAACAATTGAGACTTGAAATTGTAAAAGAACTCATGAGAATAGTATGTAAATCATCAATAATAAATCCTTACTTGTTTCGCAGGGACTAGAGCAATGCCTGAAACACTAAATCATAACCCATTATTGCTCAACAATTTTCTATATTTTCAGTAAGTATTAAAACTGAATAAAAAAAACCCTGATTATTTGTATGTATAAAAATGACATTTTATGCAAATTATCCATATCAATTTTTTTCTGTATAATATACACTGTATGTTTGTTCCTCCATCCATAGGACAACTATTCCTTTTGATTAACCCTAACCCTCCAGGGTATTTTGGCTAGAAACCCTGCCAGACGCAACAGAGTGCATCGTTTATCAAAGTGACTTGGCTGCCAAGTGCAACAAGATCCATCTGTTAACAAATCTCAAGGCCGAACTGCCTCAGAGTCTGTGGTCACCAAACGCAGCAGGATACAACTCTGGCATTGTTCAATGGGACCAGCTCTCAATAGAAACAGGCTTGGCTGCTTATGCACTGGTGTTGACAGCTGAATCCATCAAAGTGCATCAGACTTTTCCAGCTGATGCACTCTGCTGCATCTGGCAGGGTTAGGGTTAAGTAACATTTCTCATAAAGCATTTAAATTACTTTGAGGGGATACATGTAAATCACTTGACTACAATTAACCCTCCTACTCTATACTGCACTTTAGTGGCAAGTTGCTTCAGAGGTCAAAACCAGTCAACTGCCTGTTTTGACTTTTGACCCAAATGTGCACACATGGGCATTTTTGATTGGCTTTTACTGTAATTTTGACCACCCTGAACAATACCAGACAATGCCAGTCAAAAATGGTCGAAACATTTCGACCTGTAAATGTACTTACTACACGTAAGGTTTGACAATGTTTGACTTTTAAGAACACTAGATATACCTTGGCAAGTATATCAACATTTTGACTGATTTTGACCCTTGTAGTAGTAGGAGGGTTAAATTAAATATTCTTGGCCCAGTAGAATGATTGATGGACCCATTATTCTCAATATATTATCATCCAGGCTCAGGAATTCAATATATTTTATGTTTACACTGTGATACTTTTGCATGTACACATAGAAGAAACATTCTGTGCCTGCCAAAGCATATTTCACAGGTTAATTTAATAATAATAATAATAATGTATGGACTTATATAGCGCACGTATCCACCAACTGAGTGGTGCTCAAGGCGCATTATATTATTACCCCTGCTCATAAGGCTCATAAGGCTCATAAGGCTCATAAATCATTCCTGAAACCATCTCAGCTCCCTGGGGAGTATACAGCTCAATTGCTGCCATTACAGCGCATATCTAGGGCTAATCAACCAACTCTGCCCTCACAGGTACCCATTTAACCCCTGGGTGGAGAGAAGCAATTATGGTTAAGTGTCTTGCTCAAGGACACAAGTGTCACGGCCGGGTTTCGAACCCACATTCTGCTGCTAACACCAGAACTTGAGTCTGGTAAGCTAGACCGCTCGGCCACGACACTCCACTTTGCAAGTATTTGATGCATACTTAGTCATTAGAATTTGCTGCTATACACTACACAAAAGCACAAAATGGTAACGTCAACCCCGGAATTCTACAGTTATTTATACATGCATTAACATGTAAGTGTCATGAAATTCGACTTAAATGGTCGGACCTTTTTGTTCATTAGTTGGTCACATGCTAAGTAAGGCTGTGCCACGTATGTGGGTATCCGGATACCCGACCGAAAATGTCATTACCCGGGTCCATTTATCGATTCTAATTACCCGTTAACGACTTTTTAAAATTCCGACTGAACATTTTAAGCCACACAAAATAATAAGTCTCTGATTTTTTGCTTACAAAATGAAGAAAACTTGGATGAAGGCTTTAGAAATAACTTTGCCGACAGCCTTTCACATACTGGCCGGCTTTTGTTTGAAACCTGTATTCGCATTGGTTACGGTATTTTATACATTCGGGAGTATTTGTGTTTTTACAAAATTGTTTACGGGTACCCGGGTATCCGAAGATTTTAAATTTCGGGTATCCGGTTTCCGAAATAACCGAAAACACACAACCCTAATGCTAAGCTTGGGCGATATCGATTTTTTATTTTTTTTTTCCATCCACGATATATCAGCAAACATATATCGTGATTTTCGATTAATATTGCGATTTTTTTTTTTTCATTCATGCATGATTGCTTTAGAGCCGATAACCACAGGTAATGTACCCCTCTACAAGCGTCACAATAAATCATAAATTCATTTGCAGAGCGTGTATGTACTTCTGAAGTAGTTCGCTTTTGTTTCTCACTTTCACACAAAAGCTAAAAGACTGTTCTAATTTTGTTTCCATGGAATTTCTGACTTGACTCACAATGTCGATTTTATTTTTTTAAATTTTTTTAAAATTTATTTATTATTTTTTTTATTTATTTATTTATTTATTTTTAATCGTGATATTTTTTTTAAAATTGCGATTAAAAGGGTTCTCGATATCGTATTCGATATTATCGTGTTATCGCCGAAGCTTATCACATGCATGATGTAGGAAAACCCTGATGGCTACATATTGAGGATGAACTATTGCATTTCTTCCTTCAGTAGATCAAGGCATTGATTAATCAAGGGTGATTTCCCAAAATTTCTGTGACATTTTATCCTAGTCGATTTTCACTCTTTCCTGTTAAGTCGGAAAGATGATGTCCATTTGTGTCTTTCTGAATGTCGGGCTGCCTGTCTCTCTGACTGTCTGAATGTTATTTTACGAATCTAATACTTTAGAATGAGATAAATATTTTGCAAAATAATTGAGTCATGTTATTATGGACCAACTTTATCTTCAAATAGGGTGTTATATGCACCCACTGAACAACATTAGCCAGCAATAATGTCTTTTGCATGCCCTGTTTGCTAAATGTACACCCTGTTTTATTTGCAATACACATACAAAGGTATTGTAAGTTTTGGACACCTCATTTTTCAAAGAACAACAAAATTGGACGCCCAATCTCCAAATCCTGGCAAATACTCTGCTGAACAATAAGTCAACAGAGGGCGCAATTACAAATGTTTTCTTGCAAATATTTGCAGTTTATTTGACGATAAAGTACATTTTTATAGTCAAGCTGTAAGTGAATGCCAAGTGGTTTTCATTCAAGTTTGTACCGTTATATTGATGAACTTTGCTGATGTCTGGGTCACACATGGTTTTAAACCACTGTGCGGTGGTAGATTTTAACAGAATCTTTTGCAGCCACTACCAGATCACCGCACGGTAAGAATGTCATGCCGTATGCATAGCCACTTCCGGTTATGACACTTTCAATGTATACCCCATTAGGACTGTAATGCTGAATTTCAATTGGTGAGGTGACAAATGTGTTTTCGCACAGAGCAACATAGATGCTACCGTCACTGTCGCAGCAAACACCAGTAGGTTTCCATTTTCCATGCATCTTACTGTTAACATCTACTGAGAATATCACGTTACCATTGTAGTCAACAGATATTAATTTGGCCTCCTTCCAGTTCGTGTAGATAAGCCGCTGCTTGTAGATAGCCAAATATTTACCGATCATCGGAGAAAGTAGTGTTTTGACGAGGCATCCTTTGGGGTTGTATACATGAAGATAAATAATTTCCTTGCTTGGATAGCCCACGGCTATTTCATTACTGTCATCCACTGTGAGGCATGTTGGTTTGCCTTTTGACCCTACACCTGGTGTGAACTGACGGCAGAGCTTGGTTTTCTCATTGAATATCTTGACTTCAGCACTGTCCAGAATAATAAGCTGGTCATTCTTGTCCACTGCAACGCAGCTTGGATGAGAAATACACTCGATTTGTAAGATCTTTGGTCTGATAGGTTTCCGGTCGGGTAGGATAGTAATCATTTGTTTGTGCTGAATGTCTGCAACAACGATTTCATTATTGGAGAATGCAGCAACATCACATGCAAATTCAAATTCGGTCTGGTCCTGTCCAAATGCCTGTATACTGGCTTTTA
This sequence comes from Zoroaster sp. YZ-2022, assembly GCA_029582265.1. Lineage (NCBI taxonomy): Eukaryota > Metazoa > Echinodermata > Asteroidea > Forcipulatida > Zoroasteridae > Zoroaster > Zoroaster sp. YZ-2022. The sequence goes on along the minus strand of CM055818.1, from coordinate 3,690,305 downwards.
ATTCCCATTTCTGTTTCTTACACAATTTTCCAGGTTTTGGCAGTGGTGCCTCAGCCATGACCTCATATGTGGGCTCTTGCAGCCTCAGTCTCCCAAATGTCCTCTGGCCTTCTTCAAAGTCCATGAATGACCTGTCAGACACTTTGTCTGGATGTTTCCTCGTCAGTTCTTTGAGGTTGCACAAGAGTTTGTCTTTGAGATCTAGAATCTCATGGCTACTCCCTTGAGCCATGAGTCGGTTTACTTCATCCAACTTGCACTCTCCCTGGGTCACTTCATTGATGTTTGTGGCTTCAGCAGTTTCAAATGTCTTGATTCTGTCTATGTAAACCTTCCTTGCCTCTTGCTTCAGTTTCTGCTCCTCCTCTCTGATCTTGGCCAACTCCTTGGCAACCTTCTGGGAGATTTTCTTGTTAGTGTCGGCATATGCACATCCTAGTTTCTTGCGTGACTCACTAGCTTCATTCATGGCAGTGCGAATATCTGCCAAGCTCTTTTCAGCTTTTGCAACCAGTTCTGCAACTTCTCGTTTGCATTTGTCTAAAGCCTCAGGTATGCCAATAAGATCATGTTTGGGACTTTTATGATCTAGAATGGTGCAACTTGTACATACTAACTTCTCACAAGTGTTGCAGTAGAAGCTTAGATTCTGATCAGTATGCTTCTCACATTTTGGAACAAATTCTCTTAATTTGCTCTTGTAGGTAATCTCACCCGATTGCAACTGAGCCATAGTATAGACTTGGTGAGACTTCATTACAGCCATTCGGTCATGTGCTCTTCGACATTCTTGACAGAGAAAGTTATCACAGTCCATACACCGTGAAACAGCCTTGTTCTCGTCATCACAGTTCTGACATTTGACCTCTGATCCCTGACCTTCCATTAGCTTTTCCTGTAATGTCACTTCGTCCACCAGGGCACTCAATTTAAAGTCATTTGGCAGACCAGCAACTCCCTTCACGTTCAGCGTGGTCTCCCGTCGACACAACGGACAGGGAACCTTTGCATTATTAGGTGCCTGCCTCTCTTGAAGCTTCAGGAGACATTGGAGACAAAAACTGTGCAGACAGTCCAGCACTTTGGGCTCTGTGAAGCGTTCACTGCATATTGCACACTCTAAATGATCTTGGCTGATCTTACCGAGCACTGAATGGATTGTGATACTGGCCGCCATTTTGTAGTGTAACCCTGAAACAAAAATTTAAATAATTAGAACATTTTAAGTATTGTAATTTTGTTCAATGCAATTCTCAACCTACATGTAGCAGGAGGAAATATTTGTTATGAATTATAATATACATGTACACTATCGTAATCTTAAAATAAGTAAATCATCACAATGAATGATTTCCCTATTACTGCATAGAAAAAAGCTCAATCAATTCATTCACATTTGTTTCCATTTCACAATTCTCAAGTGTGCAGATAATATTATTAACCCTAACCTTCCTAAATCCTCCAAAAATCCTCTCTGCTAAAGTGAAGGATTTTGAAGGATTGAGGTTACATGCTACATGCTCTTTGCTAAAGTGAAGGATTTTGAAGGATTGAGGTTACATGCTACATGCTCTTTGCTAAGTGAAGCATTTTGGAGGATTGAGGTTATTAGGCATACTTGCCTTTCCATGGTATGTGTACATCCATGTTTGTTGTAGTGATTGCAAGGTCAGTGCTTGGGTCAGTGGACACCGTTTATTGCTCCATGCATGCAGGTAGGGTCCCTGGCCATGTACATGTATCACAGATTAGAAACACATGTGTGCATACATGTCATGTGCTTGCTTTACTACTGAAGGATTTTGGAGGATTCGGGTTATGTGTAAGCAAATGGGCCTAGGAAGTTAGGAAGGATTCAGGTTATGTGTAAGCAAATGGGCCTAGGGAGTTAGGAAGGATTCAGGTTATGTGTAAGCAAATGAGCCTAGGGAGTTAGGAAGGATTCAGGTTATGTGTAAGCAAATGAGCCTAGAAAGTTAGGGTTAATAAATCAGTGTAAGGTGAGATTTATATTGGACATAACAAGGTGAAATGGAGGCATGTCGTGGATAAGCAGTTGCTTGAGTTGGGGATGCCATATACAAGACAAGTCGTATGAACGGACAAAGATAAGCTATACAATTTGCTTATCGATTCAAATTTTAATTAGGGCCCCAAAAAATTCTCTGGTTTCTTGTCTCAGCGTGCGTCACCTCAGTCCCCTGCATCGGCATTTTTAATTTTCTTCTTTTTTTTTTGGCTATGAAACGATGTCCAATTGCAGCCAAAATTGCTAGAGCGATTGGAATTCTGCCGTGCTATGCCTTAAACGACTTTTTCACATAGGGGTGTGATCGTTTGTCTGATTTCTGAAGCCTCTTTTAGCCACCATACTTTTGGTCCCTGCGTATGCATGTACAACGTATCACATATTTCCCTGTTGGCAAAAAAAAAGATGGCCAAAAAAAACAAATAATAAAATTTCCCTTGCAAAAGTAAGCATTAAATAGACACAAAAATATTTATATCTACATGTAGAAAGAAATCATTTCCTGGATCATTTCCTTGATTTTAGGCACTTATAAAGAGTGTGTGTCTATGAAACTGATTAACATTCTAAAAACAGCTTTAGAAAATCGTAAGATTACTGAAATAGCTTACCTGAATAGTTTAAAACCTAGAAATTTGGATCTACATGTCTTCTTTGTCAAATCTGCAACGGTGTTATTTTTAATGCATACATGTATGACACGTACAACAGAAGTTGAAATGGTTGAGGCTCACTGACGCGTGTACATATCAACAATTACTATCAGGAAAAATACAAATCCTATGCACCTCCCGTCAGTATGGAGTCAAAGGTCAATAAATGTATTGTACTGATGAAGTCTCTGTAAAAGTCATGAACTTGTACTTTGAACAGACACATGAGAATGCTGTTTTACATAATTGCACTGTAAAATAAATAAATAATAAATAATGGTTGAATTATAATGTGAAACTCTTGTGTCATGATGGAATAATCTTGTTTCACTTATGTATCATAAACTGATAGCAGGAAATTATCAGTAAACCGTGCTGCCAGAACTTATTTTGTAACTATTCTGCCGAAGGTGCTCTCAGTTTAGAGATGAATATTGTAAGATAATAACTCGTCGAGTCCCCGGAAGAAGGTTGTAAGGCTCTACGACCTTCTTCTGGGCACACAAAGTACAATTTTTCTTAAGCAATAAAATGGCTCTTTTGAGAAAAAGTAGGCCATAACCGTTATATATTTGTTGCTAAAATTACTCCCAAGACATGTTTTTCCATTCCCACGCAGAATTTAACTTCACTACAATGACTTATAAATGGCAGAAAAACAACCAAACTTTACCACCCAGTTTTCCTGAAACACAATTTTGCACATTAATTGCTTACGACCTTTTGCCAGTTACACTTTCGTTTTGTCATTCATCCGGGCAACACCCTAACACAACTGCCAGCAGGAAAAATAAACATTACTTTGTCAGAATTTATTCCTCTGAAATTATTGTGCCTGAGGTTGTTGTCTGTTCAGAGATAACACTTGTATAATACCAAAATAATGATATTTTGATTTCATGTTTATTGGTGAGCGCACTTTTTATTCAGTTTTCTACTGTTAGCATTGTGTTCAAGTTGCATAGGGCAGAATACATGTAATTCATGGGGTTAGAAAGTATAGTCTACCCATATGAAAACTCTTTGTGTTTTTACCTCTTGTATTGTTTTTTATTTGTTATATACTTACACGCTTCACTGTTAACTTATACTGCAGTGTCTCTTGTTTGCTAGACGGCCTTATATAGTTAGCAATATTTCTTAGTCATATGCCTACTGGCTCTTTAGGCATTTGTGTCTCCATTTAAGTCAATAAGACAACTTCACTGCTCTTTGTAACCTCCAACTTTCTCCTGAGGACGATCAGAGCACACTGATCGAGACGTCGAGTTGTACCTCCAGTTCTTGTCAGAACTAATTACTACTCAATTGAGAATTTTACATGGTGTCACCGCAATTAGTCTTACTTATCCTCCTCACCATGCAAAGCTACAAGTCTTACCTCCAACTTTACATTGTAAATATCATTCCTCAAACTTTCTCAGCTCCCTGGGGAGTACATGTATTCAGCTCTGAGCTACCATAGCACTTCAGAAACTTTTTTTTTCACCCTCCTGGTACCCAGTTATACTCCTGGGTGAAGAGAAGCAATTATGTAAAGTATTCAGAGCAAGACTCGAGGACACACAAGTACATTACCATGGTCGCAGCCAGGATTCGAACCCACATTCTGATGCTATCAGAACAGCCATCGGATTGAAAGAGAAAAGAGCCACCATTAATGTTTGGCTGTGTTTACAGTGACGATGGTGTCACTTTAAACTATCACAGTGACATTGGTTATGTCTTTCATGACTTGTTATGTATTATACTCTTCAGGAGCTGCAAATTGATTCAAAATCATGCAAATCGCCATCATGTAAATCACCATCATGTAAATCACCATCATGTTCATCACAATTGATATGCAATAAAAATGTTTATAAAATCACTTATTACAAGTTGCAGTATATTGGAGCTAGTTGAAAATGAAGCTTAGAAGACGTGTTTCACTCAGGAGATAACAGAGTATGCTAGCAATGTACAGAAGATAGACACTACAAATGATGCTAATAAGATGGTGAGAAAACATGAATAATTGTGTTTACTACTTTGAGTCAAAAAAAAATTGCCGGTTATTTTTTTTAAATCAAAAATACTACTGTGGGTATGGATTTTAATGTTGTTTTTCATTTTAATCCTATGACTGCAAGGGTCAAATTCAGTCAAAATGTTGATATACTTGCCAAGGTATATATCTAGTGCACTTATAAGTCAAACACTGTCAAACCTTACATTACACAATTTTACAAAAAACAAATTTGATGTGATAGTGGAAAAAGGTTCCAATAATCCTGACAAATTATTCTGTCTGAAGTACTCTCATTTACAAAAAGGTTTCAGACGTCAACCTTTTGCTCTGCATTGAGCTGAAACATTAACAGAATGTCTAATGTATATCTTAATTCAAAGAATGTGACCATACCCATAGAAGCAGTTTTGTCAACATTACCAATGTTGTACCTTCCCTTCAATGTATATCTTGATTCAAAGAGAGCAAGCATACTCATAGAAGCAGTTTGGCCAACATTACCGATGTTGTACCTTCCCTTCAATGTATATCTTGATTCAAAGAGAGCAAGCATACTCATAGAAGCAGTTTTGCCAACATTACCAATGTTGTACCTTCCCTTCAATGTATATCTTGATTCAAAGAGAGTAAGCATACTCATAGAAGCAGTTTGGCCAACATTACCAATGTTGTACCTTCCCTTCAATGTATATCTTGATTCAAAGAGAGTAAGCATACTCATAGAAGCAGTTTGGCCAACATTACCAATGTTGTACCTTCCCTTCAATGTATTTCTTGATTCAAAGAGAGTAAGCATACTCATAGAAGCAGTTTGGCCAACATTACCAATGTTGTACCTTCCCATTAAAATTATTATTTGTCTCATTTAATCATCACCAGCAACCTACTGATGTGACGCATGGATAACTGTTGTGTGTGGACTAATCATGTACACAAGAAAGGAGAACTTGGTGAGGCAGAAATCACTACGGTGGTGTGCTTTACGGTGGTGTGCTTATACATTCATTTCTTGAATGACTGTTTGTCAAGTTTGAGGACAAAATTTGATGGAATGGGATTTCATAGGAGAGACAGGATCAAGCAAGACAAGATCGCGCAAGATCATGGATATAGGATCACACAATGATATGATCATACAGAGAAGATTAATGGACAGGATCAACCAAGACAAGATCATGCAAGATCATATAGACAGAATCACGTAATGATCAGATCACACAGAGAAGATTACATGGACAGGATCAAGCAAGACAAGATCGCGCAAGATAAGATCATGCAAGATCATATAGACAGAATCACGTAATGATCAGATCACACAGAGAAGATTACATGGACAGGATCAAGCAAGACAAGATCATGCAAGACAAGATCATGCAAGATAAGATCATGCAAGATCATATAGACAGAATCACGTAATGATCAGATCACACAGAGAAGATTACATGGACAGGATCAAGCGAGACAAGATCATCCAAGACAAGATGAATGTTATTAAGTGTGATAATGTTTAATACATCTCATAGCCATGTCAAGATTGGATAAGTTATCAAATATTTTAGGGTGAGTTTTCAAATTGTTGTAAAATTGCCAAGCTCAAATTGAGCTGTGTGTGTACATCACCAGTTGGACTTGGATGCTACTGCCAGACAGATTTCTCCTGGAAGGAAGAGATGACAACATCGGCTTCTAAGATGAGATCTGATGGACAACAGTCAAACAGTAGTGAGTGATTATCTTTTTTTTCATTTGAAGGGAAGGTACTTTGGAATCTCCAAACAAAAATCAGATACATAAAACTAAATCTAGGTGTAAAGTTGATAACGGCATCAAACATCCCACGAAATCTTTCCAACTTTTTGTAACAAATATTTTTCAACTGAATTTGCATATTAAAGGAGAAAAAAAAATTATGTTAGAATGCATGTATACCAATTTTATGTTTGCGGATTACAAAATGTTTTTGAATTTTCAACATTTTCTTGTCATCATCACAATGCAAGTGAATTGAGCTTTCATAGGTAGATTGTATATATTGATTTCAAGAAAGTAAGAATACTCGATTGTAGAAGCATCTATGCCAACTTTATCAATGCTGTACCTTCCCTTTATTATATATAAGAGGATGATGGTGGTGGTTTTATCATAGGAAGGTTGAGCTCAAATTGAGCTGGCAAGAACTTGATGCTGCAAGAGGAGTTATGGAGAAAGACCACAGGACTTCTCACTGGAAGGGACGTACCATGTGATGGAAGAGACGGCTGCATAGCTCCCAAGTGAATAAGTCCAGGTGTGATGGATGGTAGTGATCACTGTGTGTTGTGTTGTGTTGTGTTGTTGTTGTTGTTGTTGTTGTTGTTGTTGTTGTTGTTGTTGTTTACTAACCCAAAGGGGCTTGGGTGTACTACATGTGAGAGTACCCGCGGTGTACTGGGCATGTCACAGGGTACAGAGCCCTACCTACGTAACTGTTGATCTTAAAGGTGTGTCAGGCTGCACCTCCGGTATAGGAGCATGGTACTGGTGTTATCAGAGTCGGTCAACAAACGCAGGTAGTTCCTTCCCACAAAGCACGGTGAGTACTTGAAGGGACGCACTAGTACGGGAGTAGGGTTTCCCTCTTCGGAGGGTGGACCGGAAAGCTACACATAGCATCGTGCAAATCGCACAGTGTAGGACGATGGAATCTGACGATCATACCAGAATGTGTTGGGGCTGGTATCCTGGGACCTGCACGTGGTGGCCCTGCTGTAGACAGACCTTACCAGGATAGTGTGACCTGTTTCATAGCAAGAGTTGGATATATTCTTAACATAGCATATTACCAAAATTTAATAAGGCTGAAAAACCGACTCCAGTCTGGGGGCCTAAAACATTGAAATAAAAAGAATCCAATTTTAGGGTCTGTTTCAAGGAATCCATTACCTGTTAATCCTACATTGCATATTTCTCAAGCCTTAGACTTCATGCTAGAATCTGATACCACACTAAAAGAGCGCCCTGACTGCATTAGTTGGGTCACTCGTCCACTTTTCTATAACGTTCAAAGTAAGACGTGCTATCACAGCTCGAGTTTGCTGAACATATCCTTTTCCACACTTCCTTTGATAATAAATTTTTAGAGTTATTATTGGGTTCCAAGTGTTTTTCATTTTCAGTTATGGCGGCGCCATGCACAAGTAAATATGGCATTGTTACCCCTAATTTTGTTAAATGAAGTTCTTGCTGCCAGATAAAACAACGTCTGGCACAAGATCTGCATGATTTATACCCGAGTTGCAGAGTTTGCAACCGCAAACCATGTACAGTTTGCAGAGACTGTGGTTCACCAGCGAAGCTGTCGCAGCCTGGCTTCGGTCCCGGTCCCCTGTCCAGAGATTACTCGGCCAGCGCCTCTTCCGGGAAGCCTCGATGACGACGCCCCCTACGACAACAAATCCAGTCTCTGGCAATGCCTCAACTGCAGGGGTTCATATGCTTTCTGGGGTCATGTAAAGCTTTGGCTGATATTACTTGGACTGTGCCTGCAGGGCCTCCAGTACCAATGCTATTCCCTGAAGCCCTATTCCTTGCTGCCCTCATACTGGGGATATGCTGTCCAGGACTCTGGCCCCCTGGTAGTTCGTGTAAGGAGAGACGGTGCCTGCAGGGACTCCCGTTCTCGGGCAGTATGAAAAAAAAAAAAAAAGGTAAGACACCGGACATGTCCCGGGCCGGGGCTATGCCTCCCGGGCCACTAGCTCCCGTTACATGTACTTCCGGTACGCCAGCACCAGTGCTAAGTCGGGAAAAGCTGACCGGGCCCTTGAGCTAAGGTAACCATGATTTCCCTGGCTCAACCGGGCGGTAATCATCTCAACATTCATCACCAGACCTCCAACATCAACCGGCACTAGAGCTACCCCGGGAGGCCCTGATAGTTGTGTCCGGAGACAGTGATCACAAGGGGGTGCCACCATCACTGCAAGATGAGACACCGGTATACAAGCTCGAGCTCGTTGGCGTTGAGCCGCTCCTCCGGAGATCACTGCCATTATTATCGTAACCAGAGTATTCCCACAGCGGTGCTATTGTTACAAGGGTTTTGGGAACTCTCGGCCATGATAGCATCTCTAGTGCATAATCCCACCAACACAATCCTGGCAGAACTCATTCCACAGCCACAGTGGGAAGTCGGATAATAACTCTGTAGAGGCTATGTCAATTTTTGTGTCCGAATTTTCTCGACTCGGGCAGAGGCAACCTGGGCAATGGATACCGAGACTGCTGCCCTGGCTCTGGAAACCCAGAGAGTTCAGCTGGTCACAGGGTTACGTGAGCCTACAATTGATCCTCCTTCCATTACTCAACACACCAATGTAGAGGCCCATATACCGGACGTCTTTACCTCCAATGAGGATTCAGAGGACTCTGTCAACCACCGATAATCATCTGCGTGCAGTCATGAGGGACATGTAGCCTGCCCATAGATTAAATTTGCACAGACCGAATCCAGACTCTTTCTGAGGTCAAGAAACTGCACCTGTTCTTCTGCCAGGACAACCAGCCCTTTCTCCAAGATTTCTCCAAAAATTGTCATCAATACCATCCTTACCGGTAGCAGCCCAGGATAAAATCGCAACTGATGCAGGGGGACGTACTAATCAGAAATCACTGTTCCCGTGTCTTAGTCTGTGTCTTGGATGTATTCCAATTTTATGCCATTTTCTGAAAAGAGATGGGAAAGTTTCTTTTATGGGGAAGTAAGTGGAAGAAAATGACATTGCATCTCAAAATAAACACTGTCTTGGGAAGGACTACATGTATATGAGAGTCCTGTTTACTCCAAATGTTGTCCGAGAATCTTGACTGCTCATGCAAAGCTGACTCACCAGTGACCATGGAGGCAACAGAGATGGCATTTTGGTGCCTAGATCGAACTTTCTTGACACAATCTTTCTCCCCTCAGAGGGAGTCTGATCTAAATCTTGAAACACTTCCCCATCTAGGAATGGACCTTTTTGCAGGAAAGTTCCAAGAGACAATGGAGGCTGACCAATCTTCGAAAGCCGACAGCTTGGGTCAGTGCACGGCCTGCTAGGGTTTGTTCTCAAGTGGTCAACAACCAGCTTTTCCCTCGCAAAGCCATTGGGCCGAATTAATAAAAAGTAGCAATTGCTTTTACTAGTCATTTTCTTAAATCTTCATGAATAAAAGTGAGCAATGTACTTCCAAGTAATTGCTTCCAGTAGTTAGCAAAAGCAATTACTAGAGAGACTAGCACTTGCTTGGAAGCATATAAATAAACCAGACCTTTTACTAATGACTTGTAGCACTTGCTAGTATTTTTACAAGATCCTCAATGAGGAGCTTACGCATTTGCTAACACTTGCATGTTGCATTACTCCTGCCATCATGGCCGAGTTTATGCATGTAAGGGAACATGAAAAGGTGTACAATGAAAGACTAAATCGTGATGAAGTCAATCCTACCAGATACCGGAAATTATTTCGGTTCAATTTTGAAAATTTGGAGTGGCTAGCAGCAGTCGAAGTACTTGGTTTGAAACCAGCAGAAATGGCGCATGGCATCTTCGTAATAGTCGGGTTTTCATCCCCTTTGAAGATGTTGTACAGATCTTGTTCCCATGAAACCAAAACAATCTTCCTATTTCCTGTTTGCATTCCATCTGTTTTCTTCTTCACTTGACCTTTCATGTTTGCTATCTTTTTCAAAATTTGCTTCTCATCCATGGCTTTACCAGTGTTGGTAGCAATTGACATTTGTGCTTTTTTAAGTGCATTTGCCTTAATGTCTTTTGTCCCCCGGCAACTGACTTTTCTCGATTGGAACAGGGTACTCTTTGATTATACTAACGAACATTTCGTTCAAAGATTGCTCACTATTTGTACCACTCCCCAATTCTTAGGCAGCATCCATGTTGCTGATGTATTCGCAGACTGCTAACACATACCTCATATACAACCACTAGGCTAACCGGAACTGACCTCCCATCATTGTTATACCCATAAGCAATTGCTAACCCAGTCAAGCAACAGGTGCTAGTCAAAGAAGAAGGTTATTTATACATTTTTCAGCAATTGCTTGACCTAGAGCTTTTACTTGATAACCATTTGCTATTGCTTACACCTTTTGCTAGGAAGCAATTGCTAACTTTTATTAATTTGGCCCATTGAAGCCTTTCGTGCCACCAGTGTGTCACAATCTACATACCGGTCTGCTGCACCAGTGACACTGCCACCCCAGCAGGTAATCAAGGTTTGTGGTTCCAAGGTCAGCTTCACCCTGTGCACCAAAGCCACCTTTGGCTCCTACTGGGATGGTCCTTGGTGCCAGTGGTGCCCCCTTCCTAGGGCCCAAAGGGGGGGGCTGTCTCTCGCAGGGACTTGGGCACTTTTATGCAACGACGGGTCGGTACTCAAAACTGTCATCTGCAGCTACACAAGAGTTCACATTGCCTTCCTCAACCGACGCATATCCCCTTGGAATGGGTCAAGGTTTGGGCTCTAGAGACAGAGATCATCTCCCTCCTTTGGAAATGGGCTATTTGCTGGGTACAGAGAGAGGAAACTGTCAAAGGCTTCATATCAACGGTTTTTCTTATGCCCCAAAAATGCCCTAGAGAATGGCGGCCCATTCTGACCCTCTGCCCTTTGAATCATTTCATTTGACCAAAACGGTTCAGGATGGAGTCTCTCCACATGGTCCTCAAAGCCATGCCCTTCCCAGCCTGGGCAGCATCGCTGGCCCTACAGGATGCTTACCTCCATGTGCCTGTTAGGGAAGTCACACTGTCACTGTCTACACCGGTTCCTTTACAACAGGATTACTTATGAGTTTTGTTCTCTCCCGTTCAGCCTATCCATGGCTCCGAGGGTATTCACGCGACTTGTGAAGGTGGTGGCAAGAATTCTCAGACGTCGAAATGTCAAAATCTTTGTCTACCTGGACGATTGGCTGGTGGGCAACACCAAACACAAAATCCACTGGGCTGCGGGGATGTAATGCGAAGCCTCACAGGTTTCTTAATAAACAAGAAGAAATCCCAACCATGCCCATCTACCCAACCGACCTTTTCTTGAGGCAGAATTGGCCTTCCCTACCCCGGATCGCATACAATATCTTGTGGATTGTGCTTCACTCTTCATAAGTTGCCCCAGCTTTGGCTTGGTTATGCCTCTTAGGTCTCATGGCCAGCCTAGTTGACATTGTCGCTTGTTGCAGAATGCAAATGCGGCCTTGACAGCTACTGGCCCACTACCTACCATCCCTTCACCCAATATCACCACCAGTCCTGATCAGTCCTCCAGTTCCCCCACCCCCCCCCCCCCCACCTCATCTGGTGCCTTAGACTATCCAATCTCATCGCGGGTCAACTGTTTCCACACACTCATCTGATGCTGACCCTGACCCAAACAACTGATGTCGCCAACCCTGGCTGGGGAGCCGCATGGGGATGCATTCTGTCACAGGGACGTGGGCCCCAGAGGAAATTGTCCTACACATCAACGCCTGGAACTGTTAGCAGTCAGATGAGAATTGATGCACTTCCAACGGACAGTCATGGGCCATGTGGTTCTGGCCATGTGGTTCTGGTGAAATCGGACAACTCCAGTGGTCTCTTATATCAATCAGCAAGGAGGGACTCGATCACTCTGCTTTGCACACACGTGGAAACCCCTCCTCTGGTGCATTGCAAACAAGGTCATACTGTCTTCAAGTCACCTGGCCAGAAAATTAAACATTATGGCGGATGCTCTGTCCAGGGGCAGAATACTCCCTACAGAGTGGACCCTCCACCCGATGGTTGTCCACATGATCGTCCAGAGGCTATACTGGCCCCATATAGACCGGTTTGCATCGGCCCTGAACAACCGTCTTCCAGTATACTGCATGCGCACTTACGATCCCAAGGCCTGGGCGTCAGATGCCATGTCAGTCAGCTGTATGGCATGTTAGCATACGCCTTCTCACTGATCTCCCTTCTAACAAAGCTTACTGTCAAAGATCGAGACGGAGCATTGCAGAATAATACTCATAGCCTCTAGGGGGGGGGGGGGTGTGCTCCGGACTCTATCTCCCGTTGGATAGTTAAAGCTATCCAGTCTTCAACTCCCAACTGGACAAAATTGACGAGCGACATGGCCCATGCCCATGCCCATGCCCATGCCCATGCCCATGCCCATGCCCATGCCCATGACACCAGGGCTGTGACTACGTCATGGGCATGTTTTAAAGGAGTGCCCCGTAAGAGACATCCTGCAGGCAGCCGTCTGGAAGACCTACTCGACCTTTGTTGCATGTTATCTGTGAGATGTCTTCCGGTCAGGTCGGACAGGCTGCATGGCCTTTTCTCCAGCCACAGCCCTGTAAGTACCTACCCAGGAGTGATGGGACATTACCCTACTCTCACAGAAGGCACCACCTCATCGGTGAGTTGTTCGTTTCGGTAGGCTTATGTTTGAGAGTACACGAAGGGACTCGAGTCTTAGATTTCCTGAGTGACTCTTACAGCAGCTTCACCCTCAGACCCACCTCCCACTTTCAGTGCCAGGTTTAACAGGTATGGGATTCCCTGAAGTGGACTCCCCAAATCAAGGGTGATTTGGGAGTCCACGAAGGGATGATACTTAGCTGTTAAACATCCCCTCCCTCCTTACCCACTAGGGCTCGGCCTTGGTTATATTTTTTACTTGCGCATAGAGTGGACGAGTGACCCGATTTAATGTGGTGTCAGATTCTAGCATGGAAGCCTAAGGCTTGAGAAATATGCAAATGTAGGTTTAATAGGTGAGGGAGTCCCTTCGCGGACTCCCAAATCACCCTTGATTTGGGGGAATTAATGAAAAACTTTAGAACATGATGCATGTGAAGAATAACTTTATGAGAACAGGTCACATACAAATTATACAATTATAGAAAATAGATATGAATGTAAATCCTTTTAAATTAAAAGTGAATAATATTGTATAGTATATGGATGTAAGTAATAGTTCTAATGAGATGGAATATATCTGTAGTGACAATACCAAGTCTTGATTTGAATGTAGAATTATCTTCAGCCTAGACAAAGTAAAGTGATTTCTAGTGTTCTTTGTTTACAATGTGAACTCTTGAATTAAATTGAAGGTAAACATGTTGATGGTTATTAGTTGATTATTAATTTATGAATTATCTTTAAAAGTTGATATGAAGTTGGTAAAGTGCCAATCATCCTTAGATTTGTTTTGAATTAACCCTAACTCCTTAGACAACAAAGCCAGTTGGAGGATTTTGAAGGATTTTTATTGTTTTAGTACAATGCCTAGGGAGTTAGGGTTAATAGAAAACGGGAAACCAATATCAATTTTTTTTTTAATTAATAAAATGCTCGTGATATTTTGCAACACTATTCCAACACTATTAAAGAACACTACCATGGTTAATAAAGTTTACAACATGTGTGAATGTACACAATGATATTTAAAAGGTGAACTGGAACCATTTCATCAATATTTAATAGTAACTGTAATTTATAGTTAAATTTCATTTATTCTCTGGCTGGAATTTGTACTTAATATTTATAGTTGTAATATGAAATGTAGATATTATTTTATGTTTGAAGGTGTCATATAAGATTGCTATTTAAACAAGAACCAAATTTAAATTCAAACTTAATTATTGTAAACCTGATGATGGTATTAATCTTCCCTTTAAATATTTGTTTCTGAGGTGTTATAGTTTGATTGCTTTTTTCACCATTTTCTCTAAATCAACACGATATAAGCATACTTATAGAAGCAGTTTTACCATCATTAACAATGTAATGTATATTGTGATTCAAAGAGAGTAAGCATACTCATAGAAGCAGTTTGGCCAACATTACCAATGCTGTACCTTCCCTTCAATGTATGTCTTGATTCAAGGAGAGTAAGCATACTCATAGAAGCAGTTTGACCAACATTACCAATGCTGTACCTTCCCTTTAATGTATATCTTGATTCAAAGAGAGTAAGCACACTCATAGAAGCAGTTTTGCCAACATTACCAATATTGAACCTTCCCTTCAATGTATATATTGATTCAAAGAAAGTAAACATACTCACATGTAGATGAAGTTTAACCAATGCTGTAACCTTCATTTTAATCCCAATCAAGTTCATTTCAGTTATGAGTCATTATTTCTCAATCACCAAACACCGTAAGGCAAAAAAACATTTTTCCAAAGTTTGTATTTGGGAAAGGTCAGACACAAGGATGATAGAGCGAATTGTAATTTAATTCAAATCTATTTAATTTCATAAATTAAATTTAAAATGATGTATAATGGATTTTCTTGATTAATTGTTTTTTTACTGTGTATATTTAAAAGGGTATTTACAAACATGTTTTTTTTTAAATATTTTTATGACTAAAGGTTTTTATACAAACTTGTGTCTTGCCAGGAAATGTATTCCTGATATATTTCTATTTGAATTGTTCATCAGATTGTGTAACACTAGTACTTTAATTGATGCAAGAATCAAAACACTCATGACCCTATCCCCTACATTGGCATCTTCCTCTATAGCTGACCAATGGTCTGTACTCTACCTCGTCTCTAAATTGGCTTACATCCTCCCCACCTGACCGATGGATCTTCTACACCCATGGTCAACTTACGGACCCATTGATCTTCTATATCGGTGGTCTGTCCTCTACCTCTTCTCTACATTGGCTTACATCCTCTCCACCTGACCAGTGGATCTTCTATATCCATGGTCAACTTACGGACCCAGTGGTCTGTCATCTACCCCTTCTCTACATTGGCTTACATCCTCCCCACCTGACCAATGGATCTTCTATATCCAACCTATGGACCCATTGATCTTCTATATCAGTGGTCTGTCCTCTACCCCTTCTCTACATTACATCCTCCCCACCTGACCAATGGATCTTCTATATCCAACCTATGGACCCATTGATCTTCTATATCAGTGGTCTGTCCTCTACCCCTTCTCTACCCCTTCTCTACATTGGCTTACATCCTCCCCACCTGACCAATGGATCTTCTATATCCATGGTCAACCCACAGACCCATTGATCTTCTATATCAGTAGTCTGTCCTCTACCCCTTCTCTACATTGGCTTACATCCTCCCCACCTGACCAATGGATCTTCTATATCCATGGTCAACCCACAGACCCATTGATCTTCTATATCAGTAGTCTGTCCTCTACCCCTTCTCTACATTGGCTTACATCCTCCCCACCTGACCAATGCATCTTCTATATCCATGGTCAACCCACAGACCCATTGATCTTCTATATCAGTGGTCTGTCCTCTACCTCTTCTCTACATTGGCTTACATCCTCCCCACCTGACCAATGCATCTTCTATATCCATGGTCAACCCACAGACCCATTGATCTTCTATATCAGTGGTCTGTCCTCTACATCTCCTCTACATTACATCCTCCCCACCTGACCAATGCATCTTCTATATCCATGGTCAACCCACGGACCCATTGATCTTCTATATCAGTGGTCTGTCCTCTACATCTCCTCTATATTGACTTACATCCTCCCCAACTGACCATGGATCTTCTATATCAGTGGTCCGTCCTCTACCCCTCTCTACATTGGCATGGATCTTCTATATCCATGGTAAACTTACGGACCCATTGATCTTCTATATTTGTGGTCCGTCCTCTACCCCTTCTATGCATTGGCTTATGTTGTCGCCACCTGACCAATCTTCAACCCAAGATAACATGTAAAAATAGTAACAGAAGAAAAGGCTATTAATGTACATTTTAAAACTTGTGTTTGGTTGCTATGTTTGTGACAGAAAAATTAAGTTTAAAATAGTTAATGTTGTTTAAAGACAATTGAGTAATAATCTGCAAAATGTTTGTTTTAATCATTTATATCTGACACCTGTTTCATATTGGTTATTAATATCGGTTTTGAAATTATAATGTATGTTAGAATTGCATGTATTACAATAACGATGCATTGATAATGTTGCTTGTGATAACATGTGAAATAAAGAATTGAAACTTAACAGTACGTCACTTTTACGTCACTTTTTTTTAAACTACTGAAACCTGAACTACTGAACCCTGAACTACTGAACCCTGAACCCTGAACTACTGAACCCTGACCTACGAGGTCAGGGTTCAGTACAATTTTTTTTATAAAAAATCTGCCATTCTAAGGTATAAATATAACGTCCGAGTTTTTTTTTTAAGAATCGGATTGGCTCAGTGGGTTAGCTCACAGCCCCCAGAATCTGGGAGCTGTGAGCTTGGTGGGTTCAAATCCCAGCCAGGGCCTTTTTTTATGGTCAAATGGTAAAAAAAAACTTTTTTTACAAAATTTGTGTAGGGCTCCCCTAGAACCCACCACCTTTGCGTCTGAGGGCCGTCCTCTATCTCACCCTGCTAGTGGGCTTTCTTAAAAATTATAACGGTTTTTGACCTGATGAATATTAGGATGGTGACACTTAGAAAATTTTCAACAAGGCTCTCACCCTGGCCCAAGGCTTGCAAATCTGGCCAAATCTGAGGGCTGAGAGCTCATATGGCTGGACTTGGGCCTTGGATCCAGAGCTGGGGTTGGAGTCAAATCTTTGAGGGCTGAGGGGCTTGGATGGGATGAGGGACTGAGTATCAGTCATAGAGCTGGGCTGAAACCATAAGGTTGATGGCTTGGATTCAGAAGACTGGGAGCTGATGAAGGGCTGGGCTGATGGCAGGGTAGTTGTAGGACCAAAGTCTTGGAGTTGGCTGATAGCTGGGGCTGGTAGTCATTGGCCTGGGTTGAAGGGTTGTAGAAGGATGATGAGCTGATGGCATAGGACTTGAAGTAAGGCTTAGGGTTGAAGTGGGAGTTGGCTGATAGGTGGGGCTGGTAGTCATTGGCTGGGTTGATGGCAGGGTAGTTGTTGGACCAATGGCTTGGAGTTGGCTGATAGCTGGGGCTGGTAGTCATTGGGCTGGGTTGATGGCATGGAGTAGACTGACAGAGGAGGATGAGGTAGGCTGAAGACTGTGGGTGTAGGAGTCTGGTTGTTAGGATGGCTTGAAGGAAGAACTTCGCTTGACCTCGATGTTAGATGCATTCTCAGTGGATTAGAAGGGGTGGGACTTCAAAGTAGGATGGCCAACACATTCAATGTATTTGCGCTCTTTACGAGATTGATTGGGTATACAATATGTTCAAATAACAGGATTTACATGAATACTGCCCTCTATGGGCAAACATTCTAATTTTTGTTATGTATCGGTTTCAGTGTTTTAGTTGGCACAGCTAGCGGAATGACTTTCTACATAAATACTGCCCTCTATAGGCCAAATATAGGCCAATGCATTTGCGTATAATTTATAGTTTGATTTGATACTGGGTATATAGAAAATGTAATATACTGCCCTCTATTGGTAAATCATTCTGCGCATTTCATGTTTTAGTTGACAATGGCATAATTATTGGAAACATGATTTTCTACATAAATACTGCCCTCTTTAGGCCAAATATTCAATGCATTTATGCATAATTTTAGTTTGATTTGATACTGGGTATAAACATGAGATATTTGTTTTGCGTATTTCAGTGTTTATGAAAACTGCCTTCTATGCACATTTGCGTATAAGCACATTTGCGTAAAATTTATGGGTTAAATTTTATATTTGGTATAATACACATTACATTTTTAATATTGCCCTCTATAATACCGAAATGACTTTCTACATAAATACTGCCCTCTATAGGCCAAATATTCAATGCACCTGCATATAGCCTATAGTTTGATTTGATACTGGGTTTATAGAAATAATTTTTAATAAAGAGATTTTTAATACTGCCCTCTATTGGTTAATAATTTTGCGCATTTCAGTGTTAAAGTTAGCAATGGCATATAAAAAATATGGCAATACTTTCCGGAATGATTTCCTAAATGAATACTGACCTCTATAAGCCAAATATTCAACGCATTTGTGCATAATTTATAGGTTTGATTTAATACTTGGTATATTGAAAATGTAACATTTTTATACTGCCCTCTATAGGTGATTGATTTTGCGCATTTCAGTGTTTTAGTTGGCATTGGCATATTGAAAACATGATTTTCTACTTTTTAGGCCAAAAATTCAATGCATTTGCATACAATTTTTAGTTTGGATATAGAAAATGTAAGATATTTTTTATACTGTCCTCGATTAGTAAATAATTTTGCGTATTTCAGTCTTTACGAAAACATTTGCATTCAATTTATGGGTTAAATTTTCCTATTTGGTACATCAAAATCATAAGACATTTTTAATACTGCCCTCTAGCGGAATGACTTTCTACATAAATACTGCCCTCTATACGCCAAATATTCAAGCATTTGCATATAACTTATAGTTTAATTTGGTACTGCACGTATAGAAATTGTAAGATATTTTTCATACTGTCCTCGATTAGTAAATAATTTTGCGCATTTCAGCATTAAAGAAAGCAATGGAATAAAATTATAAGAAATTAACATATCAACACTTTCCGGAATAATTTCCTAAATGAATACTGCCCTCTATAAGCCAAATATTTAACACATTTGCACATAATTGAATACTTGGTATAATGAAAACTAACATATTTGTTATACTGCCCTCTATTGATGTTTGATTTTGCGCATTTCATTGTTTTAGTTGGCAATGGCATATGGGAAACATGGTTACACCTGAAGGAATGATTTTCTACATAAATACTGCCCTCTTTGTATTTGCGAATAATTTTTAGGGTTGATTTCAACTTGGTATATAAAAAGATATTAAGATATTTGTTATACTGCCCTCTATAGGTGAATGACTGCATATTTCAGAAAACTGCCATCTATGCACATTTGCATATTTCACATTTTTGTACAATTTATAAGTTAAATTTTATATTTGGTATATATAAATTGTAAGATATTATTAATACTGCCCTCTATAGGTGAAAAATTTTGCGCATTTCAGTGATACATGCACACACCTAATTTTCCACATACTGTCATCTACATACTGCCATCTACATGCTGTATTCGCATTTGCGCATTTGCACATTTGTGTACTGGCACATTTGATATATCCACCGTAAGATATTTGTAATACTGTCCTCTATAGGTTAATTAAATTCACGTATTTGAACATTTTAAAGTTTTCCTTTTTGAATGCTGCCCTCTACAGGCAAAAGACACATACAAAATTATTCATTGGGTATATAAAAAAAATGCAAGATATCTGAAATACTGCCCTTTGGTGTTAATATATACTGGTATACCGAAATACTTACTTTGGTGTTAATATTTGTGTATTTTTATATTTTTAATAACTCTTTTTACTGTTGTACTGGCGTTACAATTTGACCTTCGGGTCACGATAATTGCCATTTTTAATAAAATTCAAATTCAATTCAACTCTATGGGTGAACAATTTCAGTTGATAAACAGAAAAAAGTAATTTGGCCACACGCGAATGATTTTGTCATACTGCCCTCTTTAGACAAACCATTTAACATAATTACTTGCGAATTCAAATACTGAATTAAGTTAATGGCATACAGAACTTTGTCCACATTAGAATGTTTTTCTTTTGAATGCTGCCCTCTACAGGCAAAATATTCCACGCATTTGCACAAAAATTGTTTGATTTATTGAGGATGTAAAAAATGCAAGACAAGTGTAACACTGCCCTCTGTGGGTGAATAATAAGTTACTTGTGCATTTTCAATTTTTTTTAGTATTTTAATTTAAGATTGAATGGTTTTATGAGCTGAAATAGTTTTTGTTTGATTCATCAAGTATAAAGACAACGTAACTCGCTTGTAATCTGCCCTCAAACTATTCAAGGTATTTGGCACATAATTTATTACGCGACTAATTTTTTCTCAACAAGTGAGTATTCCAACATTTGCATTTGCTTTTTCCTAATTTTCTATAAAAGACCGTTTTGAAAACACTTTCAAGACAAGATATTTCTTGAAGATATTCAACATTTTTATTTTTATTAAATACTTCACTTATTTGACAATTATAAAGAAAAACCAGTTTAACAGAATACAATCCAAAAATTAAGTTTGATCTTAGTTTCCCAACAATTCTGAAATGTCTTGGATCTTAGATTGTGATGGTAATTTTCTTGCCTTGTCATCAGTGTGGTCTGGGGTTAAATCTACTCAAGTCCATGTGGTGATTGGGTTTTCAGTCCCTGTCTGTGAGTTTTTCCTCCATATTCTCTGAGGGTTTTCCTCACATTTCTCTAACTGAATATGTTCACTATATTCTTCACTATATTCTTCACTATATTCTTCACTATATTCTTCCCTTTTGGGACTCGGTGTGTCGCACTGAAGAGATTTTCCTCTTTAAAACATCTGGGATATAGTTTTCACTGGTGCTCTAAGAAAATTTGCTGTATATCCTCAGAATATCATCTATAACCAACTATTTATTTAGTTATAGTTTGTTCAGGATTTGCTTTTCTGATATCTGAAAATTGCCATCACAGATCCCAAAATACCAACATCTATGGTCCTAAAGGATGAATGATGTTCCTTTGGCGTCTTACCAAGAGTATATTAAAACAAAGAGTATTACATAGGATTCACAACCATGGTATATTTCAGGAATTTGATGACTGTAACTGCTTCCTACAGCGCCCTCTAGAAATAATCACCCCTTAGGTTATTGTGATTTAGTGAGGTTGGAGGATCTCTCTATTAAGTATTCAAGGTTATTGACAAAAAACAACAAATGAGATTCTAATATGAATAAAGTCATGTCCTCAATAAATACAAAAAACAAGACTGGCCTTAAGTTTACAATTTTTGGATAAGGCGGTCTAAATGTGATTGTAGGCTGGCAGGCAATCCATTTGCTGGCAGGCAATCCATTTGCTGGCAGGCAAACCAATAATAACCTTTGACATAATTTTCATAGCAGCTATATTGTATATAAGCAAAAAGATATTTGTGTAGTCTGTTCCATGTATAGCCAGAGTCCCCTACTGTTGCAATATACTCTTGGTCTAACGCCAGGAACAAACAGTCCATCTGAGTTTCCGTGGATGGAAAAAAGTGAGAAGTGCTTACATCAAGCTAAGATGTCATTGAGGATTCTGAGCTCATCCTGGTTCTCTGTGAATTGTCTCTGCATCTTTAAGTTGGAGCTGATGATGATGATGAGTTAGTGCTGAAAGTCTTCATTTACAGACCCTGTGTCAAATAAAGATATAGACTTATTTATTATAGAGCAAACATTCATGGTTTTTAATGAACATCTTGATTCAAATAAAGTAAGTATACTCATAGAAGCAGTTTAGTTAACATTACCCATGTTACACATTCCCAATGTAACCTATGTCAGAATTACCATAGCAACATTGGCAACAAACATCAATTGTGCAATCTTAAAGAAAAAGGAAGCAAGGGTCCCATATAGTTTCCTTATTGGTCAAACACAATCGACAGATTCTTTGAACAAAACTAAGAGGCACTTACATCAAGCTAGGATGTTTTTGCCTGTTTCCTTATTGGTCAAACACAAGCGAAAGATTCTTTGAACAAAACTAAGAGGCACTTACATCAAGCTAGGATGTTTTTGCCTGTTTCCTTATTGGTCAAACACAATCGACAGATTCTTTGAACAAAACTAAGAGGCACTTACATCAAGCTAGGATGTTTGTGCCTGTTTCCTTATTGGTCAAACACAAGCGAAAGATTCTTTGAACAAAACTAAGAGGCACTTACATCAAGCTAGGATGTTTTTGCCTGTTTCCTTATTGGTCAAACACAATCGACAGATTCTTTGAACAAAACTAAGAGGCACTTACATCAAGCTAGGATGTTTTTGCCCGTTTCCTTATTGGTCAAACACAAGCGAAAGATTCTTTGAACAAAACTAAGAGGCACTTACATCAAGCTAGGATGTTTTTGCCTGTTTCCTTATTGGTCAAACACAATCGACAGATTCTTTGAACAAAACTAAGAGGCACTTACATCAAGCTAGGATGTTTTTGCCCGTTTCCTTATTGGTCAAACACAATCGACAGATTCTTTGAACAAAACTAAGAGGCACTTACATCAAGCTAGGATGTTTTTGCCCGTTTCCTTATTGGTCAAACACAATCGACAGATTCTTTGAACAAAACTAAGAGGCACTTACATCAAGCTAGGATGTTTTTGCCCGTTTCCTTATTGGTCAAACACAATCGACAGATTCTTTGAACAAAACTAAGAGGCACTTACATCAAGCTAGGATGTTTTTGCCATCAATGATTTAGAGTTCCTTGCTGGTATTTTGTGTCGAGTCTCTACATCTTCAGGTTGGAGTCGATGATGAGAAGTACTTGCTCAAAGTCTTGATTTACAGACCCTGTAGAAATGGACAAAGATTTCATTCATTATTCTGCAGAAATAAAACCCCCATTGTTAAGCCCTTCTGATTGGTGGAGAGGTGATCATTTTGGGGAAGTATTAACTGATGACATAGACCAGTTCAAACACATTATTTTCTGAAACACGACAAGCTCCAACAAAAATCCTACTTGTTGGTCGCCACAATTACATCACAACTCGTATTCAACAGTTCAAGTCAATGTACTGATACTGCAATGCCAATGAGTCTACATATACTTTGTCTATAGTAAAAAAAAACCTAACTCATGAACACATTGTTTCATTTTGGATTGTAAATGCCAGCAAACCTATAAAAGTAACATCAGAGATCACTTATTGCTCTATAGTTGCTCATACAAGTTGAATTAAAAAGATATAGCTTGAAATCTGACATTTAGGATGTTGAAAACAGAGGTCAAAGCAAGTACACTGTAATGCTTTTTGCAAATTTTGCAGAATTGGGCCATGTTATCAATATGCAATATAAGTCTTTCACATGGAGTCATGGTTCCAATCATAGTCTACTAACATATGAAAATGTATTCTCAACTAATTCTTTATACAATTACAGAAGAAATCATAAAGAGTTGATTGGGTATTATGTTTGTAAAAATATTGAATCTTACTAATGGCTAACATTTCATTGATAAATGCGCATTGAAATTGTGAAAAACATGACTTGAAGTTTCTCAGCCTATATGTATGTCATAACATAGTGAATTTATCTTGTCTAGGAGCCATAAGTTGAACGAGTTTGCTAGCCGTCAATACGCAGAGATTCTGTAACAACTTGCTTAACCATTTTTAGTTCCTCTAGGAAAAACTTGTGTAGTGATGAAGTTTCTTTTTAAAAGAATATTTGGGGCACGTTTGTGAGTCACTCCAAATGGAGCAATAAGAATGCCACATCACATCGTCATTTATCTTATGTGTGGCACTAAGTGTTCCTTTTAAATCAAATACACTTGGCTCGCAAGAATGTCAAATATTGGCTGTCATTATAAAATGTCTTACCAATATTGAGCACAGGTAGCTGCCATTGTAATTCCTTGATAGTTGAATATGGGCCATCTCATCAATTGTAACCTGTTCCCTTTACCTGAAATAAATTATAAATCATACATTAGAAAAACAAAACAAATTAACGGAAAACATTATTTATGACAGACATCATACGCTTTTCAACCAAAGAGATTCAGGTTCAGTTATTTCCGTTAGGTTCAGTATCCGTTTGGTATTTTATATGCATTCAAATAGAGGATCAAGAAATGTGTAAAGCCGTCTATATTTCTGATCAATAGAGGGCAGCATTCTCTCCTTTAGTGGCTGTGATCTCCCTAAGTTGCCATATAGTGACTCAAATTTGTGTTCCTTATAATGAGGTCACTTCAGACTAATAGTTCCTAAGTACAGTACAGTACAGTTTAGGTCCTCATTTTGAAGCTTTAGGCTTCATATGAGTCAGGACTCCTAGGAGCCTGGTGAAACCAGTCTTTGACTGTGTTTCTCTTTTAATCTGCTCAATAGAAATATCACCCAGAAGTCTTGAGATACCTATCCAGGGATCTCGATAGTATGGGACTCTAGGAATAAAAAATAAACTAAGCTTGGTCAAATTTGTATTTTCCCTACGACAAGTATGAGCTATGTATTTCAGATACTGGGAGTTAATATAATTCAAGTGGTTGACTTTTTGTTATGCGCTCTAGATCTATATTAGCAAAGTAAAGAGCATGATTAACTTCACCTTCTATAGTGAAGGTTTCTCACGGAAACCATCTTTAATCATTCGCCTTAGGAAACCATACCAACTACTTTCAATCCTTTTTATTTCTTTCTCACTAGGCCTCCAGCATTGGGTAGCATATGTCAGTCTAGGACGAACACATGCTTCCAGGATTTTAGTCCGAATGGACATACGTACTTCCCTGTCACAAAGAACCCCTTAAGTTCATAAAATTTAGCTGTAGCCTTTGCAATTCTTAGGTCAGTGGAATTTCTACCATCATTGAAGATGGTGTGGCCAAGATAGCAAAAATTCAGACACATTTCCAAGTTCAGTACCATCAATGACAATATTTATGTCACTCGTAGATGTATTAAATTGCATCACTTTAGTTTTTTTGAAAGAAATTGTTAATCCAAAACGTTTACAAGTTGTGTTCATTATATTCATAATTCCTTGTGCTTCACCAATGCTTATACAAAATAAAACCAAATCATCGGCATACAAGAGCCACCTTATTATTTCAATACCATTCATTTTCTTGGTTTTTCTTTGTTCCCGGTTAGTGCATTCGCTAGAAATACGGTAATCGAACGAGACACCCCATCCACCTGGATACTTTCTGTCAATAGCCTCTGCACACACTTTCAAGACAAAATCAAAATAGAAGTTAAACAGTGTTGGACTTTCTAGGCCTCCTTGTCGACAACCAGATAAAATATCAAATTTTACTTTAGTCCCAGAAATACATGCAGTTGTACCATCATATAATTTTCTGAGAATGTAGATAAGGAGTTTGGCACCAGTGCGTAGTTCTAAAACCCGAAACAAAAATCTCTAGGGATATAATCATATGCCGCTGTTAAGTCAACAAAGACCAAAACAAGAGGTCCAGCATGCTTTTGTATAACATTCTTGCTGACAAAGATTGCATCCACAGTTGACCGACCTTTTCTAAAACCAAACTGAAATTCAGAAATATTCAGCTCATAGGTTTCCTGTAACCTATTTAAAATTATACGAGGAACTATTTTACTAAGATTTGAACCAATAGACAATGCCCGGTAGTTTTCTGCTAGAGACTTCAAACCGTTTTTTAGAGACAAACTACCTTCATAGCAAGCCAAGATTCTGGGACAGCCACTAGAGACCATACAAGAGAAGTCAGCATAGTTAAATACACAAGAAGATTCTTACTACAATGGTACTTCAGCCCTTCACAGTGAAGATTATCTGTACCAGCAGATTTGTTATTCTTAAATGTTTTAACTACTTCAGCAATTTCATCAAGGTTAGGTGGATCTTCATTCACTTCAACCTGTGTATCCAACAAGTAATCATAACTATTTGGATGTTCTAACTCAGGTGGTACGTCAATAACCTTTTCAGAAAAATGCTCTTTGAAATGCTTTATTAACTTTTCATTTGAAATGGTGATTTTTGAGGTAGTAGAGTGCATAGATTTGGTTTTAGCAAGTTGAAATTCTTTCTCAACTTGTCTTGCCTCTGCTGCAGTATTTATAGCAACGGCTTTTTCATGAAAATATTGATCTTTTAAAGTTTTTCTCTTCTTACGAATTTGCTTTTGAAGAGCCCTATTTTTTGGATTTTTATGCAGCTAAGGTCCTTTATATGATATCATCACTGACCTCATATTAATAATTCAGTTATTTTGGGTTTAGGTAAATTCAATTGGTGGTCATAATGACACCTAAGTACTGTTTATATAAAGGTGACTTTCAAATTTGTGTTGTTTATTTCTGTATAATGAGAGTCTGATGAGTCCAATACTGGTTTGCTTTTGATCTAATGCCAGAAACAAACATTCCACTTGGGTTTTGAAGGATGAAAAAAGTGAGAAGTGCTTACATCAAGCTAAGATGTCATTGAGGATTCTGAGCTCATCTTGGTACTCTGTGAATTGTCTCTGCATCTTTAAGTTGGAGCTGATGATGATGAGGAGTTGGTGCGGAAAGTCATCATTTACAGACCCTGTGTCAAAAAAAAGATATAGACTTATTTATTATTCTACAATCAGAAATAGATGTTTGGCAGAGATTTCAAATCAAATATAATTTGATCATTTGTTTGGGAGCAGTGTATCAGTCAGGATTCAACACTATGTCATCCAAAATGTTGAACTACAATACTTTGTGTATATACATGTGTTTTGCAAATGAAACAGAGCATCCAAAACCACAGGCAATAAAAGGACCGAGCCTATTTGACATCTATTTGACATCTATTTGACATCTATGTATTTGACATCTATTTGACATATATACGTATTTGACATCTATTTGACATCTACGTATTTGACATCTATTTGACATATACGTATTTGACATCTATTAGACATCTATTTGACATCTACGTATTTGACATCTATTTGACATCTATTTGACATCTACGTATTTGACATCTATTTGACATCTACGTATTTGACATCTATTTGACATCTACATATTTGACATCTATTTGACATCTACGTATTTGACATCTATTTGACATCTACGTATTGGACATCTATTTGACATCTACGTATTGGACATCTATTTGACATCTACGTATTTGACATCTATTTGACATCTACGTATTGGACATATACGTATTTGACATCTATTTGACATCTATTTGACATCTATTTGACATCTATTTGACATCTATTTGACATCTACGTATTTGACATCGACATCTACGTATTTGACATCTATTTGACATCTACGTATTTGACATCTATTTGACATCTACGTATTGGACATCTATTTGACATCTACGTATTTGACATCTATTTGACATCTACGTATTGGACATCTATTTGACATCTACGTATTGGACATACGTATTTGACATCTATTTGACATCTATTTGACATCTACGTATTTGACATCTACGTATTTGACATCTACATATTTGACATCTACATATTTGACATCTACATATTTGACATCTACGTATTTGACATCTATTTGACATCTACGTATTTGACATCTACATATTTGACATCTACGTATTTGACATCTATTTGACATCTATTTGACATCTATTTCTGAAGGATGTACATGTAGAAGGAAGGAGTGGGAATAAAAGCTACTATTCCTTAGGTGTACTCTAAGGGGATGATCTGACTTCATGATACAATCCTATACACTCACTATCAATGGTGATAAATGAGATAAACGGATTAACAAGATATATGGATATAAATGGATTAACGGATTACTGAACCTTTCTGAGTTTCTCATACCCTCCCATGTATTGTATAAAGGGGATGATCTGACTTTATGATACAATCCTGTAATATCACCATCAATGGTGATTAAAAAGATCAACGGAGTAATGGATTATTGTACCTTTCTGAGTTTCTCATACCCTCCCATGTATTGTATAAAGGGGATGATCTGACTTTATGATACAATCCTGTAATATCACCATCAATGGTGATTAAAAAGATCAACGGAGTAATGGATTATTGTACCTTTCTGAGTTTCTCATACCCTCCCATGTATTGTATAAAGGGGATGATCTGACTTTATGATACAATCCTGTAATATCACCATCAATGGAATAAAAGATCAACGGAATAAATGGATTATTGTACCTTTCTGAGTTTCTTGTACAATGTGTACACTCATTGTGTATTGAAGGGAATGGG
Organism: Zoroaster sp. YZ-2022; assembly: GCA_029582265.1. Taxonomy (NCBI): domain Eukaryota; kingdom Metazoa; phylum Echinodermata; class Asteroidea; order Forcipulatida; family Zoroasteridae; genus Zoroaster; species Zoroaster sp. YZ-2022. Next base: position 3,661,860 of record CM055818.1, on the reverse strand, counting down.
TCTGACTTCATGACGCAATCCTGATGCAATCCTGATGCAATCCTGATGCAATCCTGATGCAATCCTGATGCAATCCTGATGCAATCCTGATGCAATCCTAATGCAATCCTGATGCAATCCTGATGCAATCCTAATGCAATCCTGATGCAATCCTGATGCAATCCTAATGCAATCCTGATGCAATCCTAATGCAATCCTGATGCAATCCTGATGCAATCCTGATGCAATCCTGATGCAATCCTGATGCAATCCTGATGCAATCCTGATGCAATCCTGATGCAATCCTGATGCAATCCTCATGCAATCCTGATGCAATCCTAATGCAATCCTGATGCAATCCTGATGCAATCCTGATGCAATCCTGATGCAATCCTGATGCAATCCTGATGCAATCCTGATGCAATCCTGATGCAATCCTGATGCAATCCTGATGCAATCCTGATGCAATCCTGATGCAATCCTGATGCAATCCTAATGCAATCCTGATGCAATCCTAATGCAATCCTGATGCAATCCTGATGCAATCCTGATGCAATCCTGATGCAATCCTGATGCAATCCTGATGCAATCCTGATGCAATCCTGATGCAATCCTGATGCAATCCTGATGCAATCCTGATGCAATCCTGATGCAATCCTGATGCAATCCTGATGCAATCCTGATGCAATCCTGATGCAATCCTGATGCAATCCTAATGCAATCCTGATGCAATCCTGATGCAATCCTAATGCAATCCTGATGCAATCCTAATGCAATCCTAATGCAATCCTGATGCAATCCTGATGCAATCCTGATGCAATCCTGATGCAATCCTGATGCAATCCTGATGCAATCCTGATGCAATCCTAATGCAATCCTGATGCAATCCTGATGCAATCCTGACAAATGAGGCAGCTTTTCAAAATGCTTAGAAGTTTCTTCAAATACATCCTTGAAATCTGTGGAATAAAAAAACAAATAAAAGCAACATTATTGTCTAAATTGGCCAGCCAAACCAGGTGCCCACAATGTCAAGGTTTATAGCATGTGCATTGGAACATGATGCAAAGACCATGGCTAATGACTGAGCAAATTATTTTTTGTTGCATTTAATGAGTACCATGTGCTTTACATAAAGCCTTATCGCTAATAGCAGCTGCAAGGAATTGTGGAATGTCTGTGGGCGCAACAGCGCAACAGCGCCACTGCGTGCTGCGCGGACAAACAAAATATTATTGACGTCACAAAAGCTGTGCCAAACAGATGCCCCTTTTTGTATCCCTGTATGCTTTGCGGCAGTTGCTTCAGTGCTATTAGATAAGGCTTATGTATGTGTGCGTATGTGTTGTGCAAATCTATGACTTTCATTCTCTTGGCCTGAGGAATAATTTTTCAACTGAAAACCCTATTTACCATGTTTACTGAAACAAACTAAGGGTAGAATGTCGTATCTGGCCGCCACTATTTTTCATTAAATATAACCAATAATGTAATCTTACCTACCTGGTAAGGTGGAGAACACATGGATGATGATGGACATATACTTCAAATTATTCCAGGATATTTATTTCATGAAAAATCAGGCATTTTTGGTATACGATGACTTCCTCAGTCATGTCAGTCTGATCTTGTAAACTCCACAATTAGTGACCAACACAGTCATTGTACATGCGTAGTGGCAACTATAATAGGATCCTTCTATTTTCTGAAGGGGAGGATTTTTTTTAGAAGGGAAATCAAGTCCGAAAACCATCATAAAAGTGGATTTTAAAGATAGTTTTCGCTTTCTGTACCACCAAAAATCGATAGAATGATTTTTTAACTGGTTAGTGGTTGCAAAAAAAAATCAAAAGAAGCCCTTAAAAAGTGGCGGCCGGATACGACATTCTTTCCCAAACTAATTTCATTGGTAAGTTAAAGACTACCGTCCAGTTGCTTATAAATATAACCTTAGGTGCGTCAATTATGATAAATGGAGGATACATACTAACGTTAACGTTAACGTTATATCGTCCATATATACGTAATTCGCCGCACTCGTGAAATGACGCACTTACCTTTGGCTTAGCATTTCTCGGAAAACTTACAAAACTATGGCGTATTAATGGTTGCATAAACTTATCTAAGTCATACTTGTTACAAAAATAAAAATCACAGTGAAATTGTATGATTTACTGGAAAGTTAGTGCTTGTGAAAGTGGAAAAAGTTGTTTAACCACTGATTTTACTAGATACAAATAGTAAGGGATTTACATGACCTCAATTTTTTTTTCACGAACTTCTGTGATTTTATTTTTCTGTACCATCAACAAGCTATTGTCTGTGGATACCAAAAGATATGAATGCTTTGCATTTGCAATGATTTTTTAAAGAAATACTGATCCTCAAAATGGACACATTCCTTATACTTTAGTTATAGAAGAAGTGAACGAAGACTACTTAATTCGTTGTTGTTTATTTCGTTGGTAGTGGAAAATTACTGAGAAAATTAAACATTGTTATGAAAAGAAATCTTTTATTTGACAAAATGTTAACAGAATTTTTACACATTTCAAAGTTTTAAAGTACTTTTTGCAATTTTTTTTAACCACCTTCCATTTTATTGGTCTTTCAAGAATATTGATTAAAAGTTTTGAGAGCTTCTCCAAATTATACCATTTTATTTTAAAAATCTAAAACAATATTTTTATTTTCAAGATTAAAAACAATTTTACAACCATCTGGAATAAGATAAAACATGATTCAACTGTTTTTCTTCTTGGGTACATTTTCTGTGCCCCCATCAACTTTAACACTAATAACAGTTTGGGGGTGAGTCATTATACCAACATCAATTTTTTGATGACCACAATTCTGTGCGTCTCAAAAAACGGCGCTGAAGACGTCCACGCATATGATCATGCATTGAAATTTAGCATTTTACAAGAGAATCCTTCACTGAAACAAACTGAAACACCAAACTGCTAATTTCATTTGTAAGTTTCTGTCCAGTTGATTATAAAACCTTAGGTGCGTCATTTAGGGTAAATTGAGGATATATTTATTATAGCGTAAAGTCAAGCAGGTCAGGACATTATGTTACAGCTATAGCATATACAGCTATGTACACATTCAATACTCCGAAGTTCGAATACTAACCATGCAAACCTGCCCACTTTCCATAAAATCTTCACCTAAACTATTTATAATCTTCCACTAAAGTCAACGATATTACCTTACACTGTCATGACTGTTGTTACAGCATGTTCCTTCCTCCATGGTTACAGGACTCGTTTCGTTCAGTGGATTCGCTTGCAGAGGGCGCCAGTACTACTGACAGGTTTGTATGGGGAGTTCGCGTGATAGACTTGTACGCCTGCAGTACAAGTTTAGGGGGTTCATCTAGCTCGTCTGTACTGTCCGTCCAGTCAACTGGCTATCTTTTCATATTTCTAGACTTGACAAACAGTCATGAGTCAATATTTCCTATAGGCCTATGAGTGTAAATTTAACAACCAAACACTTATTAAAGTGACTTCCAAACAAGGGAGCATGGAAACAATTCAAATACATGCCTTTTATTCGTCAACTTCTCATGGCGGGACGGAGGACACCATGTACAAATTTAGTAATTATTTTGCCTGCCAGATTAGCCCAAATATGGACTCCGTCTCTGTATACACTGAATACACGAAGGTGAAAGTCCAACCTGGGCAACCTGCCAGATCAGATATGCAAATGAGCCACTGTTAGAATCCACCCACCTTTGACCAATGGTAATCAACTATCGGTACGAGTACAGTGCGTAGTAAAAAGTAAATCGTAAAGTTTAGCCAAAATCAAACAAATTTTCATCACAAGAGTTTAGTTTAATTTCTGGTCAGATTTTAATCAATAATTACATTTTTTGAAACTCTTCTGTAAAATGTTACATGAAATAACGAAAATCAACGAAAATGTACTGAGCGGAGAAATACATCAACTCAAGCAGCCCGCGAATTTACATAGGTCTAGAGCTTTGTGTACAAAATAACCGCATCACTCATTATGCTGTCTTATCTTCATTTATTTGCAGCTGGAGTGACCGGCCGTATGAATGGGAGACATTGCTTCAGCTTAAGCAAAACCAAACTTTCTAAAGATTCAGAAAGACTTTTCATACGTTTTCGACCAGGAAAAGGAGCAAGGACTGGGTTGTTTCTGTCAGTGATTTTAGAAGACTTTATGTTCCCGAAAAGAAATACTGGAAGAGTGTCTAGGACGACGACTGTGGAATGGAAATTGGAAGGACAGCGGCCAGCCAAGTCTCACTGAGAACTTGGGCGTGCTAGAGCAGCGAGTGAACGGTGCAAATGCTTCACGCTAACATTACTGAACATTCATGGAAATACTATTGAACATGCTTGACCGTGTCGTCTGTACATTGATGCCGTTAAATTACGAGGGATGTCTTTACGGACCAATATAATGTACGACTCTGCAAACATAGTTTCCACTGTCAGATACTTTTGAATTAAATTTCACTGTCGAATGATCTGAATGACGCATTTAGGAAATATATTGTCAAAGAAGGAGCTGCATGTGTGACGAAAAGGAGGTACAGACACCAACCTGAAGAGTTAATCACCGGTAAGTCAACAAATATGTTCTATATTAATTATATGTGTGTAAATATAAAAGTAGTATATGCAGGCCTATAGGTCTACAAGGTTTGTTAATGAGTCTTGGTTTAGTTTAGTTTCTAAAATTACGTTTTTCAAGGGTTTAGGCTTAATTCATTGATATATATATATATATATATATATTTTACTACAATAAGCCTACACTGTCTTGTTTGTTTTGTAGAAAAAAATAATTAGGCCTAGGTCATTTGTGTCTGTCACATCCCCCAGCCACAAACTTACAAGTCAGTTCTCTTCATTTATTTTATTGAAAACATGAAACAGGTTGTCTATTGCTGATTGCAAATACATGTACATTGGGTTAATATTATTCACTACTCATGTAGTCGGGGGGGGGGGGGGCATCGTAGGAATGTTTCCCATTGTACTCGCCTTAAACTATGTGATAAAGTTGAATGCCCACACTGGTACTCACCACTTGGGAAGATTGTGCAGTGGGTGGTCACAATTATAATGGGCGGGGTACGTCACAGCATTGCCCAAGTGGCCGGCCACGCGCGCTCACGTGTGTGGGAAGGACACGTATCAAAGCAATTAAGTTGAATAGTACAGTGGTATGTGGCCAGGTGCAACATTGATTGACACTTGTAAACAAGCCAAGAATTGGTTTGTTGGGCCAACGAGGTCATGGCCTTTAGAATAAAGTGTACATATGAATTCCTAGAGGCCAGTTTTGACACTCAAGAATCTCAAACAATGATGTGCATCTGCCCATAGGGTTCTGTGCACGCAGTTATCTAATGCAGTTGAAGCATGTCGATAACTACCCGGTGGTCACACACGTTCCCATGCAGTTTCAGACAACAATTGTGATTGGCACAACAACTTTGGGCTTAAAAGGACGGCCAATTAGCTTCATTTTAACAACAGCTTTGGACAAACGTGTACAGTTTGTTTATCAGCAAGAACGAAAACAATCGGTAGAGGGCGTCCAAAGTTGTAAGTACAACTGTGCCGCATTGTTACAAGAATTCTGTCTGAAAATCATATTCGCACTGTAAAAATGGTGAAACCCACAATCCTTGGTTGAAAATTTACGGGTTTTTAAAGTAGTTAAACAATTATTTTAAATCATCATTAAAAAGAGGAATAATGTACTTTCAGTTTGCCGAAAGAACTAAATTGATATCACCCGCGGTTCAAACGTTACGCTCTCAAAAAGCAAAATAAATAGCGTGTTTTGAGAAGTTTTCCCGTGGATTTCCGAGTGAAGTGGATAGTCGCTGCTTAGGTTGCGCTAAGAAATTCATAATGTGAAATCCAGATAAATAAAGAGAAGCGCGCCCTCATGCAACCAATTAGCTTATTGAACATGAGCGTGAAAGGGTTTTTCTTTTAAATCTCAGGGTTTTTGCAAATATATGCCCCCATCCTATTGGACATTAGTATAGGTATCTTTTAACATCATATGATTCATCTGTTTTAAGAATGGTTGCCATGACATCATTCCTTAACCCTTTTAATGTTTGTTGTTGTTGCCATAATGACATCAATTAAGATATCAATTGTATAATTGATGACATCTGCCTTAAAATTGAAACAAATGATGATTATGTATCATTTACATACTTTTTAAAAGTACATTCTTTTTATTGTACGTGCAACGAATTTGTGCGAATAGCGTCACGATCAGAGCAGGCTTTCAACAGGGCATACAATCGGTGCCCTAATTTAAAATGAACATAGTACTGGCTCGTTTATGCAGCAACGGTAACGTGAACTTATCACTCCGATTTCATGCCCTGTTGATCGTGACGATATTGTCCCTTCAAGTCATATAATGATGTTTTCTCTAAATTCAACCAAGTTGATAATTGAAGATCAGGGGAAATGTTAACGTAAATAAATATAGCGCCACCTAACGATGGCCTGTTGCTTGTCAATCGGTCGAATAACGGAGAACATAATAATGGCAGTGAGCACAGTGGCCACATTCATTTTGTAAGGACCACTTAATATGGGACTCCTACTGTTTCAATTGAAAATTTGAAGAATGGGGGCGGGGTGGTTGAAGGCAAAATCATTTCGTTGGGGGGTAGTACCCAGATTCTCTCCTTCCATACGCCTTTAGTCCCCATTCCGTATACAATGCATTATCATTTTGTATATTGACAGCGAGTAAAGTGAATATCTGACGTCAAATACTCGGTCATTAGCCTCCGTGTATATACGTACGTGAAACGAATAATTCATTATTATGAAACCCGTATTAGGCCATGTGGAAAAATAATTGGGTGATCGTCCTGTTAAAACATGAACATTGTTTTGAATGCAGTTTTGCTTTTGGGGAATACATTGCCGGTTGTTTTGGTCTGGGGAAACTTCGTTGAAATCCTTGATAAACATGAGAGGGACGTACGATAGTTATTTGCGCATGTATTTCCTATTATTGATGGAATCCAGTTTAGTAGGGTAAGGAATAATCACTAATCAATTAAGTTGTTTACATTATTAGCAAAATTAATTATCAAGTCATCCAGACCAATAACGTATAAGGCATGTTCTCCAAAAAATACATTTTCCATTGAATTTATTTTAATATTTACACAAATATGATTTACAGCAATAATAATTTATAGCAGATTAAAACAGTATTATCACGACATTCTCTTTGTTATAATGATATTTCATCAATAAGCAATATTTTGTTTAATTCCTTCGCATTCTGTTAAATGTGTCTTCACTGAAAATACATTTGTTTCATTGTACATGGGCGGCATGTTCTTGGGGTTCGGGGACGGGGGATTGTCCACAAAATGTATGACAGGGGGAGGGGTAATGGCAATTTCTCCCATTTCAAAATCACTTCCTAAAATAATTCCAGATCAGAGCTCACAAAGTACTATCACATTATCCCATTGTATTCTCTTTTACAATCAGCGTATTTATACCCATTAGAACCCTCCTACTATTGCTGCAGTTTAGTGGGAAGTTGCTACAGAGGTCAAATCCAGTCAACTACCTGTTGACCCAAATATGCACACAGGGGCATTATTTTGACTGGTTTTTGCTGTCATTTTGACCACCCTAAACAATACCAAACAATACCGTTACCACCAGTCAAAAACGGTTGACTCATTTTGCCCTGTAAATGTACACGTAAGGTTTGACAAGAATTGACTTTTAAGTGCACCATATATACCTTGGGGTGTGTCCTGCTCCCTACCGCCCCAAATCGTATTCAAGAAATAGCCGTGTGTCACCGAATATTGTGATATATTCAATCTGAGAAGGCTCGGATAACACTGTTGAAATACTGTGAAATACCAACAACTGATGAAAGATTTCCTTTTTATATAAATATTTCATACAATTAAAGGCACACAATCTTTAAGGCATACTTTTAAACTCTAAAATATATTTCGGAATTTAATTTTCCCTATAAACCTTAAATTGTTTCGATTTAATTCGATTCAAATTCAACTAAATTTAACTTCCCCAAAAAACTCAATTTTTATTCAAATTTAATTCAAATAAATCCATTATTTGCTTTATCCATCCATTTTCCATGCAAAAGTTTCTGAACTTTTTAATTAAACAAAATCATTTTTTAATATTTTCTTTTCATTGTCAGTTAAATCTCATAATATATTCCTATATTACATTAATAACTTTGAACACTCATTAAACTGTGATTTTGAATCATAACTAGTGTTCTCAAGTCATATATACGGTACCGTATTTTATGCGTATGCAGCAAATTATTGTTTCAACGTAGAGAGGATGTTTGTCTTAAATTTGGCTGTTATTATTTCTTCAAGAAACTGAAAGTTGATCAAGTAATTGTAAATTAAATCTATTATGAAATTATGTTGAGATGTTCAACCTTTCAACATTTTGTCGTTTTTCTGTATAGGTCTAACTGGTGAACGAACACTGCCGTATTACTGTTCTTGCTCAAAAAGTTGACTAGAAAGTCAATCATTTCTGAAATTTGTTGATTGCCCGTAGAGATAATGTTTCTATTACATTTGGCTGTATTATTTCTTCATTAATAAACTGAAAGTGGCTATGCAAAATACATCTTCACCAATACAATTACATAATCTTGACCACTAAGACATATCCGTTACCGTGACGAAATATTAAATTCTAATAAATTAAGCACATCAATTATTGGCAAAATGATTAAATATAAGACTATATGTCTTTAAAAATTATGTGAATATTCAGCCCTTTGAATTTGAACTGCAAGCAAAATGTGTTTTCACCACTACCGTACTTGTCAGAGGGCCAATGTTACACATACATAAGGAATGTAACCAAACTTATTGGTTATCATCTTTTACAAAAATAAGGTGGTTATTATTTTGCATTTTATATTTCTGCTCACACTGCCGTCTCGTTTAGGGAAAATGGCCGACCTGGACATAAAGTTAGGCTCAAATATCGAATCTGAGAAACGAATCATTGACAAGCAGTTAACTTCATAGAATCGGACCAACTATGGGCGGTATTCAATACGGGAAAGCCCCTCCCCGTAAATAAAGCGTATCCAGGGTGTACAATAATGTATGTTTTGTTCTGATTATGATATGAACACTGAACCCAACTAGTCTATTAGTCTTTATCTATTAAACAAACTCTTCCCATGCCCAAATAATTACCCAGTATAGTTAGGCGCGGATGCAGAAATAAAATGGGAGGGGGACCTCAGAATTTTTGCAAATGTACCCGCTGAGTGGAGGTTTTTTTCTTTTCTTTTTCAAGCCCAATTTGTTCAGACATGAGAGTGAGGAGGGGACTAGCAGTATCCGCCAATGATAGTGTGGAACAAAACAAGCTTTGAAAAAAGGGGAATAAAACCGTTATAACGGATTGCAAAATTATGTCGGTCGGGGTCGGGGTGGGGTGGGATTCAGTTACTGGGCTAGTTCAGAAGTTAATTGGGTTGTACCCATTGCCCTCTAACCCATCATCACAAGTAGTTGCTGTCATAAGGAACACTTATTCAATAAATTATTGGTGGAAAGCAATCAGGTTGGGCAAGGACGATCACCAATCATAAATGTTTGTTTACATGTTTCTAATCATCAATTAACATGTTCAAAAGTATTTTGACTTAATCATAAGTCCACTTTTCCTATTTTTATGAAAAAGATTTTGGTAAATAAAGTCGAATTTAGAAAAATTGCAATAAAATGATAATTTCTTTCATAAAAATTATGAAATTAAAATTGTTTTCATTAAAATGAAAATTTATTTCATAAAAATTAGGAAAAGTGGACTTTTTGATTAAGTCAAAATACTTTTGAACATCGATATGTATTATTTGTTTATATACAGTTGAAACAATGTTGTTACATTCGGTGCATTATGTAATTCAGCTTTTAGCTTAAGAGAACTGATTAAATTTCTCCCATACAAAGACAAATTACTTCTGACTGTGATCAGTGAAATGTCCTTCCATAGAACAATGCATATTATAGATAATAATGTTTGATGGTCATCATAGAATGTATTGTCATTTTAGTTATTGACAAAACCAACTAATTGATATTATGATATTATAAGTCCGGTCATTCGGTATAATTATCGTTAAGAGTTGAGCACGCCCTCTCGACTAAAAAATCAACTAAGATATCGCATAAAAAGTGATCTATCATTTATGAATCTAACTTGATAACCTTGGCTATTTTGTGAAATATTTCATTATAAACTAGTTGTTTTCCTTTAATAATCAGAACGCAGGGCAAACCCATGACACAGTGTTGTGTAATATAAATCTTTAGTCACATAAATATTTAGAATTGAATAAGATCATGTCAATCATTTATAAACTGATTTCGAGATTTAAATTGTCAAAATAACGTGAATATTTTACGAATCAAATTGCAGGCGCGTTTTCTTTGAAGTTCAATTTGTTTTTCCATTTTGCATGTAAGTTTCTTTTCAAATAATCACCTTGTATCTTTCAGAAATAATTATTACAAAGGCAGAAACATTACAAAGGCATCTTGAAAAAAGTTCTTATCTTCGAGTTAATCTCATTTAAATCCTGAATAATAAATACAACATGAACACTGTACTTACTCATTTAATAATTATAATCTTTTACATAGAACATTCAAGTGTTCCCTTCAATAACGCTTTTGTTGGGCGAATTATTGGGCGCCTATCACATTCATAATGTTGGACGCCGTTGCATACACCATGTTAAATCCTGACATTTAGTGTTTTCAAGTTTGTTTTTTTGGAGAGTGATTGTCACTGCATTTGGCCCCTTTTATTTACTTTTTATTTTGGGAAAAACAATTTAGTCATAAATACAACATAATTACTGAAAAAACAAGATTTTGTAAGAAGTCCTTTTAGTGAGCCTGACCCTAGTCAAATAAATAAAATAAAGTAAACCCACTATTTAAAAAAAACAATTTAAGTGAATTTCCTGTCAATATTTCAGGAGAGCAAAAACAGATTCTACCACTCAACAGAATGTCTTCTCTTCATGTTTAACGCCTCCCGCACAGCGGATTATTTTCATTTCACTCTTCACTATTTGATGCCCAACCCATGTATTCCATCTAATACCGCGACAATCTTGATAATAATTGACTTGATGTGAGTATTCACCATTAAGGTTACTCTCAACGTGTGTATCAGACGGAGGATTGCCCCCGGTACAACGATTAAACCACCAACCCCCCTGTAATAACTCTGCACAATTAGACTCAGGATCCTTATCATTGTCTCTGTCGTATGTTGAGAACTGTGTGCCATTTGCAGACTGAAGAGGTTGTGAACCTTGACAGAAAACAAAAATAAATATAATGATGTAAATACAAGTTATGGCTCAACATTAAACAAATAAACCCTCAAACGAAATGTGTTATGTTTGAATCCAATATATACTTTCTGAAGATTTAAAACGAATGAATTTAGAATTTCTATCGCGTTTTGTGCATGTAGTGGTGATCTAGAGTGGATAGGGGACATATATTTATGACAGATGTTACCGTAATGGTAATGACCCTCAATAATTGGCATCTCCTTTATTAGTTTTATTCAGAGCACACAAATGATTCCATTATTCCATTGTTTTTGTTGCTATTTATACAGACACTCCTCATCAGCGTATTAGGCGTATTTTGTTTCTACAAATCTTTCTGTGCCCATTATAGGCACACTATATCAGTAGCCTAACAAAAAACATCTATGAAATTCACAATTTGTTTGTGTATAACAAAACAAATTAAAAATAAAATTCAAATAAAGTAATTAATAAATCGAAAATAAATTTTGAATTTCTATTATATTCGATAGTTTGTGTATTGCTCACTGACTTTCCCAATAATTAAAGATGTATCGACCATGTTTTTCGCTATTTAAACGGCATTTCCTGGAAAAGTTCCTTTTTATCGGAAAATTGCAATTTTAATTGAGGAAGGGAAAACAAATGCTTTATAATTACACATTTCACAAAATTATAGTGAGAAGCATGGTTTGACAGTAAATAATAAATGTGGGTGTCATAAATTAATGTTGGCACTTTTACTGTTAAACTAAGCTTCTGATAAGTATTTGTGAAGTATCTCAATTCAAAGTATTTGTTTTCTCAAGTCAACTCAATTCAACACTTTTGATACATTTCAAGTGTTTTTTCGAATGCACTGTAAAAGGGAGCACAATCGTAACATATAAATTTATATTTTTAAATTTGTATCACTCAAGAGAAATATCCATAAATAGTATGTCCGTGATCATTATTGAAAAGTAAATTTGTTGCATACCAATGTCGCCATGAAATGACACGCTTTCATTCCCAATACTCATGGTGTAATTGTTGCTGGAGGACATTATGCTGAAAGGCTTAATAACAATATTGCCCCAGGTGTTATGCCCACTCAAATTCACATGTATCGCCCACTTGCCCTCTCCCGTTGTCAGCTGATGGAGTTTCTCATTGCCGAGCCAAAACTCTTTGGACAATGAGCCGAATCCTTCCTTGTACTCTGTCCAGCTCCGATTAAAGTTCTCAGACCCGTTTTCGCGGCGCTGAATCACCTATAGTATAACAAGTCAGTAATATTGAGCAAACCGTCAATAGAGAACTCACTGTATTTTAGCATAGAGGATTTGAGCCACTTTAGTATTATTAGCAGAATTTATCAGTGATGGATCCAAAATATCTTAATGGGGGGCACTCATCTTTGTTTTTTGTTACTCCAACTTTTATTGTAAATTTGAGAAAATATTGATTGTTCTCGCGGTTTTTTTCGTGTTGCCTTAGTGTAATTCTGTCTGCTTCAAAAGCACATATTACTAATGACGTCACAAACGCTGCATGTGTGTTTACATGGTGCAGTTATATGGTGTACACAATTTGATCGTTCTACTGATGACGTCATATCAATATCATCATTGTGGTCTCTATCTCCGAGGTTCTCAAAAGCTCCACTATTTAAATCGAATCAGTACAATGTTTTTATTTCCAATCCGTCCAACATTTTAAAAAGTAAACTGTTCTTAGGAATACAGCAAACCTTTAAGGTCATTGGGCCCAGGAAATATAACACTTGTTCATGTTTTGTTGAGTCCACTCATCACCCCTTATTCCGATTCACCGGAATATCCCCCCCCCCCCCTTGAATTCACAAGTCCCAGCATGGGATTCAATCTGTATATGGTAGACACACGTGAACTTACAATCCAGCCATTGAGCGGTCCCATCAGATGACAGTAGACCTTCAAGCCGTTTGGATACGATCGCGGATAGATGGTGTATACACCATTCACTCTGTTACCAGCATTACGGTAGACATGACAATCTACAGGTTTGTACTCTAATGACAGATAATAATATGTGTTACTATAGTAAGTACATTTGTTGATGAATGGAGAAAGGGCCTAACATAAAAATAAAACATTCAATAAACATTTTGTGAAAATTTAATTTACAGACCGTGATTGATCCCAATACAGCTCAATATGAATTGCCCTCTGTCCTATAGTACATGGCTAGTAACCCTCTGTCCTATAGTACATGGCCAGTAACCCTCTGTCCTATAGTACATGGCCAGTAACCCTCTGTCCTATAGTACATGGCTAGTAACCCTCTGTCCTATAGTACATGGCTAGTAACCCTCTGTCCTATAGTACATGGCTAGTAACCCTCTGTCCTATAGTACATGGCTAGTAACCCTCTGTCCTATAGTACATGGCTAGTAACCCTCTGTCCTATAGTACATGGCTAGTAACCCTCTGTCCTATAGCACATGGCTAGTAACCCTCTGTCCTATAGTACATGGCTAGTAACCCTCTGTCCTATAGTACATGGCTAGTAACCCTCTGTCCTATAGTACATGGCTAGTAACCCTCTGTCCTATATAGTACATGGCTAGTAACCCTCTGTCCTATAGTACATGGCTAGTAACCCTCTGTCCTATAGTACATGGCTATAGTAACCCTCTGTCCTATAGTACATGGCTATAGTAACCCTCTGTCCTATAGTACATGGCTATAGTAACCCTCTGTCCTATAGTACATGGCTAGTAACCCTCTGTCCTATAGTACATGGCTAGTAACCCTCTGTCCTATAGTACATGGCTAGTAACCCTCTGTCCTATAGTACATGGCTAGTAACCCTCTGTCCTATAGTACATGGCTAGTAACCCTCTGTCCTATAGTACATGGCTAGTAACCCTCTGTCCTATAGTACATGGCTAGTAACCCTCTGTCCTATAGTACATGGCTTAGTGTTAAAGATGTATCGTCCATCTTTTCCCTTATTTATTCGGAAATGTTAACATGTTTTTTCTTTAATACGAACATTGCTAATTTACTTGAGGAAAGGAAAATAAGTACTTGAATATGAAATGATCGTGAGAACTGAGAAATAATCGTGAGAAACCTGGTTTTACAGAAAATAAGTCCAAAATTAATTTATGGTAAGTCTAATCATAAATTTAATTGGGCACATAATTTCTATTAAACTGACCTTCTGACATTTATTTTATAAAATATCTTCTATTTTTTCGTTTTCCTTTTTTAAAGGAAAATAACAATTTCCATTTAAAATAAAAAATAAAAATTACCAGTAAATAACGACAAACACGTGCGATACATCTTAGTAGGTTGAGCGCTAGTGTGGTAATTCAGAGTGAGCTTGGGCGATATCGATTTTTTTTTCATCCACGATATAAATTATAGGCAAACATATATCGCGATTTTCGATAATATCGCGATTTTCGATAATATCGCGATTAATTTTTCATTCATGCATGATTGCTTTAGAGCTAAAAAGACTGTTCTAATTTTGTTTCCATGGAATTTCTGACTTGACTCACAATGTCGATTTTTTTAATCGCGATATATTTTTTAATCGCGATTTGCCGATATCTCGATAACTTAAAAAGGTTCTCGATATCGTAATCGAATAAAAAAGGTATCGCGATATTCGATATTATCGTGTTATCGTCCAAGCTTAATTCAGAGGTCAATTTTCACTCCCCATGGTTGGTCTATGAGTGACATTATGGATTCTGACCAATGGGTAAATAGATTGAGCAAATTGTAGTGTGTCTGATACCATGTTGTATGTTTTTTGTTCTTATTCAGGAAGGTCTAGTCCGGGCAAGTTTCCGACGTGGGATCTTTTATTAAACTCTGTAATTTTCTTGACATAATAAAATGTACTAATTGGAACGAACGTGTAGAACATTTTGAAAGAAAAAAAGGAACTTAGGGGATTTTGTCCTTAGACCACGGCACACTTCAGCTATTGCAGGATTGAGACAAGTTTATTCAAGCCATTCCACGTTAATATTTCTTCTGTATATCTGCTATTTATGGTCAATGGTACATTTTTATTATATTTTGTTAAGCAAGAGTTTTTGGCTACAATTTAGTTATTGAAAATCATTCTTGTAATTGCATGTGTAGATTTTTATTTTGAGCTGAGTTGTGCTGCACTAATGTCGGTCAGATATTAATTACCATTCCCACGTTGCCCGAGGTCCGACCTGGGGATTTGGACAAATTATTGGAGCCCAAGGGTGGGGACTTCGCTTATATTATGAAATCGTAAAGTTTTTGGACAATCTTTTTCATTATTTGCCAACCTGGGGATTGTCACTTTGTGTGTGCCCCATGTAAGGATTGGGACAATTCATATGTGAGAATACCCGGCGCAGTGGGGAGGGGTTTGGGATTAACAATAATATTGATATGTGCAAATTTGGCACAGAGCTCATTAAGATAAAACTAATGTATTATACAAAGAGTTTGATTTATTATTTTATATAGACTTCAAGGAAAGCAACAACATTGGTCATAGAGAATGAACACAGATGTCCTTTCTCTATGTTGAGATTATCAAATGAACTAATTATTATCCAGAAGCTTACATACTTGGTGAAATTATCCCGTCTGATTAGTACAATTCATATGTAAGAATACCCATGGTAGATATGGGACGGTATACAGTGGGGAGGGGTAGGCTCAACAGTAATATTGATATGCGCATTAAAGGGAAGGTACAACATTGACTAACATTAGCAAAATGCTTCTATGAATGGGCCTATGAATCAAGATATACATTAAAGGGAAGGTACATCATTGGTGATGTTGGCAAAATGCTTCTATGAATGGGCCTATGAATCAAGATATACATTAAAGGGAAGGTACAACATTGGTAATGTTGGCAAAATGCTTCTATGAATGGGCCTATGAATCAAGATATACATTAAAGGGAAGGTACATCATTGGTGATGTTGGCAAAATGCTTCTATGAATGGGCCTATGAATCAAGATATACATTAAAGGGAAGGTACATCATTGGTGATGTTGGCAAAATGCTTCTATAAGTATGCTTACTCTCTTTGAATCAAGATATACATTAAACAACCGACATGTGAAAGTAAGTTCAGCTTTTGACGATGTGTCATGAAAATACTGAAAATGCACTCAGATTTTGCGGAATTTAGAAACGAGCTCTCTTTCCTCAAATTGGAAACATAAATTATGTTGACTTTTCTTAAAGGTGATGACAGTAACCTCTTTGGAATTACATCATCAGCTTTACTCTAAGTAAAGCTTCACATTACAATTCTGTAATTTTCAATTATCTTTAAATTGTCAATTCTATACCTTACTTTTAATGTGTAGTTTGTTGAGGGACAATAATGTGTGGGCACCGGCCATTTACAGAAGTAATTTGTGACAAGTACTTTGTATTTTGTCTCAGTAATTTCTCGTAACAGTAAACTTAATGTAACATCCCGTACAGGAATATTATGCAGTACCCATGCTAGGACCAAACTACCGAAACTATAACGATCAAAAAAATCATGTGTCTGTTTTTGGATGGGATTCCACAATCAGCTGCATACGTCCTTTTTTGTATGATGGAAAATGAGGTTTGATACATTTTCAAAATCATTTATATTTCCTTTTTTTTTTAAATATTAATCCTGTTCAATAATGGAACGATTCATGATCTTCCATTGTCATCCTATGGGGAACAATGCATAACACATAGAGCGGCAGTTCTGCGTAGTATTCGAGGAGTGATAGGTTTACAAAAGGTGAAAGTATCATACAAATGTTTTCTGCCTATATCTGAACCTGAATCTGGACATTGGTTTCCTTGCGAGTCTCTCCAACATTTACACTGACATTCACGATCATCGAGGAAATGTTTACTCTCGCAATCTAGTTCACAATATGGAAATAGGCCTAACATACAAAGAGCTTGAATTATTATTTGATAGAGACTTCAAAGGAAGGAACAACATTGGTAATTTCAGATTATCGAATGAACGAAATATTATCTAAAAGCTTAATTGGTGAAATTATTCTGTCTGACAAAATGCTTTCATCTTAGAAAACTAGAATTGTTATAGGCTATCGAATTTCATAGTTTTTGTAAAACATTACAAAAAGTATGTAACAGATTTTTTTAGTTTTGTAAAAACCTGTTAGGATGGAAATTCCAAATGTATTGTTATGGTTCCAAAACCCAATGCTGTAGCTTCCCATTAACACGATCTTTGATTATTTCATTTATCATTACGAAAGACCTACTTTCATGAAATGTATACAGGTGACTTTTAAAGACTGTGAACACCTATGGTAATTACCGATTACTAAATTATTGAATTGTAATCTTACAAAATTAATTGATGAGTAGTTGGTGATGATACCAAACATCATGAGGAAATAATCCGTCTGACATACTATCATTGTTGAGAAAACATACAATGTATCACAAATTTTAAATGGATACCGGCCGTGATCCATTTTCTACGTATAGAATGAATACAAATAACTCTGAATGTATTTAAACTCTTTTAGCATTATTGACACACTAGAAATAAACTAAAACTGTCACAGGTTGGTTTCCGTACAACCTCTTGTTCCTATATAAAGTATATATGCATGTATACATACACACAGTTGTTGGGACATTCATATTATGACGACCAAAACGTTGTGGGCACAGAGTTATTGCTGGCTTGAGAGTCATTCTACGCTAATACTTCTGTATATCTGCTGTAAATGGTCAGTCATAAAATATTCTTATATTTTGTTAAGTGAAGGTTTTTGGAGTTACAATTAAGTTATTAAAATGTATTTTTATAATTGCACGTGTTATCCGTTTCCTAATTTTCTTCATTGTGGCCAATTTGGGGGTAAAACAAAATCTGAAATTTATTTTAAGCTATTTTGATGTGGATAGTGAGCTGAGTTGTGGTGCCCTAAGGTCAGTCAGATATTAAACCCCGAGGTCAGACCTGGGGATTTGGAAAAATTATAGAAGCATAAGGGTGGACAATATTTTTAAGCGTGTGACACCCTGAGGATCGTCACTTTGTATGTGCCTGATATATAGGGATTTGGGCAATTTATGTCGAGCGAGAATACCCGCGGAAGATCCGGGGAGGCACAGTGGGAGGGGCGGGGACAGCAATAATATTGGACATTATGTCTATTGAGAATACCCAAGGTAGATCCAGGGAGGCACAGTGGGAGGGGCGGGGACAGCAATAATATTGGACATTATGTCTAGTGAGAATACCCAAGGTAGATCCAGGGAGGGACAGTGGGAGGGGCGGGGACAACAATAATATTGGACATTATGTCTCGTGAGAATACCCGATGTAGATCTGGGGAGGCACAGTGGGAGGGGCGGGGACAACAATAATATTGGACATTATGTCGAGTGAGAATACCCAAGTTAGATCCAGGGAGGCACAGTGGGACGGGGATTTGGGCAATTTATGTCGAGCGAGAATACCCACGGAAGATCCGGGGAGGCACAGTGGGAGGGGCGGGGACAGCAATAATATTGGACATTATGTCTAGTGAGAATACCCAAGGTAGATCCAGGGAGGCACAGTGGGAGGGGCGGGGACAGCAATAATATTGGACATTATGTCTAGTGAGAATACCCAAGGTAGATCCAGGGAGGGACAGTGGGAGGGGCGGGGACAGCAATAATATTGGACATTATGTCTAGTGAGAATACCCGAGGTAGATCCAGGGAGGCACAGTGGAGGAGCGGAGACAACAATAATATTGGACATTATGTCTAGTGAGAATACCCAAGTTAGATCCAGGGCGGCACAGTGGGACGGGCGGGGACAATAATAATATTGGACATTATGTCGAGTGAGAATACCCGAGGTAGATCCAGGGAGGCCCAGTGGTAGGGGTGGAGACATCAGTAATATTGGACATTATGTCTAGTGAGAATAACCGAGGTAGATCCGGGGAGGCACAGTGGGAGGGGCGGGGACGTGCAAATCCATTCATACATAATACAAATCATGTACAGAAACCAACCGTAAGGTTTCAGTTTTATATCTCATTGTATCTTCAAAGAGAAAACAGTGAAAAGGCATTTAGATTAGGCCTTTTTGACAAAACGTTAATTGCATTACAAATTTGAAATGGACCATGGCCATGATCCATTTCCACATTAAAATGAATTCAAACAACTCTGAATGCATGTTGACTCTTTTCTCGTTAATGACACAATGAAATGAACCGAAACTTTCACATGTTGGTTCCTGTAAATATTTATTGGTTCTTACGGATGCATGTACACACACTAACCTTGTTCCATGATTGTGGGGACATTCATATTATGAGGACCAACAACACTGTGGGGACAAGTCCCCAACCTTCTTTTAAAGGTGTTTTTATGTCCAACAGGTACATTTGTATTTATTTGTATATTTATTCACTCAATTATTATTATTATTAGCGCCGCGACTATTGTGGATTTTCCAACAATTTGAATAATTTATGCCAAAGGAGATTATACACATCTAGTAGTATCATGCCGTGGCGCGATTGCACCGTTCCAGTTTATTTTGCTTTACAACTTAAACACAAAATACATAACAACTTAAAGTAAATTCCGTAATAAACTATAATGATTGATTTTTTCCAAGTTTTAAAAACGTTTTTGTAGATTTTGCTTTTGTTTAATACTTTTAATCAGTAAAACAGGTTGTGTCTTTCTAGTTGTGGTCACATGAGGAATGACCATATTATAATGTCGCCATCAAGCACGCCTCCATTCTCATTGGATAGTGGACAATGTGTAAAACGCTTTATACACATGTGAATTATTAGACCACACCTCTTTTAATGACGTAGATTTCATTAAGAGCATTGTCTTACTACATTTATTGTATTTTGAGCATGTGTTTCCCGTCAAATATTTGTCACATTAAATTTCTCGTCCGTTCGATTGTTGGGGGTGTTTGTTTGTTTGCCTGTCTGTCCACCGTTCATTAATTCGTTCATTTGTTTGTTCGATTGTTTGTTAGTTTATTTTCGAGGGAACAGTCATACAAGTTATTATTTTACTTACGTGAACAGTTTCTACCACTCCAGTTTTGATCACATTCACACTGACAGGTGCCATTATCCAGCCTACCATTATTCTCACAGGATAATGTACACTCTGAAAAGAAAAATAGTAAAAAAGGTCAAGTAAACAGTATTTTTATTACAACTTGTTCTTAGCAAACCAATAGATGTATTAATACAGCAGATTTTTGTATAGGCTCGTGTGACCATCTCTTTGCCAGTGAGATCAGGCATGCATCTTTGACAATCAATGATGATGATAGATTTGTAACTAATGCTGTAAGGTCTCTTTTTTACGAGATTTTAATCAGAATGAAAGCTATAATGTAATTTCAATTTCCGTCCGTCCGGGCGGGCATCCGTCCGTCTGTCCGTCCGTCTGTCCGTCTGTCCATCTGTCCGTCTGTCCATCTGTCCATCTGTCAGCCGTTCATTAATTCGTTCGTTTGTTTGTTGGTTTATATACGATGGAGCATTTGCATAAGTAGTTTTAGTATTTTACTTACGAGAACAGTTTTTACCACTCCAGTTTTGATCACATTCACACTTACAGGTGCCATTATCCAGCGTACCATTATTCTCACAGGATAATGTACACTCTGAAAAGAAAAATAGTCAAAAAGGTCAAGTAAACAGTATTTTTATTACAACTTGTTCTTATCAAACCAATAGATGTATTAATGCAGCAGATTTTTGTGTAGGCTCGTGTGACCATCTCTTTGCCAGTGAGATCAGGCATGCATCTTTGACAATCAATGATGATGACAGATTTGTAACTAATGCTGTGAGGTCTCTTTTTACGAGCTTTTAATCAGAATGAAAGCTATAATGTAATTTCAATTCCATCCGTCCGGGCGGGCATCCGTCCGTCTGTCCATCTGTCCGTCTGTCCATCTGTCAGCCGTTCATTAATTCGTTCGTTTGTTTGTTGGTTTATTTACGATGGAGCATTTGCATAAGTATTTTTTGACAAAACGTTAATTGCATTACAAACTTGAAATGGACCATGGCCATAATTCATTTCCACATTAAAATGAATTCGAACAACTCTGAATGCATGTTGACTCTTTTCTCGTTAATGACACAATGAAATGAACCGAAACTTTCACAGGTTGGTTCCTGTGAATATTTATTGGTTCCTATGGATGCATGTACACACACTAACCTTGTTCCATGATTGTGGGGACATTCATGTTATGAGGACCAACAACACTATGGGGACCAACAACACTATGGGGACAAGTCCCCAACCTTCTTTTAAAATTGTTTCTATTATCAACAGGTACATTTGTATTTATTTGTATATTTATTCACTCAATTATTATTATTATTAGCGCCGGGACTATTGTGGATTTTCCAACAATTTGAATAATTTATGCCAAAGTAGATTATACACATCTAGCAGTATCATGCCATGGCGCGACTGCACCGTTCCAGTTTATTTTGCTTTACAACTTAAACACAGATTACATAACAACTTAAAGTAAATTCCGTAATAAACTATAATGATTAATTTTTTCCAAGTTTAAAAAAAGTTTTTATAGATTTTGCTTTTGTTTAATAATTTTAATCAGTAAAACAGGTTGTGCCTTTCTAGTTGTGGTCACATGAGGAATGACCATATAATGTCGCCATCAAGCACGCCTCCATTCTCATTGGATAGTGGGCAATGTGTAAAATGCTTTATACACGTGTGAAGTATTAGACCACACCTCTTTTAGTGACGTATATTTCATTAAGAGCATTGTCTTACTACATTTATTGTATTTTGAGCATGTGTTTCCCGTCAAATATCCCGTCAAATTTCCCGTCACATTAGTTTTCTCGTCCGTTCGTTTGTTGGGAGTGTTGGGGTGTTTGTTCGCCCGTCTGTCCACCGATCATTAATTCGTTCATTTGTTTGTTCGATTGTTTGTTAGTTTATTTTCGAGGGAACAGTCACACAAGTTATTATTTTACTTACGAGAACAGTTTCTACCACTCCAGTTTTGATCACATTCACACTGACAGGTGCCACTATCCAGCGTACCATTATTCTCACAGGATAATGTACATTCTGAAAAGAAAAATAGTAAAAAAGGTCAAGTAAACAGTATTTTTATTACAACTTGTTCTTAGCAAACCAATAGATGTATTAATACAGCAGATTTTTGTATAGGCTCGTGTGACCATCTCTTTGCCAGTGAGATCAGGCATGCATCTTTGACAATCAATGATGATGATAGATTTGTAACTAATGCTGTAAGGTCTCTTTTTTACGAGATTTTAATCAGAATGAAAGCTATTTTCACTATTTCGTTAACAGCACAATGTCATGGTAATAAGCTGAAATTTCCACAGGTTTGTTTAAAATGTATCTTGATTTCAAGAAAGTATAAAATATACTTATAATTTTTTTAACATTGCCAATACCTTCCCTTTAAGTCGTATTTGATAAAACAATGGTGATTTGTTTGACATTTTTGGACTGCAGTGTGGGGTCAACAAAGTTCCCTTTTTTCCTCAATTAGATAACAGAATCTATCTTTGTATAAGGTAAACAGCTTTGTTTTCTGAGTTGTCTGTGATGTATGCATGGCTAATATTTTTGAAGTTTCAAGGAAGGAAATTATACAAGAAATTATTTAGCAAAGGCTTGTCTTGAAAAAATTCTTTATTTGGATTAACCATAATCCTTGCCCAGTTTGCGAGATCACTAGACTTTAACACTAGTCAGCTATTTGTAACTGAATTGAACGTCTCATAGGCTAGACTCAAATGATGCACATTGCTTGCTGCTATTGCTGCGATTACGCAATTGTTACTCGTCAATTATTATATTTACATACTTAACAATTCTAGACCACTAGATTATTTTAAATGTATCTTACAATGCTCACCTGTGCAGTTGAAATATTTGTCAATTTCTGGTTGATAGTCAGTAAACAGTGGATGATCAGTATAGAACGGTTTAAAGTCTCTCTCTGGTGTGTAAGTATTAAGACCACCAGGCATGATACTGGTACATTCACATCTCTGTTTAAGCTTAGCTGGCATCACCCAGCGAAGTTTCCCAAACTCGGGATCCAGTTCTTGTCCAAGGAAACACATATGTGCCGCGACTACCGTGAACTCAAACCAGGTAACTTTGAATGCATAACAAAATTTAATTTCTCAAAGAAGCAGAGAAATAGAGAAACGTGAAAACGGTAAGAATTTTTTTAAATAGATAAATAAAAAGAAATAAAAAACAAGTATAATGAAAAAGAGAAACGAAGAACGAAGAGAAAAAGAAAGAAAAAAGGAAAATAACGGGAAATAATTAAACAAAGAGAAATAATTAACGTGCACACAAATAAATTAAAAAAGTATCAGTTAAGCAATTAGGTAAATATACAACGGACAAACAAAATTAAATAAACAAACAATTTTGCCTTTGAAAAAGAACCTGCTAGATTCCAAACGGCCAGTAACATTTATACTACATGTCCTTTAGGTTGGCAAGCAGTTTGCAACAGTTAATTCTCTATTTAAACAACCAGGAGTTAAAGAACATTAATATTTTGAATGTTTTGAATATTATTTTTTGTGACAAATTAAAAAAAAAAAAATTATTATTATAATATTAGTCAGAATTTGTCTCCTAAATTATCACACCTTGGACTATTCACCCTATTTCCACTATGCCTTGCATTCATTTTAAATAATTACATGATATTCCAAGAATATTCCAAGGTAGTCTAAACTATCAGTGAATGGTAGTTAGAAAACTGTGATATAGATATGTGTATGCATTTAAATCATCTTATTACTTTTGAATTTAACCTTTTGTATTTAAATAATTCCGTTGTTTCGCTAATTCGCAGGCGATTTTGTTGTTCTATTCTTGCTCTTGTAAAATGAAATTACGCCTATATCACTTCACATGAAATATTTCACAAAATAATTGAACAAATCATTGTTAAATGGTCCATAGATGCACAGCAAGTGAAGTTATTACATTGCGTCATTAATTAATCATGTAGTATTTCCCTGTAAAAACTGGGGTGTTAAAATAGCACCAGTGGTGTTAACTTTATTCTTCAATTGTGTTCATATTGGGCGAGTTGCCTAATATGTGTTATATACCATGGTGTTTATATTAGGTCAGTTGCCTAATATGTGTTATATACCATGGTGTTTATATTAGGTGAGTTGCCTAATATGTGTTATATACCATGGTGTTTATATTAGGTGAGTTGCCTAATGATATGTTATATACCATGGTGTTTATATTAGGTGAGTTGCCTAATATGTGTTATATACCATGGTGTTTATATTGAGCAAGTTGCCTAATGATATGTGTTATATACCATGGTGTTCATATTGAGCAAGTTGCCTAATGATATGTGTTATATACCATGGTGTTTATATTAGGCGAGATGACTAATATGTGTTATATACCATGGTGTTTATATTAGGTGAGTTGCCTAATATGTGTTATATACCATGGTGTTTATATTAGGTGAGTTGCCTAATATGTGTTATATACCATGGTGTTTATATTGAGCAAGTTGCCTAATATGTGTTATATACCATGGTGTTTATATTAGGTGAGTTGCCTAAAATGTGTTATATACCATGGTGTTCATATTAGGTGAGTTGCCTAATATGTGTTATATACCATGGTGTTCATATTGAGCAAGTTGCCTAATGATATGTCTTATATACCATGGTGTTTATATTAGGTGAGTTGCCTAATATGTGTTATATACCATGGTGTTTATATTAGGTGAGTTGCCTAATATGTGTTATATACCATGGTGTTCATATTGAGCAAGTTGCCTAATGATACCATGGTGTTTATATTAGGTGAGTTGCCTAATATGTGTTATATACCATGGTGTTTATATTAGGCGAGTTGCCTAATATGTGTTATATACCATGGTGTTCATATTGAGCGAGTTGCCTAATATGTGTTATATACCATGGTGTTTATATTAGGCGAGTTGCCTAATATGTGTTATATACCATGGTGTTTATATTAGGTGAGTTGCCCTAATGTGTTATATACCATGGTGTTTATATTGAGCAAGTTGCCTAATGATATGTGTTATATACCATGGTGTTTATATTAGGTGAGTTGCCTAATATGTGTTATATACCATGGTGTTTATATTAGGTGAGTTGCCTAATATGTGTTATATACCATGGTGTTCATATTGAGCGAGTTGCCTAATATGTGTTATATACCATGGTGTTTATATTAGGCGAGTTGCCTAATATGTGTTATATACCATGGTGTTTATATTAGGTGAGTTGCCTAATATGTGTTATATACCATGGTGTTTATATTGAGCAAGTTGCCTAATGATATGTGTTATATACCATGGTGTTTATATTAGGTGAGTTGCCTAATATGTGTTATATACCATGGTGTTTATATTAGGTGAGTTGCCTAATATGTTATATACCATGGTGTTTATATTAGGTGAGTTGCCTAATATGTGTATACCATGGTGTTTATATTAGGTGAGTTGCCTAATATGTGTTATATACCATGGTGTTTATATTGAGCAAGTTGCCTAATATGTGTTATATACCATGGTGTTTATATTAGGTGAGTTGCCTAATATGTGTTATATACCATGGTGTTTATATTAGGTGAGTTGCCTAATATGTGTTATATACCATGGTGTTTATATTGAGCAAGTTGCCTAATATGTGTTATATACCATGGTGTTTATATTAGGTGAGTTGCCTAAAATGTGTTATATACCATGGTGTTCATATTAGGTGAGTTGCCTAATATGTGTTATATACCATGGTGTTCATATTGAGCAAGTTGCCTAATATGTGTTATATACCATTGTGTTCATATTGAGCAAGTTGCCTAATATGTGTTATATACCATTGTGTTCATATTGAGCAAGTTGCCTAATATGTGTTATATACCATTGTGTTCATATTGAGCAAGTTGCCTAATATGTGTTATATACCATTGTGTTCATATTGAGCAAGTTGCCTAATATGTGTTATATACCATGGTGTTCATATTGAGCAAGTTGCCTAATGATATGTCTTATATACCATGGTGTTTATATTAGGTGAGTTGCCTAATATGTGTTATATACCATGGTGTTTATATTAGGTGAGTTGCCTAATATGTGTTATATACCATGGTGTTCATATTGAGCAAGTTGCCTAATATGTGTTATATACCATGGTGTTTATATTAGGCGAGTTGCCTAATATGTGTTATATACCATGGTGTTTATATTAGGCGAGTTGCCTAATATGTGTTATATACCACGGTGTTTATATTAGGCGAGTTGCCTAATATGTGTTATATACCATAGTGTTTATATTAGGCGAGTTGCCTAATATGTGTTATATACCATGGTGTTTATATTAGGCGAGTTGCCTAATATGTGTTATATACCATGGTGTTTATATTAGGCGAGTTGCCTAATATGTGTTATATACCATGGTGTTTATATTAGGCGAGTTGCCTAATATGTGTTATATACCATGGTGTTTATATTAGGCGAGTTGCCTAATATGTGTTATATACCATGGTGTTTATATTAGGCGAGTTGCCTAATATGTGTTATATACCATGGTGTTTATATTAGGCGAGTTGCCTAATATGTGTTATATACCATGGTGTTTATATTAGGCGAGTTGCCTAATGTGTGTTATATACCATGGTGTTTATATTAGGCGAGTTGCCTAATATGTGTTATATACCACGGTGTTTATATTAGGCGAGTTGCCTAATATGTGTTATATACCACGGTGTTTATATTAGGCGAGTTGACTAATATGTGTTATATACCATGGTGTTTATATTAGGTGAGTTGCCCTAATATGTTATATACCATGGTGTTTATATTAGGTGAGTTGCTCTAATATGTGTTATATACCATGGTGTTTATATTGAGCGAGTTGCCTAATATGTGTTATATACCATGGTGTTTATATTAGGTGAGTTGCCTAATGATATGTGTTATATACCATGGTGTTTATATTAGATGAGTTGCCTAATGATATGTGTTATATACCATGGTGTTTATATTAGGTGAGTTGCCTAATATGTGTTATATACCATGGTGTTCATATTGAGCAAGTTGCCTAATATGTGTTATATACCATGGTGTTTATATTAGGCGAGTTGCCTAATATGTGTTATATACCATGGTGTTTATATTAGGCGAGTTGCCTAATATGTGTTATATACCATGGTGTTTATATTAGGCGAGTTGCCTAATATGTGTTATATACCATGGTGTTTATATTAGGCGAGTTGCCTAATATGTGTTATATACCATGGTGTTTATAATTATTAGGCGAGTTGCCTAATATGTGTTATATACCATGGTGTTTATATTAGGCGAGTTGCCTAATATGTGTTATACCATGGTGTTTATATTAGGCGAGTTGCCTAATATGTGTTATATACCATGGTGTTTATATTAGGCGAGTTGCCTAATATGTGTTATATACCATGGTGTTTATATTAGGCGAGTTGCCTAATATGTTATATACCATGGTGTTTATATTAGGCGAGTTGCCTGTATGTGTTATATATACCATGGTGTTTATATTAGGCGAGTTGCCTAATATGTGTTATATACCATGGTGTTTATATTAGGCGAGTTGCCCAATATGTGTTATATACCATGGTGTTTATATTAGGCGAGTGACCCATATGTGTTATATACCATGGTGTTTATATTAGGCGAGTTGCCTAATATGTGTTATATACCATGGTGTTTATATTAGGCGAGTTGCCTAATATGTGTTATATACCATGGTGTTTATATTAGGCGAGTTGCCTAATATGTGTTATATACCACGGTGTTTATATTAGGCGAGTTGCCTAATATGTGTTATATACCACGGTGTTTATATTAGGCGAGTTGCCTAATATGTGTTATATACCATGGTGTTTATATTAGGTGAGTTGCTCAATATGTGTTATATACCATGGTGTTTATATTAGGCGAGTTGCCCTAATATGTGTTATATACCATGGTGTTCATATTAAGCGAGTTGCCTAATGATATGTGTTATATACCATGGTGTTTATATTGAGCGAGTTGCCTAATATGTGTTATATACCATGGTGTTTATATTAAGTGAGTTGCCTAATATGTGTTATATACCATGGTGTTTATATTAGGTGAGTTGCCTAATATGTGTTATATACCATGGTGTTTATATTAGGTGAGTTGCCTAATATGTGTTATATACCATGGTGTTTATATTAGGTGAGTTGCCCTATATGTGTTATATATACCATGGTGTTTATATTAGGTGAGTTGCCCAGCTGTGTTATATACCATGGTGTTTATATTAGGTGAGTTGCCTAATATGTGTTATATACCATGGTGTTTATATTAGGTGAGTTGCCTAATATGTGTTATATACCATGGTGTTTATATTATGTGAGTTGCTAATATGTGTTATATACCATGGTGTTTATATTAGGTGAGTTGCCCTAATATGTGTTATATACCATGGTGTTTATATTAGGTGAGTTGCCTAATATGTGTTATATACCATGGTGTTTATATTAGGTGAGTTGTTGCCTAATATGTGTTATATACCATGGTGTTTATATTAGGTGAGTTGCCCATGTGTTATATACCATGGTGTTTATATTAGGTGAGTTGCCTAATATGTGTTATATACCATGGTGTTTATATTAGGTGAGTTGCCTAATATGTGTTATATACCATGGTGTTTATATTAGGTGAGTTGCCTAATATGTGTTATATACCATGGTGTTTATATTAGGTGAGTTGCCTAATATGTGTTATATACCATGGTGTTTATATTAAGTGAGTTGCCTAATATGTGTTATATACCATGGTGTTTATATTAGGTGAGTTGCCTAATATGTGTTATATACCATGGTGTTTATATTAGGTGAGTTGCCTAATGATATGTGTTATATACCATGGTGTTTATATTAGGTGAGTTGCCTAATATGTGTTATATACCATGGTGTTTATATTAGGTGAGTTGCCTAATATGTGTTATATACCATGGTGTTTATATTAGGTGAGTTGCCTAATATGTGTTATATACCATGGTGTTCATATTGAGCAAGTTGCCTAATGATATGTCTTATATACCATGGTGTTTATATTAGGTGAGTTGCCTAATATGTGTTATATACCATGGTGTTTATATTAGGTGAGTTGCCTAATATGTGTTATATACCATGGTGTTCATATTGAGCAAGTTGCCTAATGATACCATGGTGTTTATATTAGGTGAGTTGCCTAATATGTGTTATATACCATGGTGTTTATATTAGGCGAGTTGCCTAATATGTGTTATATACCATGGTGTTCATATTGAGCGAGTTGCCTAATATGTGTTATATACCATGGTGTTTATATTAGGCGAGTTGCCTAATATGTGTTATATACCATGGTGTTTATATTAGGTGAGTTGCCTAATATGTGTTATATACCATGGTGTTCATATTGAGCGAGTTGCCTAATATGTGTTATATACCATGGTGTTTATATTAGGCGAGTTGCCTAATATGTGTTATATACCATGGTGTTTATATTAGGTGAGTTGCTAATATGTGTTATATACCATGGTGTTTAGATTGATCAAGTTGTCTACTTATATGTGTTATATACCATGGTGTTTATATTAGGTGAGTTGCCTAATATGTGTTATATACCATGGTGTTAATATTGAGAAAGATGCCTAATATGTGTTATATACCATGGTGTTCATATTTTGCCTAATATGTGTTATATACCATGGTGTTTATATTAGGCGAGTTGCCTAATATGTGTTATATACCATGGTGTTTATATTAGGTGAGTTGCCTAATATGTGTTATATACCATGGTGTTTATATTGAGCAAGTTGCCTAATGATATGTGTTATATACCATGGTGTTTATATTAGGTGAGTTGCCTAATATGTGTTATATACCATGGTGTTTATATTAGGTGAGTTGCCTAATATGTGTTATATACCATGGTGTTTATATTAGGTGAGTTGCCTAATATGTGTTATATACCATGGTGTTTATATTAGGTGAGTTGCCTAATATGTGTTATATACCATGGTGTTTATATTAGGTGAGTTGCCTAATATGTGTTATATACCATGGTGTTTATATTAGGTGAGTTGCCTAATATGTGTTATATACCATGGTGTTTATATTAGGTGAGTTGCCTAATATGTGTTATATACCATGGTGTTTATATTGAGCAAGTTGCCTAATATGTGTTATATACCATGGTGTTTATATTAGGTGAGTTGCCTAAAATGTGTTATATACCATGGTGTTCATATTAGGTGAGTTGCCTAATATGTGTTATATACCATGGTGTTCATATTGAGCAAGTTGCCTAATATGTGTTATATACCATTGTGTTCATATTAGGTGAGTTGCCTAATATGTGTTATATACCATGGTGTTTATATTAGGTGAGTTGCCTAATATGTGTTATATACCATGGTGTTTATATTAGGTGAGTTGCCTAATATGTGTTATATACCATGGTGTTTATATTAGGTGAGTTGCCTAATATGTGTTATATACCATGGTGTTTATATTGAGGTGCAAGTTGCCTAATATGTGTTATATACCATGGTGTTTATATTAGGTGAGTTGCCTAATATGTGTTATATACCATGGTGTTTATATTAGGTGAGTTGCCTAATATGTGTTATATACCATGGTGTTTATATTGAGCAAGTTGCCTAATATGTGTTATATACCATGGTGTTTATATTAGGTGAGTTGCCTAAAATGTGTTATATACCATGGTGTTCATATTAGGTGAGTTGCCTAATATGTGTTATATACCATGGTGTTCATATTGAGCAAGTTGCCTAATATGTGTTATATACCATTGTGTTCATATTGAGCAAGTTGCCTAATATGTGTTATATACCATTGTGTTCATATTGAGCAAGTTGCCCTAATATGTGTTATATACCATTGTGTTCATATTGAGCAAGTTGCCTAATATGTGTTATATACCATTGTGTTCATATTGAGCAAGTTGCCTAATATGTGTTATATACCATGGTGTTCATATTGAGCAAGTTGCCTAATGATATGTCTTATATACCATGGTGTTTATATTAGGTGAGTTGCCTAATATGTGTTATATACCATGGTGTTTATATTAGGTGAGTTGCCTAATATGTGTTATATACCATGGTGTTCATATTGAGCAAGTTGCCTAATATGTGTTATATACCATGGTGTTTATATTAGGCGAGTTGCCTAATATGTGTTATATACCATGGTGTTTATATTAGGCGAGTTGCCTAATATGTGTTATATACCACGGTGTTTATATTAGGCGAGTTGCCTAATATGTGTTATATACCATGGTGTTTATATTAGGCGAGTTGCCTAATATGTGTTATATACCATGGTGTTTATATTAGGCGAGTTGCCTGTATGTGTTATATACCATGGTGTTTATATTAGGCGAGTTGCCTAATATGTGTTATATACCATGGTGTTTATATTAGGCGAGTTGCCTAATATGTGTTATATACCATGGTGTTTATATTAGGCGAGTTGCCTAATATGTGTTATATACCATGGTGTTTATATTAGGCGAGATGACTAATATGTGTTATATACCATGGTGTTTATATTAGGAGAGTTGCCCTGTATATGTGTTATATATGGTGTTTATATTAGGCGAGTTGCCTCAATATGTGTTATATACCATGGTGTTTATATTAGGCGAGTTGCCTAATATGTGTTATATACCACGGTGTTTATATTAGGCGAGTTGCCTAATATGTGTTATATACCACGGTGTTTATATTAGGCGAGTTGACTAATATGTGTTATATACCATGGTGTTTATATTAGGTGAGTTGCCTAATATGTGTTATATACCATGGTGTTTATATTAGGCGAGTTGCCTAATATGTGTTATATACCATGGTGTTCATATTGAGCGAGTTGCCTAATGATATGTGTTATATACCATGGTGTTTATATTGAGCAAGTTGCCTAATATGTGTTATATACCATGGTGTTTATATTAGGTGAGTTGCCTAATATGTGTTATATACCATGGTGTTTATATTAGGTGAGTTGCCTAATATGTGTTATATACCATGGTGTTCATATTGAGCAAGTTGCCTAATATGTGTTATATACCATGGTGTTTATATTAGGCGAGTTGCCTAATATGTGTTATATACCATGGTGTTTATATTAGGCGAGTTGCCTAATATGTGTTATATACCACGGTGTTTATATTAGGCGAGTTGCCTAATATGTGTTATATACCATGGTGTTTATATTAGGTGAGTTGCCTAATATGTGTTATATACCATGGTGTTTATATTAGGTGAGTTGCCTAATATGTGTTATATACCATGGTGTTTATATTAGGTGAGTTGCCCAATATGTGTTATATACCATGGTGTTTATATTAGGTGAGTTGCCCAATATGTGTTATATACCATGGTGTTTATATTAGGTGAGTTGCCTAATATGTGTTATATACCATGGTGTTTATATTAGGTGAGTTGCCTAATATGTGTTATATACCATGGTGTTTATATTAGGTGAGTTGCCTAATATGTGTTATATACCATGGTGTTTATATTAAGTGAGTTGCCTAATATGTGTTATATACCATGGTGTTTATATTAGGTGAGTTGCCTAATATGTGTTATATACCATGGTGTTTATATTAGGTGAGTTGCCTAATATGTGTTATATACCATGGTGTTTATATTAGGTGAGTTGCCTAATATGTGTTATATACCATGGTGTTTATATTAGGTGAGTTGCTTAATATGTGTTATATACCATGGTGTTTATATTAGGTGAGTTGCCTAATATGTGTTATATACCATGGTGTTTATATTAGGTGAGTTGCCTAATATGTGTTATATACCATGGTGTTTATATTAGGTGAGTTGCCTAATATGTGTTATATATATACCATAGTGTTTATATTAAGTGAGTTGCCTAATATGTGTTATATACCATGGTGTTTTATATTAGGTGAGTTGCCCAATATGTTATATACCATGGTGTTTATATTAGGTGAGTTGCCTAATATGTGTTATATACCATGGTGTTTATATATTAGGTGAGTTGCCTAATATGTGTTATATACCATGGTGTTTATATTAGGTGAGTTACCCAATATGTGTTATATACCATGGTGTTTATATTAGGTGAGTTGCCAAATATGTGTTTAATACCAGGGTGTTGATATTAGTTGTGTTGCCTAATATGTGTTATATACCATGGTGTTTATATTAGGTGAGTTGCCCAATATGTGTTATATACCATGGTGTTTATATTAGGTGAGTTGCCTAATATGTGTTATATACCATGGTGTTCATATTGAGCAATTGCCTAATGATATGTGTTATATACCATGGTGTTTATATTAGGTGAGTTGCCTAATATGTGTTATATACCATGGTGTTTATATTAGGTGAGTTGCCTAATATGTGTTATATACCATGGTGTTTATATTAGGTGAGTTGCCCAATATGTGTTATATACCATGGTGTTTATATTAGGTGAGTTGCCTAATATGTGTTATATACCATGGTGTTTATATTAGGTGAGTTGCCTAATATGTGTTATATACCATGGTGTTTATATTAGGTGAGTTGCCCAATATGTGTTATATACCATGGTGTTTATATTAGGTGAGTTGCCTAATATGTGTTATATACCATGGTGTTCATATTGAGCAATTGCCTAATGATATGTGTTATATACCATGGTGTTTATATTAGGTGAGTTGCCTAATTTGTGTTATATACCATGGTGTTTATATTAGGTGAGTTGCCTAATATGTGTTATATACCATGGTGTTCATATTGAGCAAGTTGCCTAAAATGTGTTATATACCATGGTGTTTATATTAGGTGAGTTGCCCAATATATTACACCGCTGGTGTAGTTTATAACACCTAAGTTATTGCATTGTTGATGTAAAGCTGGTGATGGTACCAATCTTCACAATAAATACCTCCGGTATGTTACACAAAAATAACGAAAAATAACAATTAACGAGAAAATAATTCAAATCCATTCAGATTTTTAAAACGGAAAACTTTGTATTCATTCTAACGTATTAATTTAATCTCAGTTTGGAAATAGTTTTACTAATTTTAATAATATGACAGCACCTCTTACAAGAATCGTTCAAGGAATGTTTGCAATCATCATTTTGTACACCAAGTAAGTTTTATGAAAACTGTGATCAATTATGTCTGTTGTTTCTTAACATTTAAATGCCGAAATGAATTATTATTAATTGCTGCGTCTGACAATCATTTTAATTGTAGAAACCTTTCCTTCCGTCCTTCCATCCTTCCAAGGTTTTGTTAAAGGTACGTACATCCTTTAGATTCATTACAATTATGTTGTCTTCACAAGTTTACAGCGCAAATTAGTCCGAATGAATTGCCAAATACTGTTGACATAATTATTAATTGTTTGATACAGCTTAATTTATCTTTAAAATTAATTTAATTGTTCAAAGTGAAAATAAAGCATCTTAATTTGTTAAGACACGATATTTCGACCACCAAACATGTTTTCTAAGTGTTCAATGATATAAAATGCTTTGAAAGTTGCGACATTATTTTAACAGTGTTTTGAAGAAAAAAGAAATTATTGAGTCACGAAGGAAGGCAAGCGTCTACTAAATTACCAGTCCGTATTGCAAGGGGCGAAAAGTCGTTGTCGAGAAACAATATGCATATACATGTACATTGCATGGGGCTATTGCATGTTAGGTTACGGACGTTGACGTTACGGACATTACCCGGTCTCAGATCATATAAACAAATTTAGTATGCTATATGATATGCAACATGAACGACTGCACTCTGGCATAATTATAAGATTAAAATTCTACTTAATTTACTGAAATTCGTTGATTGGATACCCATGAACAAAGATGTTCCTACAGTATTGTATGGTGACCCTAAAGGGACGTTAACAACTGCAGCTATCTTTGCCAACAATTATGATGTCGGGAATTATATATTTTTTCATATTAGGGGCCCTGTTTTGTTCTACAGAAGAGGCTACGCAGGACTCCCTGAAGAACTGCGGGTTGGACACCTCTGTCTAACAACAACAACAAATATAGCCAAAACACCTACTTTTATCACTTGTTGTTTGACACTCATTTTGAAACAAAAAATCAAGCCTAAATTGGATAATGATTATGTCTATAATTACAAACTAATATGGAATGGGATCCCTGTGTAAAAAAATATCTAAGCTCTGAATGCCTTAGATTTTTAAGGGACGATACTTATTGGGGGACATTGTCATTTCTGCCCCCCCCCCCCCCCGTTATTCTCGAGGATCCGAGGACGTGTCCTTATAGAAATGTCGACATGTCCACAATACCCATCTCCATCACAGCGTACATGAAAGCCATAACCGATAAGATGATTCAGGTCAGTAGACTGAATCTATTATGATGGCCTATTGTTCTGGGTATGTCTAATAAATAACACATAAGGATGTAATATCGAAATCCTAACACCCAGCACGTGTTTATCCAATATGTAATAATATGATTATATACAGTGAGTAAATACTGATGCATTTGGCCTTAAAACCATTCGGGTGACAATAATAATAATAATAAATTAAAAATTTCTATTGCGCTGTTTCCATTTAAAAATGATCAAAAGCGCATAACAAAAATAAACACACCATTGAATAAACAGATATAAATACAAACAAAAAATAATTAAAGACAAATCACACTGATTTTTTGTTTTATTTATTTATTTTTTAATCAGAAAAACAGATCAGATTGCCAAACCAGCTCCCAAACCTCAGTATGGGTTTACGTCTGTCCCACCAGAGGAGGATCTATGTCAATATACCCCCACTGGCATCGGTGATGTCTCGATCTTTCCCGGAGACAGACGCCTTTAACCTACCTATACTAATTAAAGGAATATAGCCTAACTGGCTTGGTTCTCATCAAAAGTGCAATTAAGGAAATTAATTTTCAAAAGCTTCATTAAAAAGGTATGTTTTAATCTTACGTTTAAAAGAATCAAGTGTCTGTTCATTGCGAATGTGGCGCGAGAGTGCATTCCAGATCACTGGGGCTGCCGGTTTGATGCACACATTAGCAATTAGCCAGAAGTTTATTACCTACCCAGGTAATATAAGCTTCTGATTTAACACAATGGATACTACATTTTTAATTTAAAGGAACATTAAAAATGCCGACGCGCAGGTCTGAAGCGACGCGCGCAGGTCTGAAGTGACGCGCGCAGAGACCAGAAACCGGAGACTTATTTTGCTTTAGTTGCACAGATATAGTGGTAAAGATTACATATTATTTGTCATATAACAAGCTTCTGTTTTACAATGTCTATCATACGATTATTTGTATTTGTATATTTGTTGGCACTTACAACTCGGGGCCTTAAGGCGGGCCCCGACCTAACGCTGTGACTTTACACTGCGTATACTTGCGTGCCTCCCCTCTTCGCCCCCACTTCTTGGTAGCTATCAATGCCTGTGTATAGACCTCATAATAACCTCGACCAAATCAATAACGTGCCTGCCTGCGTTGCCTTCTAAGGACGGATCGACGGATATTAAAACTGCCCTTCTAAAGACATGTATCTATTAAGATGGGTGATAACTGCTTCATTTAACGGTAATTCAATAGAATCATTGTAAATTCAGTGTTATCTGTTGTTATAACTATAAGCTATACGTGCTCTAAGGACAATTGAATACGGCGTCATGGTAAATTGTTTGGTTTTATATGCTACGAAGAGTTAAATAATAACCGCGACTGCATTACAGATGCTCCGTGCCCATGGCTGATTTTACCTTGAATTTTGAATTGCTATATTCCTCTTAGTATCACTGAGGGTATGATCTTACAAATGAGACATCGCACCAAAGATCAATCCACGCGTTATGCCGTTATTAAAATGTTATGAATTAATCTAACTGTCCTCAAAATAATTATTATTCATACTCTCTGTGAAAGGTGGGTGGACATTATTCGCGCATGCGCCTTCATTGTTCTTTGGTCAGTCAAACTACCTATCAACAGTACTACATTATACCCAACGCCTGTTTGGTAAAGTTTTACTTGTCAAATGACTTGTTAATGGGTACATATCTGGGTTTTCCCCCAAGTTTGTCATAAAATATAAAAATGCCGTTACAATGACAAAAAGAACACAATCCAATTGAAACTATATGTTGTAATGTTGGGAAAGTAGTTATTTTATTCTGTAGTAATATGCAAATATGTAAATAGATAAAGAGGAATTAAATTAATAAATTAATTTATAACGTAGCGGGTCAAGTTTTAATTTCTTCCCCTTTTTAAAGAAAAGTAGAAGTGTGGCGATTGGAAAGGAAATTTTGGATGAAAATGCGAACTCATAGAAAATGCATCGTTACGTTAATTTAAACTGGTAAATGTACGCTGTATTTTTTCATCATTATTATTTCAACAAGAAAATTATGTATTTATTTTTTGGTGTAATATAGGCTATAGTTTCATAATCGATATTCGTTATTTTCACAGAGGGAGTTAATTTATAGAGTTATACATGGCAAAGGCGTACGGGTGAAATGAAGAGGTTAGTGAACGTGATTATTGTTTTGAGTATAATAACTTTACATATTGGTTTAAGTATAAATAAATAAAAGGTTTAAACAGCCCTATCAACATATCTCACGATATGTAAAAACGTTACAGAGAGGGGTTGTTGAGGTGAATGTTGATGCATGTGGTGTACATGTATGTCTTCAAGACATATAACCTGACATAGAGGTGTGTATACTTTTAAAACACGCTAATTGACAACAAATAATGAAATCTACCTGAAAACAAGACATCAAACCAAAAAACAACAAACGGGGTTTACTGGGAAACACAAACATTAGACCGTGGCAACTTGATTTAGAGAATATGGTTAAAATGAATAAACATAGCGTAGGGTCAAAAGTTCAGTGATTTTTACGTTATGGTTAGATGAAAGAAAAACTGTAATGAAATATATAAAAAAGTGTGACGAAGACGAAAGGAAGAGTGTAGAAGTGGGAACCAATATAAGTTGATAAGTAAAGATAGATGTGTCAAGGATGAAAAGCAGATACTATAAAAGTTATCATATAATAGACAAAAAGGCGCGAAAGGGAAGTATTTGATTGTGGATGTCGAAAGTAAGAACTATGCAACGTAATTCGTTAATACAAGAGAAAAGTCACAACCTTGGAATGAATATAAAAGACAAAACGGTAATTGGTAAAAATAGATCTTTGGGAATTTGATGAATGAAACGCAGAAGCCATACAGTAGATGAAGGGTGAAGTAGGTAAGTGATGTGAACGGACATTAAGAAATGTAAGGAAAAAGGCTGAGCGGGTGTTGAAAATAAGCTGTAACATAAAGGTAAAATATATAGGACAATACAAGATCAACAAAACAAGTAGACGTTGAAATTTATTCATATAGAAACACGTAGAACAGACTACTATATTAAGGGCATCT
This sequence comes from Zoroaster sp. YZ-2022, assembly GCA_029582265.1. Taxonomy (NCBI): domain Eukaryota; kingdom Metazoa; phylum Echinodermata; class Asteroidea; order Forcipulatida; family Zoroasteridae; genus Zoroaster; species Zoroaster sp. YZ-2022. The sequence goes on along the minus strand of CM055818.1, from coordinate 3,622,881 downwards.
TGAAAAGAAAAGAAAAACCTGGGATTAAAGTACTAAATTAAACTAAAGTACAATGATATTGAGACAAGGATTTAGTAAAAATGACTATTTTGTACATAAATTGAAAAGTGATGAGAGTCTTTACATGAATGTGACTAATGGAGTATGGGAAACAAACGTGAACAAAAGCTGATTATCCTACTCGCAAGCATGATGAGCATAAAAACAGATGGAACGCATGACTGGAAACGTGCAGTATGGAAATGTGGAGTATGGACATGTGCAGTATGGACATGTGGAGTATGGACATGTGGAGTATGGACATGTGGAGTATGGACATGTGCAGTATGGACATGTGGAGTATAGACACGTGAACAAAAGCTGATTATCCTACTCGCAAGTATGATGAGCATAAAAACAGATGGAACGCCTGACTGGAAACGTGCCGTAATGAACGCAGAGACAACGGCTCACAATTCACGGAAAGGACGGTGGCAACATTTGGTTAAGAGAGTGGGCAGCTTATACGAGGAGGATAATGAGCAGTGGAAAATAACTACATGTATAACTATTGGATACGACTAACTAATATGGAGGATGAAAATAACACATGTGGATGGGAATATAAAATTGTTGAAAAGTAAGGACAGGATGTGTCTAAACGTTAAAAAAAAGAAAAATGACTAATAAAACAGACAAAGGAAATAATACACGGATAGAAGAAAGCCTATAATCTATTACAGGTGGGTGTAAAAACAAAACAAAAAAGGTTTGAAAGAACAGATTTTGTTTATGAAGTGTACCACTAGTGCAAAGTTTAACATCATTAGATGGAACAGCAATCAAAGAGAAATGGTTCTTGATTAGAAAATGGAGGCACACAGCAAAAAGGGGTTCATTGAAAAAGGTGGAACACAGCAAAAAGGTGTTCATTGAAAAAAGGTGGAACACAGCAAAAATGGATACATTAGAAAATGGAGGAACACAGCAAAAAGGAGTTCATTAGAAAATGGAGGAACACAGCAAAAAGGAGTTCATTAGAAAATGGAGGAACACTGCAAAAATGGGTACAGTAGAAAATGGAAGAACACGGAAAAAGGAGTTCATGAAAATGGAAGCACACGGTAAAAAGTTGTTTATTGAAAAAAGGGGGACAGCAAAAAGGAGTACTGGGTGTTATACGAAATTGAACTCCCCTTTTTGCTGTATAAAGAGAAGAAAATGTTTTACTTACCCCCCATCACAACGACCAAGAATCTCATCCATTGCATGGTGGTCATCTCGTCGAGGATGCGATGTCCTGTCAACCGATGAAACTAGATGCAATCTCCTCAGGAAATGTAAGGAACAACTCTATCCACAGCTTTGTGGAACTCCAGGTTTGCGTCTCCTCTACCTGCCGCGCTGGTCCGATCTAACTGAAACCGCTCAACTCTCACTCATTAAAAGAGTCGCGCCCACAAGCTTGATGATACCTGAACAGGTATTTTTTAAGATGTATCAGTCAATCAGAGGTTGGCATGTGGATATGATGTACATATATAGCTTTATAATTGGTCCTTCATATAGGCTTATTATACGCATGTGCGCTCTGCCTAACTACTGGTTGGACCACCATTGAAATAAAATATTCAACAGTTACCATGGAGACCATCATCGCTGCTACAACAATTTGAAAACAGCATAACTACATGAAAAAAAAGAAACTATACAAACATGTAGCATTTAAAAAGGTAATGATGGGATTTAGAAGACCTCGGTAAAGTTTTCACTATTTTTGTTAAGGGATAGTTAAGTCAATGTATGATGATAAAATACTTGTGAAAGGTCAACTATTGAATATTGCAAAATATGGATTTTGTACCTGGCGTATATCGTATAATGCATAACAATCTCTAGGATTTCTTCCGTATTTTGTCTTGATTGTTAGCTGCGACAAAAGGAGAAAAGGATGCGTCTGTGTGGGTCAACTCGACCCAAAACTAATTTGAATACTGGGACTGATATGCAATGATCCTCTGGTTGCAGTGACGGGCAGGTGGCAAAAAGGGGGCGGGGCATTGCCAAAAAAGCGGGGCACCACCTCACGTTCTTTGTCTTGCCATCTGGATCCGCCAATACCTGGTATAAAAGTTTTTAGCAAATTAAAACTGGAACAGGGCTCACTGGAACATCCTTTCAAAGATGTGACGTATATATTTGTTGACATGTTTGCTTCGTACCACTTGTTATGTCATTGACTTCAGTGAGTAATGATCGCTATTATGTACACAATGATGGATATCCAATAGTCTGAATGCAACAGTAATGTCGTTACCGCACTTGATGAATAATTGATAAAATAAAAGCATGAGAAAGCTCTATTGAGCTCAAAGCATTCGTCGCAGCAAAATGTCGAAGCTTTTCAGGGAAAAGTGTCATTGTTGGTTTGCTTCACAGCTACAAAAACAATCCCATATATCTTTCGGCAATTTCAAACGAAATAAATGATCGCAGTTTTATATTCGTGTTCGGCTTGATGATGTCATCAAAACTTCCCTTGGTTTCTTTCTGTCTGTCTGTGGTGTTATTATTTTAGTCAAATTTGTCACATTAAATTTGTCAACAAAAATGTTTGTTTGGTAAAAGTTCATATCGTTATTTTTTAATTTCATCGGGCCTAAACTTCCAAGTATAACAATGTCAATAATAGTATTTTTAATGAATACGCGTACAAAATAAAGTGATTAAATGAGAACTCATGAAGTGATTATACAAGATCAGCGGCGTAGTCACGGGGGGCCTGGGGGGCACGTGCCCACCAGAAATTTCCAGTGCCCACCAGGTGCCCCCCACGAAAAATCCCGATAGTGCCTCCAAAAAAGAAAAGAAAAAGAAAAGGGCAAAAATCCATATCCCCCTGGGCCCCCTCACTAAAAAGCAATTCCCCCTGTGCTCCCACCCCCCCACTGAAAAAGTCCTGGCTACGCCGCTGTGAAAGATGGAAGTGAAACGAAGGCATTTACTGATAATCATTTGCTTGAGTTGAGGATGCCTTCGTACAATACAAGACAGACAAACAAACAGGCGGGTAGACAAGAGGACAATATTACAATACAAGACAGACAAACAAACAGGCGGACAGACAAGAGGACAATATTACAATACAAGACAAACAAACAAACATGCGGACAGACAAGAGGACAATATTACAATACAAGACAAACAAACAAACAGGCGGGTGGACAAGAGGACAATATTACAATACAAGACAGACAAACAAACGGGCAGGTAGACAAGAGGACAATATTACAATACAAGACAGACAAACAAACGGGCAGGTAGACAAGAGGACAATATTACAATACAAGACAGACAAACAAACGGGCAGGTAGACAAGAGGACAATATTACAATACAAGACAGACAAACAAACGGGCAGATAGACAAGAGGACAATATTACAATACAAGACAGACAAACAAACATGCAGATAGACAAGAGGACAATATTACAATACAAGACAGACAAACAAACGGGCAGGTAGACAAGAGGACAATATTACAATACAAGACAGACAAACAAACAGGCGGGTAGACAAGAGGACAATATTGAATAATGAACTTTGATCAGTTTTGATAATACCGGGGTTAATAATGACCATGTATTGATCAAATAATTGTTAGTAACTAAACTGTTGTATTTTCTGCTCGATTAGTCCGCACATATGAGAAAAGCACAATTTATAGAAAAAGATCATTTACAATTCTCACATCGTGTGTGGTCAATGTAGAATTATTGTCGCGCTCTGACCAAGAACCAAGACGTTGTAATTGGCATGTACAAGGATATCTCAAAGGATCCCTGATTAGTTCCGAACTTGTTTTCGCTTAAAAGGATCAACAGGGCATGGAATCAGAATGCTAGTTTTAGATTAACTCATTGACTGAAAGTAATACCCAACATGATAAGGTTATATACTAGTCACCACAGGATCAACAGGGCATGGAATCAGAATGCTAGTTTTAGATTAACTCATTGACTGAAAGTAATACCCTACATGATAAGGTTATATACTAGTCACCACAGGATCAACAGGGCATGGAATCAGAATGCTAGTTTTAGATTAACTCATTGACTGAAAGTAATACCCTACATGATAAGGTTATATACTAGTCACCACAGGATCAACAGGGCATGGAATCAGAATGCTAGTTTTAGATTAACTCATTGACTGAAAGTAATACCCTACATGATAAGGTTATATACTAGTCACCACAGGATCAACAGGGCATGGAATCAGAATGCTAGTTTTAGGTTAACTCATTGACTGAAAGTAATACCCTACATGATAAGGTTATATACCAGTCACCACAGGATCAACAGGGCATGGAATCAGAATGCTAGTTTTAGATTAACTCATTGACTGAAAGTAATACCCTACATGATAAGGTTATATACTAGTCACCACAGGATCAACAGGGCATGGAATCAGAATGCTAGTTTTAGATTAACTCATTGACTGAAAGTAATACCCCACATGATAAGGTTATATACTAGTCACCACAGGATCAACAGGGCATGGAATCAGAATGCTAGTTTTAGATTAACTCATTGACTGAAAGTAATACCCTACATGATAAGGTTATATACTAGTCACCACAGGATCAACAGGGCATGGAATCAGAATGCTAGTTTTAGATTAACTTATTGACTGAAAGTAATACCCTACGTGATAAGGTTATATACTAGTCACCACAGGATCAACAGGGCATGGAATCAGAATGCTAGTTTTAGATTAACTCATTGACTGAAAGTAATACCCTACATGATAAGGTTATACTGTTGTTGTTGCATAAATGAGCCAGTAAATTTCAGACACTGTTTAACTTAAACTATGGGACTCCGATTCCATGCCCTTCTGAAAGTCTGCTCTGATCATGACGATATTGTCCCTTTAACATTATTATAATTGTTGTGCGATCACATGCATTGTTGGTACAGCTCTGGCCGTACCTGTGTACCGCTTGCATACAGCTTTGCCTGATGCTCATGTTTAATTAACTTAATAAATTCGCTGTCAAACCAAACAAAGGCGGTTGTGTCTGTTCTGCACGATTGTCTGGTTCGTAGCAATATGCATTTCATTATCACGACTTAACGATTTCAGACCATTAATATTTCACAGGTTCGCAAGGTTTCGTCAATCTATTAAAAGGTATTGTTTCCTTACACTGTAAAAATGGTGTATAGAATTTAAACACATTTCTAAACACTTAGCTTGTACCCACTTTGTTCACATGTTGAGCCCAAAAAATTGTGTTTTTCTGTGATGTGTGTTTGAATGCTAAATATCATATGAACAGTTGTCAAAAAGCTAAGCACGTTTTTAGCTTTGTGACATGTACAGAGGGTGGCCGTTTTGCATTTAAACGCGTTTATTTTGCGCGTGTTTAAATTGTTACAATGTAGTTGATAATTTTCTTTGTGAGTGTCAAGTCAAAATAATAATACTCTATAGCTGTTAGGCAACAAAAGTCTCCGGTTTCTGGTCATCGGTCGGCTTCAAAATAAGTGCGGTTTTTGGGGTGGTACTGGTAATCTTTTTTTTTTTTTTTTTTTTTTTTTTTTTTTTTTTGCCAACAGGGAAATACGTGATACAAGAATTTGGTTCAAGTGCACGGGAACCAAATTTCCCATATACAAAGTATGGTGGCTAAGAGAGGCCTCACAAACGGGCAAATGTTCATACCCCTATGTAATAAAGTCAGTTAAAACACAGCACGGCAGAATTCCAATCGATCCAGCAATTTTGGCTGAAATTGGACATCGTTTCATAGAAAAATAAATAAATACATAATGCCGACGCGCGAGTCTGAGGCGACGCACGCGGAGACCAGAAACCGTAGAATTGTTTGCCTTATTTTTTTATAAATTATTTTTAATGAAATAAGTTTTAATTTCATACAAATAACTATTTATGGAATCCTGTATTATAATAGTCCAGCTACTTAGGACCAAATTGCAGACAAATTTGTGCATTTTGTGGTAAAAGCATGACATTTTGCATGTGGGCTCAGAATGGGCCAAATGTCATTTTAGGCTATGGAACCATCTTGAATCTCTATTTCTGAAAAGTGGAAACATAAGATTAAAAACAAGCATTCTTACGTCGAAATATTACTTTGTATCATTTTATTTTTGAAATAGATATTGGCATACATGTTCAGATGAAGATCGATTTTTGATTCTGTCTGTTTTATGGGCAAGTGTCTTTTTTTTTAAACGTTGGGGGGACAAAAGAACAATATAACCCCAACACCCAACTTTGTGTAACTTTTGTATCTGAATCGGTCATTAAGTGTTGTCTTTCTAGATGAAGACCCATCTTGTGTCTTACCTATTTTAGGGACGGGTCCATGTATTAAAGAGAAAGGGGGCACACATACCCCCACCCCAGCTAACTTGATGATACTGGGTCAATGCCTCCATCCTTCACCTGCCCCCTTACAGTAAGCAACACATGTATAACACGGGTCTAGATCTATCAAGTGATTCACCATTATAAGACACAGATGTAGAAAACGTATGTTTAAATTTAGTATTGTACCGCTTTCTTTTAAAAATCTGGCCCAGCCACAAAATAGGCAAATTTAAAGCGAACTGATTTTAACAGGGCATGGAATCAGTGTCCTAGTTTAAGATGAACTGCAAATTACTGGCTCATTTATGCAGCAGCAACGCCAATATGACCTTATCATGTGGGGTATTATTTTCAGTCACTGAATTAATCTAAAACTAACACTCAGATTCCATGCCCTGTTGATCGTGATGATATTGCCCGTTTAAAGAAGGGTCTTAACCTGAAAATGTTTAACCTTCATCATGTTTTCATTTTAGGCATTATTTGAAACCAACTTTCAATGTCAGGTTTGGTGTTGGCCCTCACTTTAAAATGCAGTCTCGCCCATTAAATAGGAGGGGTCCGCATCTGAAAATGTTTGATCTTCATAGTTCAATTTTAGACACATTTTGAGTTAAACGTTCAATATTAAAGTGGGGTTTCTCGTGTTTGGTGTTGTGCCGCCTACTTTTTTAATATTGTTGTCCCGCCCATAAATAGGCAGAATACGAGAGGTGTTTACTTTGAACTTCATCCTATTTTAGAGAAAATTACCACAAAACTTTCAAATTTGAAGACAGGTATCTCGTTATTGGTATTGTGATCTCGTCCACAGAAGAGGCAAAAAACAAGATGCATACACATCTCAAAATGTAGTTCCTTCTTCCTGGTTCCATTGTAAGATACACTCACTGGCCATAAGTATTGCAACACACACCAAAGTTCAGTTTGGAGAACTGTGTTACAATAATTTATTTTATTTTATTTACACTACTTAAGACTTCTTGAAAGTGCCTGTGTTTTGAAGTCGATGTTCTTTTTTACTGTTCTTGCTCGGAAATTATGTAATACACGATCGATGAAATCAGATTAAATGATCATCTCACCTGTTACTGTAAAGTGCTCAGTTTTGAGCATGTTGCAATACTTTTGGCCAGTGAGTGTACAAAAGGACTCAATGTTACGTTATATTTTCTCCTTTTTTGAATCTCAACGCGCCCACTTTTCAAAAATCTAGCCTCGTCCCCAAAATATACGTCAGACCACAGATGGGTACATGTAGCTTAAAATTAAATTTCACCCATTCTGAACACACATGTCAAATTCCATGCTTTTACTTCAAAATGCACACTTATTTTTCTCAGCTGCTAGAGCATATAGGCTATTATAATTATAATTTCAGTCTAAATTATACTCGGATCATTATTTATTCAGAAGAGAAAATTATTACTATTTCATTTCATCGCCGGCATCAAAGCTGATTTTGATTAATTATATTGTGTAATTGCCCATGTCCATGAATGTTAGTTTTGTGTAGCCTATTTATTGTTGTTTCATGCAGAATTGAGCCATGTTTTTATAATTATGGCTCTTTAGTCCTGCTGCCAAATGGAAACAAATTGCGCACTGTGGTAAAAGCATGACATTTTGCGTGGGGTTCTGACCATGAATGAGAAAAGATACCAAACTGAATGTTCTTACATACATAGACTGAATACAGTATTTTAAAATGTAAGAGTTTCAGTTACATGGGTAGTGGCCCACCTGGTCAACTATCCATTAGGAGGTGGTATTTGTTGACATTTTTTTGCTAATCTTCAGGATTGGTCCATCCTTGTTTTGGGGCAGACATGCACCTAGTTTGTTTCCATTGTAATATAAAAGCAATCTGACCACTCATGTGAAGAGGAGCCCAAAATAGCCAAAAAAATCACTAACGTCGGCTCATCTGTGGGTTTTGAACTAAAAGTAGATGTTATATAGGCCCTACTACTTTTGACAAAAACAAAATCACAGAGGCAACTTGGAGGGGAAAGGGGGCATGGCTATATTTTTCAGGGGCCCATATATATCTCGGAAACGACATGGGTTGGGAGTAGCCTAAAATGTGTTGTGTTCATTACTCCCATAGAGGTATGTTGAAAAAATAATTGTTTCATTCAGAATGGATAAAGATGGATCAGCGTTTCATCTAGGATTTGAAAACTGCCCGTCCAAACTTATGGAGGATTAGAAAACTGCCATCCAAAATTTGTCACGCTCACCCGCGCGAAAAACAAGCACGAAGCTATTATGGAGTGGGGCCCCGATTTTGTTTGGATTTTAAACACTCTCTGTTGAATCTAAGGCTTCAAAATTTGTCCTTTATTTGGGGATTCTGAGCCTATAACCATTTTCAAAAATGAAGAACAGATCCTGCCTTTGCCGTTTAATTTTGGCGATCTTTCCGTCGGACCTTTGCCGCGCGGGGAAACGCAGGCGGACCCAGTCTACTGTGTAATTCAGCCTCTTCCCCTTGAGAAAATCTGTGTCCCCTCGTTCCTTAATACAGGATGGTAGAATGGGCCGGGGCCAATGATGTGCTGCAAGATCATAACCATCGGGAACGTAGTTCCATAGCGCGACGCCCGGCTAACGTTACACAAATCACATCAGCGTGTAGTCGGGAACCAGACATCGTTGTTTATATTTAATTTCCCACTTACTTTGGGGGATTACACGCGTCCTCGGTGTCAGTGGGTACCGTACATTGTATGCCTACATGAATGTAGCGCGCGCATGGAGCATACATGTATACAACGTGCAGTTAGCCTACGTTTAGAATTAAATCCGATGCGACATGTTGGCTAAGAATTATAATACGTCAAACATTTTTTATTATAGACTCTAAACATAAGCCAACATAATCATTTACTAAATACCTACATGTTTATGATGCACACTGGACTAGGCCGTCATGACGGGTGGACGGGTCGCTATGAGTATGAGACACATGATGGATTCATGTTTATTTTGACTGTGCGCTCTTCATTTACCCATCCGTCACTCAAGCGCATAGCAAGAAAATGGTCAAGGTCAGGGCGGCGGGGAACAAATTGAAAAAAAAGTAGACCCCGGAAAATTTTCGCCCAGAATATATTTTTATTGTGGTCACAGAAGATGTTTTCCATTTTAAAACTGCAGGTTCGAGCCGCTGTGTATAAGCCCCGGAAATTGTGTGGATTCTATAAAATAAATTAAAACAACTGTAGCCTTTTCCATTTTCAGGATTCAGGGTAGTCTAGATGATTATTAAGAAAATAAATTCGCAAAAGTGGGGGGACATATACTGTGACCAGTTTGCATAATAGAATTTCCATAAATTATTGTTTTAAAAAACTTTCCAGAAACATGGATTCTGAAAAATATAATTTCATACAGCAAGGCCATACGTGATCAACAGTTATTAATGAGAACAAACAGTGGATTTGACAACGACTGATGTCCATTATAGGCCTATTGTGTTCATAACGATCATAATAATTCAAAACATGTAATAGAATAATAACGCATGGAGATACACATCCAATAAATTACAAATATAATGATGCAGTACTAATTAGTTCACATGGTTCTGCTGGATTGGTGTCCGCCTGCCAAGGACTCCGGGGAATTTTGCATCCAGGAATCTTATAAAATATAATTTTATTCAGTCCATTTTGTCCTCGTTTTGGAAATAAATGGAAAATCATTTATTGATCTTCTAAACAACAAAATTAATGTCGTAGAAAATAACAACCAGAATGTACGGTTTTTGGGTTGGGGTAAATATTAATCAATTTGACCCCCTCCTTATGCTTTGATATTGTTGGATATTTCAGGGGGAAAACATTTTTTACATGAAAAAATATTTGTGAATTTTGCAGTAAATGAAGTAAGTATCATACTCTGTATGTTCAAACTAAATTAATTACAGCTGGAAAAATACATGTATCCAATTAACGTTTTCAGGGTTGTCACCAGACCAAATTGAGTGCCGGCTAAAATTGCGAGCGTAGTGAGCGGAGCGAACGGAGCGCAGCTCCTCACGGCCGGGGGTCCAGGGGCCCGCTTAAGGGCCCCTGGTGGGGTCCAGGGGCAACGCCTCGGTGGGGGTCGAGGGGGCGAAGCACCCCGAAGCTCCTGGGTTTTAGCTTTTAAGAATGGATTTGTAGGGCTCACCTTTCACATAATTTGTTGTATAATAGTATGATATTTTCATAGTATTATACAAGAATTTACGATGTGAAGGAGTGCCCTCCAATGCAATTGACAACAATGTTGGCTCAGAAAAACTGAAACTTCTGTATGGCCTACCAGGTGTCCACTTTTCGCTATTAAACTTAGATGCCTGCTTCTGTTTTTTTGATGAGGTGGTAACACTTGAGCAACCGGGGCCGTCAGGCATAGCAGCTCCGAGTTTTTGGCCTAAATCACAGTGGCCGAAGACTCGGTAGCGTGATCAGTTCCAGGTCAGTTGTACTCGAACACGAAGATGTGGTCGCAGACGAATGTCTCGAATTTGCCGGCTTCTCACTTGACCCGGCTGCCGTGTCTATCACTGCCGGCCTTTGCGTTTAGTGGCCGAAGAGAAAAAGCTTGTGATACTTTTCTGCGAGTGCGACATAATTATTTTGATCAAAACACTTCCAAAAAAACGTTCACAAAACTTTTCATGAATGGGCGGAGGGACGCACGTGAATAATTTTCCCTTTGCTGAGCACATACATCGCGGGGAAAGCTAGACGTTTACGAAGTCACGCTTAACCAACCTGAAATTTACGTACATCGACATTACGAAGCACGTCGCATCATTTGCATGCGGTAGAGACTAGTGGCATTAGCTCATCGTGCAGGCGCAAACAACCAATCACAATGGGGATTCCCAGGTCTTTTCCCTGACGTCATAAATAAATGCTAATTAGTGTATTTGTTTGTACCGCTACAAACTGAGAATTATTTTATAATATCGTACGATGTTTTAATTGATCTATAGACTAAAGTCCTCAAAATAGTGGCAAATAACTCAAAGAAATGAAGAATACATGAACTTTTTAAACTTTTATTACTGTTTAATGAAATATTCACACAATTTTTGTGCCGGTCGGTAAGACATCAATTTGCGTTTGGTGCCGGTCGGCCAGCGGGAGTGCCGGTTAGACCCGACCGGCGCCGACCGGCGTAGCTACAACCCTGAACGTTTTCAATATTCGCGTGATAAGCCAAATCAGAATGACAGAATAAATTCTTTGCCGTGGGTGGTTGGTTGCATTAGTAAGCATATTTTAAACCTCCCTTTAATGGCAGAACCTTATATCTCGACATACGTTATAAGTCTATGACTCCTTTTGCTTAATAGTTGGTTATACATGAATTATGTTGTCTTTTTAATATACTGCTAACACTAACACAGCACATAATTGGACCTATATCTTGGCCATGACAATTTATTTTGTTAAAATATAAATATGTTTTTGTTACATTAAAAAGTGTTAACTCAAGAACATTGTTGGCCTTTACATAACCTAAATTAGACTATCAGTACACAATGTTCTGTGAAAATAAAGATGATATAAGACAACTGTCCAAGAAAAGAATGGACATTTTGACACTTCAAGAGTAATGGACATTACATATCTATTAACCCTAACCCCCTAGGTATTCTGGCAAGGAACCTTCCTGAATCCTCCGAAATCTGTCAACTGGTGCACTTTTGGAAACATGCCCTTATCTTCAAAATGCACCATGCATTTTCGTTGTTAGTCATATTCAGCACTTACGGCCTGTATACTTCTTGCCACGTAGTAATAATTTATTTTGCCCCATTTGAAGAGGTGAAAGTACCAGTTTCCAACAGTGCTGAATCTTTCCAAAAAAAATTCCCTTGGAGGATTTTGATGGATTTGGGGTGGTTAGGGTTAATAAACAAATAAAACCACGTTTTAAAGGGGCAGTATCGTCACGATCAAAGCAGGGCATTTTCAACAGGGCATGGGGATCGGTGTCCTATAGTTTATGATGAACACAGTGACTGCATATTACTGACTTATTTAAGCAGCAGCAACGGTTATATGACCTTATCACGTGGGAAATTAATTTCAGTCACCGAGTTAATCTAAAACAAGAACTCCGATTCCATGTCCTGTTGATCGTGACGATACTGCCCCTTTAAAGACAATTACTGCAGATAATGGAACTTTGCAGATCAAAATGATTTCAGAATGAAGGGCACGGTAATGTTGGCAAAACTGTTTTTTTTTAATGAATCGACCTTTGTTTGAATCAAGATTATATATTGTTCAACAAACTATAAAAGTTGCATCATGTGAACTTTATTTAAAGAGACAATATCATCACGATCAACAGAGCATGGAATCGGAGTGATAGTTTACATTAACTCAGTGACTGTGAATAACATCCCACATGAAAACGTCATATTACTGTTGCTGCTGCATAATTAAGCCAGTAATTTTGAGTCAATGTGTTCATCTTAAACTAGTAGGACACCGATTCCATGCCCTGTTGAAAGTCTGCTCTGATCGTGATGATACTGCCCCTTTAAACAAACGTATTTGATAGGCAAACACGTACTTCATATGTACTTGGAATGTTGATATTACAGATGTAGATTATTGGGGGAATATTTTTTTTTAAAGGTACACAATTAGAATTTGGTAACGTACGTTCATTTAACTCTATTTCAAGAAATATATAAAACTAACCTGTGGTAGTTTCATCACACTAGATGCTCACGCTGACGGAGGAAACAATGAAAAACGTGTTTTTTGGGGGGGGGGGTTTGGTTTTTTTTTCTTCAAAAAAGTGCCGGCCGGTATTTTTTTAATTTTTAATTTGACATTAATTTTTGTTTACTCTAAAATATTAACTAAGCCCTTAAAATAATTTGTAATTTTGATAATCTTGTAATTTAAATTACAAATGTTGCACCTCGATCAGAATTTGTTTAAATATATTTCAAGGGTCGTAAGATACCATCATTAATTTAGATAAAACTGTTATCACTTATTTATTTCATTTTGAAAATAGCAATATTGTACTTTCCCTTTAAACGTACACTGTAATTCAGGAACAGTATCATAAGGCGTGCTGCCGCCGAGTGCTAGCTGCCTGTATACCGCCGCGCCACCAACGGCATGGCGGCTAGATTGAAGAACGAGGTACTTGGGTTTTGAAGTGGCGCCTGGGTACGAGCGAATTAATCTGGTTCCGGTAGTCGTTGTGTGTTAATAATGCAAGTACACGCATTATAATATGCACAGTGAGTCGAGTTACTTGACTAACTCACGTGTTCGTAGGTTATTAGGCGGCAACTGTTTTTTACAAACACGAAAGAGTAACGCGTTTTATGAGTTGAATTAAGCTTCAAAGTTCAGCCAGCCTCATCAAATGAAGTAAGTATCATACTCTATATGTTCAAACTAAATTAATTACAGCTGAAAATATACATATATCCAATTAACGTTTTCAATATTCGCGTGATAAGGCAAATCAAATTGATAGAATAAATTATTTGCCTTTTGGCTTGGGAGTTCGCAATGCATTAACATTCAGTGGTTGACAAACCCTAAGTTTTACACACAAACATATGGGCGACCAGAAAGTCAGCACATTTTTTTAAAAACGTCCCGGTGGAGTAGATAAACAATCTTTTAACTCATCCTTTCTCAGGATATCAGCAACAATATGAATGATTATGAGATAGACTTTGTCATGTTTGTTTAAATTTAAAAACAAATAAATAAAAAATTTAAAAAGAGAGGAGAAATCTTTGGCGATGCTGATATGTAGGCCTAGCTAGGATGATCCTATCCCTTATGTTTCCACATAAGGGCTAGGATAAAGAATGTACAAAAAAACGTAGATGCATGTTTACGTGCATGTTTTACGAAGAAATAAACACATTGCACTTTAAATACCTTAAATCTATGAATCTACTATGAATCTATACTGTATTGTTATTATGTGTATGCCTTTGATCATAAAAATTATTATAACTTACACTGTGTTTTTGACCAATTCTTGCCTTGTTTTGATCTTCTCTGCGGTTCGATTCTGTCCGCACGATGTGATAACACGGCGTACATCTACTGTTCCATCCGTTTTCACGGTCATAGGTGCAAATTACCGGCGCCGAGCAGAGCCGTATTTTGGACCAGCTCTGGAGTGGTGCGGCAAACAGCGCCCCCGACCGACTCAGTGTATTAATTTGTGTAGAAAACTTGTGCAATACAAACCCACGGCTGTTTTAGTTTTATTCAATATGTTCAATTGAAGAAATGCGCTATTCAATTGATGGAATTAAGATTTCCATTGGAACCATTGTCATTTGTCTTTCCACATATGTTCCTTTGCATTGTCATGTACAATTATCAGAGATTCCCTTAACAATTTCATTGAAAAGAAGCTGGGGATTTCTTCAATTGAACATATTGAATAAAACTAAAACAGCCGTCGGTTTGTATTGCACAAGTTTTCTACACAAAAATTAACACACTGAGTCGGTCGGGGGCGCTGTTTGCCGCTGCTCAGAGCTGGTCCAAAAACGGCTCTGCTCGGCGCCTGTAATTTGCACCTATGACCGTGATGATGGAACAGTAGTGTACGCCGTTATCACATCGATGGGACAGAATCGAACCGCAGAGAAGATCAAAACAAGGCAAGAATTGGTCAAAACACGGTGTAAGTTACAATATTTTTATGATCAAAGCATACACATGTAACAATACAGTATAGATTCATAGTAGATTCATAGGGTTAAGGTATTTAAAGTGCAATGTGTTTATTTCTTCGTAAAACATGCACGTAAACATGCATCTACGTTTTTTTGTACATTCTTTATCCTAGCCCTTATGTGGAAACATAAGGGATAGGATCATCCTAGCTAATGTAGGCCTACCCGTAAATTCGCGGTTCCAATAATTTGCCCACTTATCTTTCTTTTCATTTATTTATTTGTTTATAAAACACTTGCATATTTCCACCAACAATAACTTGAACATCTATTCTCAGTATTCTGTAGGAGTATACATTTTCATAATTTTCACTAAGCCTAACGTTAGTGATAACGTCATTAATAAAAATGGTCTACAAAAATATTTTAAAGTCTTTGAAAACTTTGGGATTGTTTTGTGTGCCATCAGTGACTGCAAAGGACAAGGAGATGTGGCTTTTTACTTGTCAAAAGAGTGCGTAAGAAAACATACAATGCTTGAGAGATGACATATTTTTTGAGGAAATAAAGCTCAAAAATAAATGACTAGTTACTCATTAACCCTCCTACAATCAGTGCAATTTTTGAAACAACCCATTCAGGCCACTCCAAGCCATTAGCTGTTGCCAGTGGCCTCCTATGGTTACCCTTCTGTGCACTGTCACACCACTGAGATTACAGGGTAAAGTGGTCTCCCATCGATACATTGCAGGCCACACTAATATGTTCAAACATTTACAGTGGCCTTGGGTGACACACAGTTGATTTTGTAAGATTACTTGGAAAGGACAGCAGGCTTGTACATTTATGTACTGAAGGTTGCTCAAGAGCAGAATTTTGTGGATCGGAGTGACCTCCATGTGTAGGAGGGTTAATCAAAATCACTAACAAAGGTTTGGGTAAGATTATGTTATGTGCATATAACATCCATATCTTATATCAACTTTCTTAGTGCACACAAGGTCAAGTTAATCAGTTTTCTCTGTCAAAAGGGGAAGATTAAAAAAGCCTTTCATAGATTCCCTAATTTCCCTAATGCAGAGAATGGATCATCTGTGACATGGTGACATTTTGTGACAAAATTTCATTGACCAAAAATCTGTGACATTCTGTGACAAATTTGTGACAAAATATGACAAAAGGAACATAAACAGAAGTATTAAAAATTGTCTGACATTCTGGCACATACCAGCTCCAAATGTCAGACAATTGAACAAATAAAAACCTCAGAAATTTGGACAAAGAACTTTGCTAGGTGATAGCCTTGCGATTGGTCCATTCACTATCCTGAGGCTAGTGGGCAATGCAACATCTTTAGTTTGATTATACTTCAGAGGCACTTTGGGCAATCTTTCACTTTTTCCAGATTTTTCTTTTGTACTTTCGATTCTTCAGTGTAGATTTACACAGAGTGTAATCTGATGTTGCATTTTTAGTGGTGCCATTTTTCATGAAACAGACATGAGTATCACCGGTCAACTGGTCATGATGTTTTAATCTATGCCAATCAAATGCGACAAAGGCAAAACTGATGTGACATTCTGTGCAAAAGGTGCCAAAAAATCTGTGACATTTGAGACATTTATGTGACAAATTTGAAATTTTGTGACGTGACATTTTGTGACAAGCCATCAGTCATCAATCCATTCACTGCTAAAATGTTAACACTATTATCTAATCAATTTATATTTTAAATCTGAATTATAAAACGGGTGTTTTGTTTTTTTTGGGGTTTTTTTGGGTTTTTTTTGTGTGTGTTTACATTCCTCATTAGAATGAATTCAAATTAGTTCAAATGAGTCAATTGTAAATTACATTTTCACCTCTTTTCATAAACAAAACAACATTATAATGTGAAAATTTGACAGGATGCAGTGGAACACCCAGGATTTGATTTGGGGGGGGAGCATTTTTTTTTTTTTTTAATCCGATATGGAGGAGAGACATGGTGGCCCCCAAACCATAACCGCTGCCGCGGCTGTAGCCATGTCCCTAATCGTGCTCGTCAGTGAACCTACGGCACTTGTTAAATGTTTCCTGGTGGGTTTCTAGTCATAAAAAGAACGGCATGATTCGGACTTGTGGTTTTTGATTTGATTAATCGATTGCCCATTGCTCCTCTTGATGTAATAACTTGTTTGATGTAAAGAAAGAGTGTTTCATCTGCAAGATTTCTATACTTTCATTGGACGTAAAGTTTGTGATCATTCCGGGGCGGAGCAAAATTATCTCAAACACGAGTTTGGCGGCAATTTACCAAATCCCAATATTATCCAATTGATTGGTGTTTGCTAAAACAGTGTCGCGTAATATTTGTAAATTAAAACCTGATCCTGGGCCATTGTGTACCAACTGGAAAGGAGTTGATTATAATGCGGGCGTTTTTAAATTCTAAAAAACCTGAGCCCCCATGCCTTGTACCACTGCCGAACTCCTCTGTAGACTGGACTTTGGGTCAGATTTTACTCTTTCCCGCCCCCTTTTTTTAAAACTTAACCCTCCTACTACTACAAGGGTCAAAATCAGTCAAAATGTTGATATACTTGCCAAGGTATATCTTGTGTTGTTGAGGGTGGTCAAAATGACAGTAAAAACAAGTCAAAAATGCCCCTGTGTGCACATTTGGGTCAACAGTCAAAACAGGCAATTGACAGATTTTGACCTGTAGCAACTTCCCACTAAAGTGCAGCTATAGTACGAGGGTTAAAAAAAATCAGTGGGCCCTCGAGGATGGTTGATTAGTGCATATCTTGATTCAAGGAGAGGAAGCATACTAGTAGTAGCAGTTTTCTCATAGTAGCATTTTCCATCAAATTTTTACTCTGCCAGCAGAGCTTCCTAATTATAGCTTATGTTTAAGAATAAATAATGTACCTTATCTTTAACCACTCCCCAGTATTCTGGCTAGGAACCTTCCTGGATCCCCCAAAATCCATCAGTGCACTTTTGGAAACATGTCCATATCTTCAAAATGCACCATGCATTTTCGTTGATCTTTCATATTCAGCACTTATGGCCTGTAATTCTTTGCCAGGTAATAATTTGGCCCAATTTGAAGAGTACCAGTGAAAGTACCAGTTTCCAACAGTGGTGAATTTTTCCAAGTACCCCTTGGAGGATTTGGGGTGGTTAGGGTTAGGAATCTCAACAAACTTCAAACCTTATTTCAGAGATAAAGCAGGCATTTTCAAAGTACTCTGAACTCATTGAGTTTTTGTTATAAAACTTGGCCAGAATTACTTGCTTTGACAAGTTTGAGCTAGTGTCCCATCTGTCACAATTTATTGTCCTGTCTGTCACAGTACTTAAAAAACTGCCCCCTCAAATCTTTGGGTTGTTGACATTTTATGATATCTTTGTTTTAACACAACCGTCTCTTACGTATGTAAACGAAAACAAAAATAATTATTCACATGAGAACAGATAGTTTTTTGCAGATATCTAAGTTGCATGAAAATGTGATGTAAACAAATGTCCCGTCTGTCACACTGGACTAATTATGCTCCTGTGTAATTGGTAAATAATTCTGTTTGAAAGTTTTCATTTAATTTTGAACTATGAGTATTATACATGAACATGAGGTGTTTCATTTAGGCTTACTTCCTGCAAGTCTTCAGTAGATAAACTTCAGAGTTGAAAAAGACCCATGTATTGTCCCATCTGTCACACTGGAATTGGCCAAAAGCCAATTATTGATATATTGCATTTTCTTTATTTCTTACGATTAATTGAATACCATATTTTTTTCTGTCTGAAATAAAGAAGGAATCCAACAGTTAAATGAAGGTGATTGTCACACAAGTTTCTCATTGTTTCAGTTCTTCATTAATTTGTATGTAACAGTTTAATTAATGTTCAAGCATTCCATCCCATGCCACATGCAGTAGTCACAATAAAAATGAATTCCCACTTAAGACAAAAGGACACGAGTCTCTTCTTTCAGTTCTACATTGTGTTTCTTCTCAGGTAGTGTTTAGTAATTAATTTGTTTGTATGTTATCTTACACGTATGTAATGTATTTTGTTGCTCCAGCCTCATGCCAGATGGACATTACAATACCTTGGTAGTAATTGAAGGACTTCAAGTTCTGGACATTCCCGCTATCACCAGATTCTATTCTTCAGTTACCAACCTTGGATGTGTTTTGGAAGATGTTCAGCCATTTTATGCCCACTAGCCTTGAAGGCTGACTTCCACGAGACTTTGCCATCTTCTAGCAGTTTTGTCAAGACCGGGACTGGTGACAACCACGCCCATTTTGCTTCCTAAAGTGAACACTACATGTACCTACCATGCTTGCCTATCAACCGTTATTAATACAGACATCATACCCAAGTACCACATCCCAAACAACACGACTACTGACTGGTTGCTCGTTCCTGGCCATGACGTGGGTATCACCATCAGCTAGTCTTGTCTCGACCTCACTTGAACTCTCAGTCATCAAAAAGACCAGTAACACTACACCTACATGTACTTACACCAGTGTAGTATCTCACTTGGCTGTATGTACATTCTCACAGTTAACAACATTCACTTAAATGTCTAGACTTTGAACTAATTCAATTTATTCAATCATATCTCTGTATGTAAAGTAAATGTTTGTATAAAATGTAATAAAATGTGTGTTTTATAAATATGATTGTGTTGTGCTGGTACTTCTCAACTCATTATTCATTTCTATTGTGGTTTTTCTTTAGTTTGTTTGTTTAGTTGTCTGTTTAGTTGTTTGTGACTTTTTGTAACATTTAGGAACCTTTGTTCATTACTCTTTGGTTTATTTGTGGAATTAGACTGCTCTTGTGTAATAGTTAGGAAAGATTTGGAGTCATCCCAGTAGAAGTTTGATATCACCCTCATGCATGGTTACATCATGAAAAGGAAACGTGGTTACATCAGTTATTTGAAACAATAAAACACTATATCAAAGTATCTGTGTGTGCATCTTACTTTTATAATTCAAATAAGATTAAAGTAGATTAAATCATTTCTGTATCTCTGTAAAGATTTTTAAATAAAGAATTGATAAAATAACAGATATTTGCCTGCCCTTCATTCTGTGCTGTTATTCTTAGTGATAATGTTCATATATTTTTGTAACTTGCTGTAAAAATTCATATATGTTTTAAAAATAAAGAATTTTATATTAAGTACAATATGATCAGTTGTTTATTTGTCCTTTATTCTGTGTCTGTAATTCTAAAAGTTTTCATAAGTTTTTGTATAAGATCTCTGATAATGTTAAAATAAAGAACAAATGTTTGTAACTCTGTAAACTTTTTGTAAATAAAGCATTACATACAAAATGAACAGATGTTTTGATTGCAAAATTATTCTGTGTCATAATGATGTACCATGTGCTCTGTTGTTTGTCTGTGTACCTCCTTTTTCAACAACCTGGATCCGCCCTTCTTCAGATGGTTCTACGGTCAGCTTTACATTATAACCAACAGGAATCTTATCAGCTTTCCCTGACGTTGCTACTGACAACCCTAATGACCGATTGCTGCTCTCTGTAGGATTGTACATGTCATTCTACTCAATCTGGTATATCAAACACACATGACTGCAATTTGAAGGTCTCTATTTCCTACACCATGGTGGAGATTTCTGAGAGCCACCTGTTGATTTACCTGCTGTGGATTTTCAATTTGGGACCACAGGCTGAATTCACATGAGATAACAACCATTCAGCATAGACATGGTTCAACCAGCACAAATTGGGGTGATGATGATGATGATTGCCGAAATCACTGGAAAAAAACTGATCATCCCAGTTGCTGTCACCGTGTGGTTCTTCTTTATCAAAAAGCATTTTGATGCTACAACGTAATAATACATGCTGTATAACCTGAACTAAGATATCCTACTCAAAAACAATTTGGGGAACACGGAATAACCTCAGTTAAAAGCAAGATCTTTTATTTCAGATAAACACGATGTTTCACAGAACTGATGAGTTAACAGAATTTATGTGTGGCAGATTGAACACGGCGATTGTGTCAATATTGCTGGTACATGACATCATTGCACATCCCCAAACCTATTTGATGTTAAAATCGATTGTTCCTAAATTGTTTTGAGCTTTTTTTAACGATTTTGAGCTCAATTGGTGAGTGCTGATGAAATCTTAAAGTCCTTGTTTTCATCCTGCTCATCAGTCAATTATCTTAGTTTACCATCCCCAATGTGTATTGTATTTATGAATCTTGTCAGTTTTCTCTTTAGATTATTTGTTGATATAGTAATTAAGTACATTTTAAAATATCTAATTTTTTCAAAAGTGTACATGTTGGGTGTGATAGATGACTTTTCTTAAGAGCTCAGTTTGTTTTAGAACATTTACAGTTTCCAGAAGTCACCATTATGATGGGATAGAAGTGAAGTGTAGAAATGTTTCTACTTTTCTCAATAATTCAGCTAAACCTTTCACAGATAGATTTTCAATGGACATTTCTTGACAGTGAATTTGAGCTAATGTCTTCCTCTTTCAGACATTTTACAGGTTAAATCTACCAGGAAGATGTCTTCTACTTTCACCTCTTGCTTGGACAGGGGCAAACCGGACAAACAGTCCTCACAGTTGAGATGACATAATGATGGGATGTTAGATATGGCATGGATACAAGCTGAACACCACAGTGAGTATATAACTCATCCATAGTGAAATTCCATGTACTTCCAATATTACAATGGATTCTAGCTGGACATCATGTTTGTCTCTTTGGATATTTTACAGGCAGCTACCAAGAAGATGTCTTCTACTTTCACCTTCTTGGACAGGGCAAATTCAGCAGCCAGTCCTCACAGTTGAGATGACCTCTGGACTTCAGACACTGGAGTGATGGGATGTTAGACATGGATCTGATCTTAACGGTGAGTAATTAAACTAGTCACTTTTATGATGGATATGAGCTGATAACACGCTTTCTCTCGGACATTCTACAGGCAGTGATACCAGGAAGATGCCTTTTTCGTGTAATAGGAAACAACTTTTTTTTTTTTTTTAAAGCCTTATAAGATAACAGAATGCTAGCAATGTCCAATGCACCGACAAATTCTGATTAAGGAACAATAATTAAACTAAACCTTTCTCAGATAGATTTTCAATGAAAATTTATTGACAGTTAATTTGAGCTAAGTCTTTCTTCTTTCAGACATTTTACAGAGCAGTACCCTTTCACTTTCACCTCTTGCTTAGACGACAAACTGGACAAACGGTCCTCACAGAACTTTGAGATGTCTGTAAACTGTAAGGGGTTGGGATGATGGACATGACATACTAGCTAAACACCATGTTGTCTCCTTGGACATTTTACAGTTAGCCGGAAGATGTCTACTTTCACCTCTTGCTTGGATGGATGAGAAAACTGGATAAACAGTCCTCACAGATGAGATTTCTCCCGAGTGATGGGATGTTAGACATGACTGGATACTGATCTTAACAGTGAGTAATTAAACATGTCACTTTCATGATGTATGTGATCACCACGCTTTCTCTGTCAGACATTCTACAGGCAGTAATAAGGGAAGATGCTGTCTATTTTCACTTCATGCTCTGAACTAAAGATACTGGGATGATGTTTGTTGACTTCAAAATGTCACAGAGACACAAATGTGGTTAGTATCCCTATAAATTTAACTGAGGACTGTTACAAAATAAATACTTACCAAAATGAGAACTAATTTGTGATGACCCAGCAGGAGTGCATCTTACTTAGTCCTCAAACTTTCTCAACTCCCTGGGAGTAAGGCTCTGGTGCCATAGCGGAAGCATTTTCAAACAATATCAACCTCTATCATCCTAGTAGCCGTTTATATAATTATGTGCAGTATTCAGTGTCTTGCTCAAGGACACAAATACCATGAAGTCACTGACCAGGATTGGGAAACTCACATTCTGTATTTCCGGCCATCGGGTGAGAAGAAATAATAAAACGTTTGTCATTTTGTTGGCTTGAGCCACCATTACTATTTGGCCGTGTTATCTTTATAATAAAGTTGTTTTTCCCATGTTGATATAAGTGTGATATTTGACTGCAGTTCATTGATCTGTTACATATCCTTAAATTATCATAGTGACATTAGATTTTATGTCTTTCATGACTTGCCCCATTCTTATATGTATTACATACTCTTTCAGGGCTGCAGAATTGATTCAAATCATGTGCAAAATCACCATCATATTCATCACAATGGTGCTGTGCAATCTAAATAACATTTTCTAAAAATCACCCATTACAGGTTGCATTGGATGTGGAACTAATTTGAAAATGGAGCTTAGAAGATGTTGTTCACTCGGAGATAACAGGAGTATGCTAACAATGTCCAGAAGATGAACACTACAAATGATGCTAATAAGATGAGTGAGTGAGAAAACATGAATAATTGTGTTACTACTTACCTTGAAAGGAAATGGATGGGTGGTGGTTTAGTGTATTTTTTTTGTTGACCATAAATTTTTAAAAACAAAAATAATACTATTGGTGGATGTGAGATTTCAGACACTGGAGTGATGGGATGTTAACATGTTTGACATGGATACTGATTTTAATAATGGTGAGAATTAAACTTGTTACTTTCTTGTGGATACTGGATCCCATCACACTTTCTCTGTCAGACATTCTACAGGCAGTAATACCAGGAAAGATGTCTTCTACTCACTTTCTCTTTTTGGACAGAGGCAAACTAGACCAAACAGTCCTCACAGTTCCAGAGATGTCTGTGAACGTCAGACGGTAAGGGGGATGGAATGATAGACATGTCATAATACCTATTGAACACCATTGCGTTGTCTCTTTGACATTTTACAGTTGTGGTCGCACATGGAAGATGTCTTCTACTAATTCACGTCTTTGTGGATGGACAAGAAAAATCTGAACAAAACAATCCTCACAGATGAGATTTCCTCCAAGTGATGGGATGTTAGGAGCACATGACATGGATACTGTTCTTAACAGTGAGTACTAAATTAAACTTGTTGTCACTTTCGTGATGGATAGCTAGCTGATCACCATGTTGTCTCGTGGACGTACATGCAGACAGTTACCAAGAAAGATTTACATGTTTTCGATTTAAATGTCCAGAGAGTCACAGTGTGTTGATCATCAGTTAGTATCCCATGTCCTAGAGAGACAATGTGTGATCATCAGTTAGTTATCCTTTATTTCCACAGAGACAATGGTGATCATCAGTTAGTATCCCTATGATACAGAGAGGAACAATGTGTTGATGTCAGTTGGTATCCCTATGTCCCACAGAGAGACAATGTGGTGATCATCGTTGAGCTTCCCTATAGCAATCCAGAACAATGGTGTCATCATTGGTATCTATGTCCACAGAGAGACAATGTGGTGATCATCAGTTGTATCCATCTATGTCCCTAGAGAGACAATCGTGGTGATCATCGAGTTAGTATCCTATGTCCTGAGAGAACAATGTGGATCATCAGTTGATATCCCTATGTCCACAGAGAACAATGTGGTGATCATCAGTTGGTATCCCTATGTCACAGAGAGACAATCCTTAGTGATTCATCAGTTAGTATCCCTATGTCCTGACAGAGAGAGATAATGTGGTGATCATCAGTTAGTATCCTATAATCACAGAGAGACAATGTGGTGATCTAATCGGTAGTAAACATCCCCTATAATCACAGAGAGACAATGTGGTGTTCATATGTTAGTATCCCTATGTCCACAGAGAGACAATGTGGTGATCATCAGTTGGGGCATCCCTATGTCCACAGAGAGACAATGTGGCGATCATCGAGGCATCCCCATAATCCTGAAGAGTATCAATGTGGTGATCATCAGTTAGTATCCCATAATCCTAGAGAGAAATAATGTGTGGTGATCATCAGTTAGTATCCCTATGTCCACAGAGAGACAATGTGGTGATCATCAGTTAGTATCCCTATGTCCACAGAGAAACAATGTGGTGATCATCAGTTAGTATCCCTATACAGAGAGACAATTTGATCATCAGTTAGTTAATACATACAGAGGAGAGCAATGTAGTGATCATCGGTTAAGTATCCCTATGTCACAGAGAGACAATGTGGTGATGTCATCGGTTAAGTATACCCTAATGTCACAGAGAGACAATGTGTAGGATCAGTCGATTGATATCCCTATACAGAGAACAATGTGGTGATCATCAGTTAGTCCCTATGTCCACAGAGAGAAGAGTCACAATGTGGTGATCATCCGGATTAGTATCCCCATGTCCACAGAGAGACAATGTGGTGATCGTCGATTGAAAGTATCCCATTCACAGAGAGAGAACAATGTGGTGATCATCAGTTAACGTATCCCTATGTCCAGAGACAATGTGGTGATCATCAGTTGAGTATCCCTATGTCACCACAGAGACAATGGTAGAGGTGATGTCCAGTTAGTATCCCCTATGATCCACAGAGAGACAATATGTGGTGATCATCAGTTAGTATCCCTGTATAATCCAGAGAGACAATGTGGTGATCATCAGTTAGTATCCTCATGTCCCAGAGAGACAATGTGGTGATCATCGAGTTAGTATCCCCTATGTCCTGAGGACAATGTGGTGATCATCATGATTAGTATCCCTATAATCCACAGAGAGACACACAATGTGGTGATCATCAGTTAGTATCCCTATGTCCACAGAAGACAATGTGGTGATGTCAGTTAGTATCCCTAACCTGTCCTGAAGAGACAATGGTGGTGATCTGTCAGTTAGTATCCCTATGTCCTGAGAGACAATGTGGTGATCATCCAGTTAGTATCCCTATGTCCACAGAGAGAGACAACGTGGTGATCATCTGATTAGTATCCCTCATGTCCACAGAGAGACAAATGGTGATCATCAGTTACATCCCTATGAGGACCGTGTTAGTAAACACTATTAATGTGGTAACACTTTGGCCAATTCTCAAAATTGGTGGCTTAAAGACTAGTAGAGAGGGACTGCAAAAGGAAATAAATTTATTTGGACCAGAGTAATCTTTTTCTTAACCGTGAACCCCTTGGGTGTTTTTACCAGAAAAGTATCCTGAATCCACCAAAATCCACCATTTTTGTCACCACACCAAAATGCTGGTGTCCTGAATCCAACCAGAACCGCCAGTGTAGATATTGGACCTTATTCCGATATGAAATCACCACCCAAATTTCTCAAGTGATTTGTATGATCCGAGGATACCATGCTCCAGGGTTCGTCACCCAGACAAAATGATTAGTGCCGGCTAATTTTATCAATTGGCGCAGCATAGTGAGTGGAGGCTTAACGGAGCGCATCCCTGACAGCGACGGGGTCCAGAGACGCAACGCCCCAGTGGGGTCGGTAGGCGGCTTCCCCTAAAGCTCCTGGGTTTTAGCGCTTTTAGAATGGTTTGGGAGGCTCTGCACAAATCTGTTTGTATAATAGTGTGATATTTTCATAGTATTATGGCTACAATCATTATGATGAAGGAGGTGCCCTCAATGCAATGTTTAACATGTTGGCCTGCAGAAAACTGGAAACTTCTGTGGCCCTACCAGGTGTCCACTTTCCAGCTTTTTAAAACTTTTATTACTGTTTCTAATGAAATACTCACACAATTTTTGTGCCGGTCGCATTGAGACATCAATTTATAGCATTTGGTGCCGGTCGACAGAGGGAGTGCCGGTTGAGACCCGACCGGCGCCGGTAACAGCGGCGAAGCACAACCTTTCCTACCATGCTCACATGAAAAATTTGTATAATATGTTGCTGCATAGAATCCATCAAAGCCCAACTACTGCTTACAAGTGTTGGCTGGTTTGGAGGTTGTTTATTCGTTTGTTTGGGGTTTTTTAAGGCTTTGTGACAAATTCGAAGTATAAAAGCATCATGCATCCAAAAATAATTCATACATTATCTAGAATACACACTCACAATGAATACAGGTGTGAATCCCACCACGCACATGTGTTCAGTTACGGTCATTTCATTGAGCCATTGTTTACAATGTAATTTGCAGACATCCTGATAAAGGCCCAGTCAAAGGCCATGTTTTGTGCTTGCTTACTTGCTCCCCTGAACCCTGTCAGCACTTGCAAAAGATAAAGGCAGGCAATGTCTCAACAATGGGACAGGCAGGCCCAGCAGTGCATACATACATGCACACATGCCATGGAGGGTTTCCACGATGTACAGTACATGTACCTCTATGGTACGGTACATTAACTATAATCCATCCAAAATACATCAACCAACATGACATCAAGCGATTTAAAAACTAATTGACATCCTGAATCCATCAAAGTCCGGCCATATGCTCAATGTGAGAATATCCTGAATCTACCGAAATCCTCCAAAACAGGGGGATGGATTTTTGATGATTCAAGTGGTAATGGTTTAATGCCACAAGAATGAGTACAAATTTGTGAGGTCCTACCTATGGAGTGCATCTTATTCAATCTTCACACTTTCTCAGCTCTGTGGGGACTATACAAGGGTGGGTGGGTGGGTGGTTTAGTGTATTTCTTTTGTTGACCATAAATTATTTTAAAAATACCGTGGATGTAGATTTAAATTTTATTAGAAATACATTTCTACTTTTCTCAAAATAATTAAGGACCAATAATTAAACTAAACCTTTCACAGATAGATTTTCCGCGGAACATGTTCTTGATGGTGAATTTGAACTGGTTCTTTCTTTCTTTTCAGACGGTTTATGCATCTTACGGAAAAAATATCTTCCCAAATTCTTCACTTCTTTAGCGGACAGGGGCACAACTTGGCGAGACAGTCCTCACAGTTGAGATGACCTCTGGACTTCAGACACTGGAGTGATGGGATGTTAGACATGACATGACACTGATTTTAACGGTGAGTAATTAAACTTGTCACTTTACATGATGGATACAAGCTGATAACCACATTGTCTCTGTCAGACATTATATTCAGGCAGTAATACCAGGAAGATGCTCTCTACTTTCACCTCATGCATTGAACTAAAGACACTGGAGTAATTAGATGTTTGTTGACTTCATCAAAATGTCCACAGAGAGACAAACATGGTGATCAGCTAGTATCCCTATAGAAATAGTTATAACTGAGGGACTGTTAAAAAGGCCATCAGGTAGAAAGTAATAATAGGTGTCGTTTTGTCATTTTGTTCAAGCCACCATTACTATTTGGCTGTGTTATCTTTATAATAAAGTTGTTTTCCCATGTTGATAAGTCTGATATTTGACTGCAGTTCATTGATCTACAGATCCTTAAACTTATCATAGTGGCATTGGTATGTCTTTTCATGACTTGTTCTTATGTGCTTTTATACCTTCAAGAGCCTGCAAATTGATTTAAAAATCATACCAAATCTGCATCATGTTCATCACAATTGATATGCAATAAAAAATGTTTATAAATCACTTATTACAAGATTGCATTATATTAGAGCTGAAGTTGATAATGAACTTAGGAAGACGGTTTCACTCGGGAGATAACAGAGTATGTTAGCAAGTGTAGCACAGAAGCAGAAGATAGACACTACAAATGATGCTAATAAGATGGTTGAGATAAACATGAATAATTGTATTTACTACTACTTGACGAAAAAGGGATAGGGTGGGTGGTTGAGGCATTTCTTCAAAAATACTACCGT
>CM055818.1:3557581-3593663 GCA_029582265.1 Zoroaster sp. YZ-2022 | reverse complement strand
TGTATTTTGACAGTTTTTTACGGCGGGCTAAGTGTGCATGGAGGCCGTTTAAGGTATGAAGAAATTGTCTAAATGTAAAAGTCATGTGATTTCCTGAAAGAGGAGAACCTAAGCTTAATTTGGATATAAATTTGTCAGGCCTTCCTTAAAACTTTAAAAGTTAAACCCGTCGCAAGAAATAATTTCATTCGTATTTGTGTTTTAATCACAACAATATGGCTGTCTACCCTGAGTTATGGCCCGTATTTTGACAGTATTTTTACGGCGGGCTAAGTGTGCATGGAGGCCGTTTAAGGTATGAAGAAATTGTCTAAATTCAAAAGTCATGTGATTTCCTGAAAGAGGAGAACCTAAGCTTTAATTTGGATATAAATTTGTCGGCCTCCCTTAAAAACTTTTAAAGTTATACCCGTCGCTAGAAATAATTTCATTCGTATTTGTGTTTTAATCACAACAATATAGGCTGTCTACCCTGAGTTATGGCCCGTATTTTGACAGTATTTTACGGCGGGCTAAGTGTGCATGGAGGCCGTTTAAGGTATGAAGAAATTGTTTTAAATGTAAAAGTCATGTGATTTCCTGAAAGAGGAGAACCTAAGCTTTAATTTGGATATAAATTTGTCGGCCTTCCTTAAAAACTTTTAAAGTTATACCCGTCGTTAGAAATAATTTCATTCGTATTTGTGTTTTAATCACAACAATATAGGCTGTCTACCCTGAGTTATGGCCCGTATTTTGACAGTATTTTACGGCGGGCTAAGTGTGCATGGAGGCCGTTTAAGGTATGAAGAAATTGTCTTAATGTAAAAGTCATGTGATTTCCTGAAAGAGGAGAACCTAAGCTTTAATTTGGATATAAATTTGTCTGCCTCCCTTAAAAACTTTTAAAGTTATACCCGTCGCTAGAAATAATTTCATTCGTATTTGTGTTTTAATCACAACAATATAGGCTGTCTACCCTGAGTTATGGCCTGTATTTTGACAGTATTTTACGGCGGGCTAAGTGTGCATGGAGGCCGTTTAAGGTATGAAGAAATTGTCTTAATGTAATAGTCATGTGATTTCCTGAAAGAGGAGAACCTAAGCTTTAATTTGGATATAAATTTGTCGGCCTCCCTTAAAAACTTTTAAAGTTATACCCGTCGCTAGAAATAATTTCATTCGTATTTGTGTTTTAATCACAACAATATAGGCTGTCTAGCCTGAGTTATGGCCCGTATTTTGACAGTATTTTACGGCGGGCTAAGTGTGCATGGAGGCCGTTTAAGGTATGGAAGAAATTGTCTAAATGTAAAAAGTCATGTGATTTCCTGAAAGAGGAGAACCTAAGCTTTTAATTTGGATATAAATTTGTCGGCCTCCCTTAAAAACTTTTAAAGTTATACCCGTCGCTAGAAATAATTTCATTCGTATTTGTGTTTTAATCACAACAATATAGGCTGTCTACCCTGAGTTATGGCCCGTATTTTGACAGTATTTTACGGCGGGCTAAGTGTGCATGGAGATGCCGTTTGTATGAAGAAATTGTCTAAATGTAAAGTCATGTGATTTCCTGAAAGAGGAGAACCTAAGCTTTAATTTGGATATAAATTTGTCGGCCTCCCTTAAAAACTTTTAAAGTTATACCCGTCGCTAGAAATAATTTCATTCGTATTTGTGTTTTAATCACAACAATATAGGCTGTCTAGCGTGAGTTATGGCTCGTATTTTGACAGTATTTTACGGCGGGCTAAGTGTGCATGGAGGCCATTTAATGTATGAAGAAATTGTCTAAATGTAAAGTCATGTGATTTCCTGAAAGAGGAGAACCTAAGCTTTAATTTGGATATAAATTTGTCGGCCTCCCTAAAAACTTTTAAAGTTATACCCGTCGCTAGAAATAATTTCATTCCTATTTGTGTTTTAATCACAACAATATAGGCTGTCTACCCCTGAGTTATGGCCCGTATTTTGACAGTATTTTACGGCGGGCTAAGTGTGCATGGAGGCCGTTTAAGGTATGAAGAAATTGTCTTAATTCAAAAGTCATGTGATTTCCTGAAAGAGGAGAACCTAAGCTTTAATTTGGATATAAATTTGTCGGCCTCCCTTAAAAACTGTTAAAGTTATACCCGTCGCTAGAAATAATTTCATTCGTATTTGTGTTTTAATCACAACAATATAGGCTGTCTACCCCTGAGTTATGGCCTGTATTTTGACAGTATTTTACGGCGGGCTAAGTGTGCATGGAGGCCGTTTAAGGTATGAAGAAATTGTCTAAATGTAAAAGTCATGTGATTTCCTGAAAGAGGAGAACCTAAGCTTTAATTTGGATATAAATTTGTCGGCCTTCCTTAAAAACTTTTAAAGTTATACCCGTCGTTAGAAATAATTTCATTCGTATTTGTGTTTTAATCACAACAATATAGGCTGTCTACCCTGAGTTATGGCCCGTATTTTAACAGTATTTTACGATGGGCTAAGTGTGCATGGAGGCCGTTTAATGTATGAAGAAATTGTCTTAATTCAAAAGTCATGTGATTTCCTGAAAGAGGAGAACCTAAGCTTTAATTTGGATATAAATTTGTCGGCCTCCCTTAAAAACTTTTAAAGTTATAACCGTCGCTAGAAATAATTTCATTCGTATTTGTGTTTTAATCACAACAATATAGGCTGTCTACCCTGAGTTATGGCCCGTATTTTGACAGTATTTTACGGTGGGCTAAGTGTGCATGGAGGCCGTTTAATGTATGAAGAAATTGTCTAAATGTAAAAGTCATGTGATTTCCTGAAAGAGGAGAACCTAAGCTTTAATTTGGATATAAATTTGTCGGCCTCCCTTAAAAACCTTTAAAGTTATACCCGTCGCAAGAAATAATTTCATTCGTATTTGTGTTTTAATCACAACAATATAGGCTGTCTACCCTGAGTTATGGCCCGTATTTTGACAGTATTTTACTGCGGGCTAAGTGTGCATGGAGGCCGTTTAAGGTATGAAGAAATTGTCTAAATGTAAAAGTCATGTGATTTCCTGAAAGAGGAGAACCTAAGCTTTAATTTGGATATAAATTTGTCGGCCTCCCTTAAAAACTTTTAAAGTTATAACCGTCGCTAGAAATAATTTCATTCGTATTTGTGTTTTAATCACAACAATATAGGCTGTCTACCCTGAGTTATGGCCCGTATTTTGACAGTATTTTACGGTGGGCTAAGTGTGCATGGAGGCCGTTTAATGTATGAAGAAATTGTCTAAATGTAAAAGTCATGTGATTTCCTGAAAGAGGAGAACCTAAGCTTTAATTTGGATATAAATTTGTCGGCCTCCCTTAAAAACCTTTAAAGTTATACCCGTCGCTAGAAATAATTTCATTCGTATTTGTGTTTTAATCACAACAATATAGGCTGTCTACCCCTGAGTTATGGCCCGTATTTTGACAGTATTTTACGGCGGGCTAAGTGTGCATGGAGGCCGTTTAAGGTATGAAGAAATTGTCTTAATTCAAAAGTCATGTGATTTCCTGAAAGAGGAGAACCTAAGCTTTAATTTGGATATAAATTTGTCGGCCTCCCTTAAAAACCTTTAAAGTTAAACCCGTCGCAAGAAATAATTTCATTCGTATTTGTGTTTTAATCACAACAATATAGGCTGTCTACCCCTGAGTTATGGCCCGTATTTTGACAGTATTTTACGGCGGGCTAAGTGTGCATGGAGGCCGTTTAAACCCTGATGAACTGTCGTCATGCTCTATTAAATTCACCAGGAGTCAAACCAATCAGAATCAATGGTAAAACTAGCGTGGCTGACCCTACAAAAGGACATCCTAAAATTGGTACTGACCATGATTTCCCCCCATATATCTATGTTTGCAAATTCCTCAAATTTGTTCTATACAAACAAATTCAAAAGAAATGAAATACACGGAGAAATGATGTGCAGAAAAGTAATGCAACCTCGTAAAAAAGAGAGCAATAAAGCGCTCTTTTGCTGTGATGTTTTCTTGATTTGATGTAAATATACAAACAGCAGGGGTGTGATTGGGCAGTTTTGAAAAATCCACGTTAATTTTACTAGGGGTATTGGGGCTGCTGTTGTGAACAGCGCTGGTGGTGAAATCTATAGTTCTGAGCGTTTGCTTTGCTTTCCTTTATTGCTTCAATCTTTAAAATCCAGAGGATCACAACATTGCAATTTGTAAAAATCCGGAAAAATCCGGAAAAATCCAGACAAATCATGCCCCTGAAACAGAGATACTGTTCTCAATGAATTGAAAAACAAAAATGCTCTCTCACATACAAATTATGCATTCAAAATGTCTGCATTAACCCTCCTACTTGTTGTACCTTTTTCATACAAGTTGATGCACCATTTGAAACCATTCGCTTTTGTGGTTTTGAATGGTGAAATAACTGTGTACAGTATTGATTCCCCAAATGGTTTTGAATGGTAGGTCAGCTAATACAAAACCTTGTTTGGATCTTTCCAAATGGTAGTACAGCTACACATAACCTTGTTTGGATACTTCTAACTGGTGAATCAATGGACCCTCTATGCATTTGAATGGATTTGAATGGTAGTAAAGCTTGCTACCAACAGTGTTCAAATGGTATCACCTTGTGTGTATAAAACCAATGGGCATTTTTGAAAGTGGAAATTTTGAATGGTTTCAAATGGTCTATCAGTAGGAGGGTTAATTAGACTGTCATCACATCAGCTGAGCTTTTCCGACCGTACGTACTAAAACTTCTTTGCTTGAAAGGGCAAAAATGGGGAGTGGGAGGAAATAGTTTCTCTCCCCCTAGAGATATGTAAGGGGAGGAGGGGTGGTTTCATCAGAAACTCGGATACCCTTTCTGCATATCTGCATCAATCCAGTATCGGGCCGTCACAAGTCAGGAGCAAATTTCAGCTAAGCAAAACAAATTTGCTCAGCAAATATTATTGGCAGGCAAAAAAAAAAACAGAGAATGAGGCAAAAGCAGTATACAGTATGTCCCCAAAAAAGTGTCACTCTAACTATTTCTGAAAATATACCAAAACTCCGAAATACATTTTGGAACTTTTTCATTTGCACAGATACTCCTAATCCTTGGCCGAAACACCTGTGAGTTTTATGTAATTGCTCACAGGTGTTTAGGCCATGGATTAGGAGTATCTGTGCAATTGAAAAAGTTCCACAATTTATTTCGTGGTTTTGGTATATTTTCAGAAATAGTTAGAGTGACACTTTTTTTGGGACATACTGTATATCGTGTGACGTTTTGGCTGCTAAATGAACAAAAAATATATGCTACAGGGATATGTAACCATTTCTACACATGTACAACTGTATCAGCTCTTTGGTGTGATATGCAAATTCAGACACAAGGAAGCACATATTCAAATCTGTTTGAAAACATTTCCTGTTTAATTTGGCAACTGGTTTTGGAAATTCCCTGATTTTTTTTTATTGACACATCGATAACTGTAAAATCATGTTTCTTGTGACTATTCAGAAATGTGTAATATTTGAAAGCTTTCGTTTTCCATTCCCCAAATAAAATAGCAGTGTTCCACAACATTGTTTTTTTTGGGGAAATTAATATCAAAATAGTGAACAAAATGGGTAGCACAACTTCAACATTTGTTTACATTTTTAAAACAACATACATTGTAAAAAAAAATAATAATAATAATAAATAAAACACTTGATGAAGATGAAAGTGAGGCCAGCAACCAGCAATGCTAGCACGTAAACCATCGCAAACACCACGCCAATTATCGTCCCGGTGTTAGAGCCAGCGTTCAGATCATCCTTGCCCGCAGTGGGGTTGGAGGTCGTCGCGGTGGTGAGTGGCTCCGCCGTGGTATCAACTGAGTGTAGGTGGGGGAAAAAAAGGAGGAACATGATAACAAATACCACCGGTATAGCTTTACCATGAAGAGCCCTAAAACACAACATTCCCAGTATGTTTATTTGTACCCTTGGCTTTCAAATAAGAAGGCAAAAAGGTCCATTTCAGGACTAGAAAATACAGATTTTTAGGGGGGGGGGGGGGTTATTGCAACACCATTACCTCCTCCCCACCCATATATACATGTGGGTCATTCCATGGACGTGGGACACTTGTGTTGTCCATGTATTTCAAATATTGGGGCCTGTGTTATTACTTACATCGTACGAGCTGATGATTATAACTTTCACCTATTGTTGCATCTCATACAGACCTACTATGACAACAAACAAAAATTTCTTCGGTCTCCCCTGTTTTGATCCATTAACTTTAGTCAGTATATTACACAACGTAACAAGACACGGTGTCCCTTGTAATTTTGTTACATCGTTAACCTCATATCAGGTGAAGCAGGAAGTTATTATTTTAAAAGATGACAACCTACAAAACTATGATAAATAAGGTAACAAAACTGATATTTTTTTTCCTTTATATAATGAACTTGAAATGTTGGCCTCCATGTCACACATTGGGTCCCACGTTCATGGAATGACCTATGTACACATACATGTTTCTTATGCACAATATTTACAGTGTATTAACCTTTTGGTTAAATTTAACACCACATGAAACAATACATTAACCCTAACCCCCCTATAGGTATTCTAGCTAGGAACCTTCATTAACCCTAACCCCCTAGGTATTCTGGCTAGGAACCTTCCTGAATCCTCCAAAATTCACCAGTGCAGTGCACTTTTGGAATCATGCCCTTATCTTCAAAGTGCACCGTGCATTTTCGTTGATCTTTCGAATTCAGCACTTACGGCCTGTACTTCTTGCCAGGTAGTAATTTTGCCCCATTTGAAGAGGTGAAAGTACCAGTTTCCATCAGTGCTAAATGTTCCCCCCCAAAAATGCCCCTTGTAGGATTTTGATGGATTTGGGGGTGGTTAGGGTTAAAGAGACAAAAACAACGGCATCAGAAAACATATGTTTATTTCAACCGTCTACTTCTAGGGAAGAAACAACATTGGTATTTGGTAATATTTGTCTGTTTCAACCTTCTAGATTTCAAGAAATATACCGTACAAACCAACCTGTGTCAATCTAATCACAAAAGGTGCTAACATTTTGAAAAACAACAGAAATCTTTTACATGTTTGTTTTTTTTAACATTTTTATGTTAAACAAAAAATAGTTGTCCAGCAAATTTGAAAAAACAATTCTTACTTCCTCTAAGATGAAAGCACTTAAGATGGAAACTTTGCACACAGGTAAGTTTTTAGAT
This sequence comes from Zoroaster sp. YZ-2022, assembly GCA_029582265.1. Taxonomy (NCBI): domain Eukaryota; kingdom Metazoa; phylum Echinodermata; class Asteroidea; order Forcipulatida; family Zoroasteridae; genus Zoroaster; species Zoroaster sp. YZ-2022. Next base: position 3,586,465 of record CM055818.1, on the reverse strand, counting down.
AATAAATGGTGACTTTGATAATCTGATAAAAAAGTACCTTCCTTTAATAAAAATTAATACAAATGAGCCATATTTTGAAATAGTAAGACTTTCCTAATTCAGAAGTGAAATATGCCTCATAACATAATTTGGTACTCCGACTACCTTATAATGAATGTGCAGGCAGTTACTGTACATCAGACATCAAAGTCCGAGTTCTTACACATAAAATGCACACAGGTGTATCGTGCACAGAAACAACATTCAACACAGGTGTCACACCCCTCAAAAATGTTCAACTTTTGGTTGTGACTTGTACAACTCTAATTCCCACACATGTAAGTAACCTTTTAGGACCAAGGGTTTTATTACCATGGACCCAGGCTATAGTCTCCTCTCTGTCTGACTTGGTTTGGGTGATTTATGATGTAAGAAGGAGGAATTTGGCCATGTGATGTTCTTGTGGGCGATTTGGGCCATTGTGACTCCAGCCTTCGTCCAGTAAGCATCAAAAAGTCATAATCGCTACAATCGTCTGCAAGACACATCACCTCTTTTATATTTTGAACATAGGTGAGTTTGCAAATTCTCTTTTATGAACATCATTTTAGTAATTAATAGGATATTTAATCATATGATATTCTGCTGAATTATTTGCTCATTACCCTCTTGGTACGTGACTTTGTATTAAATGATTAGATTTATACTTTGTAGCCCTCACGGCTAAAATATATGGATCGCATGATTTCCTTCATTTTTATGATAGCTATTTCTGATATGATTTGAGTAGTTACTGAAGTAATATTTTTAATAGCTGATTGATCGTTGAGTCCTAGATTTTAGAATTCATGTGTTAAAAGTTAAGGACAAAGATTCTTGGTTTCACGTCAATTATCGTATAGCACAATCCAATTAAGATATCACTTTCTATGATACCGTATGTAAGACATGATATTATTTTAGCATAGGATTGGTTATCCCAGTTCCTTAGTTTTGATCCAATTTTATTGTTGTTATTTTAAATTCTATGATTTTCGGTTTTTATCATTTATCACTTGCCAAATTCACTCTGATTGCAATTCATATAAGCTGTGCATAATAATTTGGAAGTTGCAACTGTTTCCATATTTTATTTACAAGGTTTCACACTAGTTGTATTCAGTTCATTTTTTGTTTGTTCATCAGTTAGTTTATATTTATTGTTTGACCTTGATGAAGTTTAGCTTCAGAAATTCTTTTTGCTTAGCTGTACATAACATTTCGCGGGAACACTAGGAAATTAGTTATTCAATCAATTATACATGAGTTCTGTATTTTGTAGAAGGGAATTCTTTCTGTCACAAATTGTTATTATTTCAGCCCATTGTTGGCATGGTTTATTTTAGTTAGAGAAAGTTCCTTTAATTTGGTTGTGCAGTAATGTACACAATATCCATTGCTGCATTGTTTATATTATAATTATGCCAGGCAGGATAAGTTGTTTACAGAACATGTGGTCAAGCACTTTTACTCATGGCTGTGACTACAGTGGGCTCTGGCACTTAATAGGGACTGTGTGTGTGTTGTCAGTTTTATTGTTTTCCTGGCTGACCACCACTTGTTTGCTATTCAATTCCCTGGTGTAAATAGACTTTCACTGGAAAGTTGAAGATTATGTTTTTGGTGAATATTTAATCAGTTGAAGTTAAGAGTCAGATTTTCTAAGTGAGTTTATATTTTGTTTATTTAAAGTTGATTATTATTATTAATGCAGGCTTAGTTGATTAATTAATAATTACATTGTGACCCCAGCCTTCGTCCAGTAAGCATCAAAAAGTCATAATCGCTACAATCGTCTGCAAGACACAACATCACCTCTTTTATATTTTTGAACATAGGTTGTTCAACAATTGCCTCCAGCCCCTGATGTGCCGTGGATGGCCTTGATGTTTTGGCGTGTTGTTGTCGTGACTTCACCGATTGTTTCTACTTTCGTCTAGCCCCTTCATTTATTCTACTAGCCCCATCTTCACTTCTTTTTCCTGATTTCCCTGGATCAAGAACTTTCTTTGCTTTCGTTCGTGTGATTCTCCATTAAACTTTGTACCTGCTCGCGTACGTCGGTCGCGTTGAATCAAGATCGTTCGGAGGATTGCTTATAAGATCCTTTTATTATTTTCCATCGTTACATTATATTAAATTTCATTCTCTCTGTAAACTTTGTAATATTCAATTTGGATCAGTATTGGTTTAATTCTCATTTTCATATGTTCGAAGATTGTTTTGTCATTTATTTTGCTTGAATATTTGACAGAATACATATTGAAATTCCAACTGTCAAATCGACCTCTTTTCGTTATTTATTTCGTTTAATTTTGTCTTACCATTGAACCAGTAATTAATAATTATATCGGGAGTCCCTCTAAAAGGAAATACCCGTGACACAGGTATACATGTTCCATGGTTCCATCCTCACACGGGGGGAAAACAAACCTGTATTTAATACCATCTCTAGACTTCCATAATTCCTGCTTGAGCCAGCTCCTTGTATAAAACAACCTTCACAACTTGACTGAGGATAATAAGGTAACACTTTCTAGCAGCTGTGTTCACCGTGTATGAGCAAGAAGCCTAAGGTAAAGTCTATGCAAGGAGCAAGGACCTTTCTCTATGGTCTAATTCAATCTTATAATGATATATCACACATGCTACTAGCCATCGTGTGTCATGATAACGTTTGTATTTAGCTACCTAATATCACAATGGCTGAAGGTGATTCATTGTGCGGAGTAATTTCCCTCCAATACTTGTAATTCTAGCTTTTTATCACTCCGGGGTAAAAAAAGGAAATTTGCTTTTGGGTTATGTAATCCTTTTCACCTACATTTTGTGTATATAGCTGTGTTATCATTTAAACTAATATGTCTGTTTGGTGTATGGCTGTCTGCTAATGTCAATTTGTCAATCTGCCTGCCAGATTCACTTCTATTTCCTTGTCAATTCACAATATATGTATTTATGTAGTGACACTCCATGTAGACTAAGAAAGGGAATGGAAATAAAAAGGAAGGTACAACATTGGCAATGTTGGCAAAACTGCAGGATTACCTCACTAAGCCTCAACGCAGATTAAAAAAGACCCACGACCTCTCCTACCAACGACCGCAAACAAAGACCAAAACTCTTGAATTTAATTTTTTTTTCCATGGACTACTAAAATTTGGAACGATTTACCACACCATCTACTCGATCAAATAAAGCTAACCAGCTTCAAAACCGGACTTGTTAAACACCTGAACGAAACCACAACCCACAACTCAAACTAGTCGGTCAAGTCAACACTCTGTAGTGATGCGGATTTACCGCTTTTACGGAGTAAAACAATCCAGATCCAGATATGAGTATGCTTACTCTCTTTGAATCAAAATATACATTGAAGGGAAGGTACAACATTGGTAATGTTGGCAAAACTGCTTCTATGAGTATGCTTACTCTCTTTGAATCAAGATATACATTGAAGGGAAGGTACAACATTGGTAATGTTGGCTAAACTGCTTCTATGAGTATGCTTACTCTCTTTGAATCAAGATATACATTAAAGGAAAGGTACAGCATTGGTAATGTTGGCAAAACTGCTTCTATGAGTATGCTTACTCTCTTTGAATCAAGAAATACATTGAAGGGAAGGTACAACATTGGTAATGTTGGCTAAACTGCTTCTATGAGTATGCTTACTCTCTTTGAATCAAGATATACATTGAAGGGAAGGTACAGCATTGGTAATGTTGGCTAAACTGCTTCTATGAGTATGCTTACTCTCTTTGAATCAAGATATACATTGAAGGGAAGGTACAGCATTGGTAATGTTGGCTAAACTGCTTCTATGAGTATGCTTACTCTCTTTGAATCAAGATATACATTGAAGGGAAGGTACACCATTGGTAATGTTGGCTAAACTGCTTCTATGAGTATGCTTACTCTCTTTGAATCAAGATATACATTGAAGGGAAGGTACACCATTGGCAATGTTGGCTAAACTGCTTCTATGAGTATGCTTACTCTCTTTGAATCAAGATATACATTGAAGGGAAGGTACACCATTGGCAATGTTGGCCAAACTGCTTCTATGAGTATGCTTACTCTCTTTGAATCAAGATATACATTGAAGGGAAGGTACAGCATTGGTAATGTTGGCTAAACTGCTTCTATGAGTATGCTTACTCTCTTTGAATCAAGATATACATTGAAGGGAAGGTACAGCATTGGTAATGTTGGCTAAACTGCTTCTATGAGTATGCTTACTCTCTTTGAATCAAAAATTAAATATATTAAACAACTGTACCTGTTTCAGCTTTTCACATGAAAATAGTAAAAATGTATTCAAATATTTTGTATTGATTCTTACCTTTTCCTTAACTCAAACTTGAGACAAAACTGTTTCCAGGGAAGATTGATACCATCATGAGCTTTTTGTACACGATATGGAAGTTTTACATTCAAATTCAACCATTTTGTTATTTTCAAGTTACCAATCCTAGGCCTATACCTCACCATTAATTCCGTGTATTACGTATCGACTTAATACGAACAAGGGGCCAATTGCACAGAGCTGCTTAGCAGATAAAAAATTGCTTACCAGAAATATTTGCTTATTGGATTTCTTTGGTTACCAGGCAAACTTTCACACAAAATGTATGCATTTTGGCCGGTAGTCTGTTTTATATTGCTTAGCAGCTCCACAGCGAAACCTATAAAAACTATAATAAAAACCTATATTTCAAAATGGGAACCTTTATTTCCCCCACAAAACCTATATTCACCTTTAAAAACCTATATTTTTAATCTCCTGCAACACACTTTCAACTTCCACAAACAATCCTCATGGCTTTGAAGAAAAATTACTTCCTAAGTATAAAGAGATGAAGCCAACACAGTAGCCAAACTGTAACAAGTGTACCGCTCTTAGATTTTCTGCCGGACAGGGTATGGGGTAATATACTTTGTTGCAAAAAGTACTCAGAAGGTAGGCAATTTACCAAAAACTTGTTACTTAACACAGCATAAGCACAGTATATAACCTATAAAAGCCTATATTTTGGTATTTGGTAAACCTATAATAACCTATATTTTGCTTTATAAAAACCTATTTATGGGAGGCCTGATGAGCTCCATGAAATTGAGCCCTGGACAGTGGCCAGTCTACTTCACATCTTTCGCTTTTAACAGATGAATGTCCACAGAAGACGGACACTGATGATGGGACAAGTTGCGTATAGATGAGTGTACCTACCATACAACTTGCCCCGGTACCCAGATGTGCTGTAACCAAGGCTGCGGTAGGGTGTGCATGGAATCCCAAATGGGTGAGACGGCCATCACTTCTAGTTAGTCGGAACGTTCTTAAAACTGCTAAGTTGACATTGAACAGTTTTGATTGTATCGCATGGCAACTAGGCTGCACAAAATGTACTATTTGCTCAAAATTCAAGATTTGCTATTTCAAAAATTTAGTACAACACAGGCCTGTGATTTCTCAGGATTTTGTACAAATCTCCGGTCCCTTTGCCTCAAAATATTCTTGAAAGAAGAGAAGTAGCCAATATTGTGTCCAAATAAACCTCTAGTTTCTTGTTTGTGGGAATTTGGAGAGTCTGTAAATCCTCCAAAGTTAAACATCCAGCATGTTCAGGGGGCTCTGTCCTCTAGACTAATTGTTATGATTGTTCAAATTATGTTTTTTTCCCGATGAAAATATCTTAACCTTCTTGTCCAACAGCTGCGACTGTCCAATCTCACACCCCTCAGAATGTCTACATGCATGGGAAGATAAGCACAATTAACAGGTTACTAGAGGCAGAGAACTTGTGGTATCTGGCTAAGCCATGTCAGACAGATGACGCAGGGGAGATAGTGACAGACAGGGTGATAGAGAGCCAGGAAGATATCATCAGGATTGAGGTGAAGAACACGGGACAAATCAGGAGAGTTGATAAATTGATGGATGCAGTGAATGAATTATAGGTTTTCATTTCGTTATGCGAAAATGAAAGTAACATTTTAGTGACAATCTCCAGTCGAACCAACTCTGCTAAATTAGATGAAGAATGTGCATTACTAAAAAGAACGACGTATAGGCCCTATGCCAAATTGAATATAATGCCACATGAATTCGCATAGCCTGAAAATGAAATTGAATGCTTGAATTCTTAATTCGAAACACAATAACAACTGGAGAGGCAAAATCGCTTTAATATGAACTTATGAAAGTGAAATTGGCTGCTTATTTGCCGAAATTGACTGCCGGAAAAACCTATATTTGAGCAAAGCTGGTACACATTTGACCCAAGGTCAGAGTATCCAAAGGTGAGCCTCACTGGAGGTCAAGGGTGAAGGGTGAAAGTCATCTCATGATTACCTCATGATTTGTGTTTGTAGGTCATACCAGGGCGTAATCCAGAGGGGGACTCTGTGTTTGGTATGTTGTCTGTCAAGATCAGCTGCTCAGTACCCAGTGTAAAGTTTTGAGGCTTTGCATGGTGGAATATTGATATCGTTTCGGTTTGCGGTAACACCATGTGTTTATCTCAACTATTGCAAAGCTGAGGTACAGGTTCTGAAAAGAACCTTATCGCACAACTCGTATCTCAACCTTCGCTAAGTGACAAAGGTTCAAGGAAGAACCAATGTCGGGCAACTCGTTTTCTCTACTGTCGCTAAGTGAGAAATATGGTTCAGGGAGAACCATGGGGACTTCACTGGTTAATATGGTTCAGGGAGAGCCATGGCGACTTCACAGGTTATTCTCTCTTAGAGAACTTACAATACTTTTGCATATGTATTGCAAATAAAACAGGGTGTCCATTTACCAAACAGGGCGTCCAAAAGACACCCATAGGTATTGCTGGCTAATACTTTGACTCCATGCTATCATTATATGACAGACAATTAAAGATTCTTGTATCTTTATTACACAGCTTAAACAAACACGCCATTTCTGAATGGCCCAATTATCCGTCATATATTTGGGCATTTTGTCAACATTCTAGTACAAAGGAATAGTTGCAGCATGAAGTCGTTGCAACTGTAGGTACCCCGTACTGTTCATTCATATGGATACAATGGTCATCCCTTCGTGATATTTAGTTCATGTGGTTATATCCTTGTTATTAAAGGGCATTCCAGCCAATTTGGGAGGCTTATAGTTAATTTTGTTTATGCACCTGTACGTTGCTTGTGCACTGTACACATCCCTTTAAAGATGTATTCGCCATCGTTTGACTGGCAATTTCCTGAGTTGTTTGTTTTCTCTGGAGCATTGATAATTTCCTCTTATGAAGGAAAACAAATACTTTGAAATGAGATTTTTCACAAAATAGTTGTCAGAAGCTTGGTTTAACAGTAAAACAGTGTCAACATTATTTTATAGCCTTAGGTCAACAGGCGAAATGTTACTTGAGTACCCGAGGGGTACAATGCTGCACACTTTTGGCGATAGAGCATTTGCTTCGGCTGCCCCAAAGTTGTGGAATGCACTACCTTCATCTGTTAGGGGGGGGGGGGGGCGGGGCTCATTCACTGGGGTCCTTTAAGGAGAAATTAAAAACTCACTTGTTTAAAGAAGCCTACAGTCTGTAAATACATCTTTTTGCTAATAATATGTGTACGTTGCCAGGTTTTTATTTTATTTTGTATTTATTCATTCTTAATTCTTAATTTAATTGTGTATTTTTGCCTTGTCTCCCCTGCTCGATTTGTAGAATGAAATTTTTCCCTCCCTCCCTCCTTTTTTAGGGGTGAGGGTGTCTGACTGTAATTGTGTGTATTTTTATGCTGAATTTGAAGTCTTTTTGATTCATATTGTATGATTTTTTGGTTTTATTGTACATGTATTATTGAGTCTTGATGTAATTGCGCCCTCGAACATCTTCGGATGGAGAGGGTGCACTACAAATGTAATAAATTATTATTATTATTATTATTATGACGCGACTCACCATACATTTTGGCACACATTTACTGTAAAGCCATGCTCAGTCTCACGATTATTTTTAGAAATAATAATGTTATTTTAAAGCATTTGTTTTCCCTTCTCCACGTGAAAATAGCTAAGTTCCGATAAAAAAGAAATTGCTGTTAAAACAACCCAAAACACTGGTGATACAGTATTAAACAAAATTGTTGTTCTGAAATTGTTCCCGCCCAGCTGAGGAACAGGGGGACTCTGATGAGTGCCATGAAGAGTGGGATGAATGGCTGGACTGTCTGCTACAGGAGGGGGTATGTGGACTAGGCACACAGATGAGACAGGGGCGGTGTGGTATGGAACGATTGAGACAGGAAAGGCCTTGTGTGATATGTGGTAAGTACAGGCCTGTTCTTTCTCAGGATTTTTTATTTTATTTTATTTATTTTATTTTTTATTTTTTTACAAATCTCCCTTTGCCTCAAAATTTTCTTGAAAGAAGAGAAGTAGCCACCAAGGAAAGAAAGAAAGTAGCCTGTATTGTGTCCAAACCTCTAGTTTCTTGTTTGTGGGGATGTGGAGAGTCTGTAAATCTTGCAAACTTAAACACACAGGAGGAAGTTTTCTGCAGAGAATAATGTGCTGCTCAAAGATAGGAAAGATTTCTTTGGTGACTGAGAACAAATCAAACGTTTTACTGGTTATAAAGGTTGTAATTTTCAAATATATTTAAAGGGAAAGTATCATCATGATCAAAACAGACTTTCAACAGTACGTGGAATCGATGTCCTAGTTTAAGATGAACACAGTGACTGAAAATTACTGGCTCATTTATGCAGCAGCGACGGTAATATGACCTTATCATGTGGGGTGTTATTTTCAGTCACTGGGTTGATCTAAAGCTAGCAATCCGATTCCATGCCCTGTTGATCGTGACGATATTGTCCCTTTAACCAAATCATATCTGTGCGAGGTGGGTTTTTTTTTTTGGGGGGGGGGGGAAATGGTGCATGTCTTTTTGACATCTGTCAGAATACCCAATCTGAATATTCACTGATATTGTACCATGCTATGTACGCAGTGCCATAGATCTGTTCAGTTCGCCTTTATCTGTTTAAATTCATGTTTACATGTATTCCTTGTGTATGCCTACCACCATAACTCCTGAAAAACAGAAAAATGGAGGTTTACTTTAACAATAGATATTTTTTTTTTAATAGGATGCAAACCTGTGGCAGAAATAGTCATAGATCCCATTGCCCATTATGGTTGGCTGCTCATCAGACCACCCCATCATGCAGTGCCCTCAAGGGTGCAATGCCGAAGCCTATCATCTTGTGGAACACTCCTTTAGCTGCATTGATCTCGAGGCGAAGACGAAGATCATTGAAGTCCACGATAACTGTGTCTGCAACAGCTGCCTGAAACAGAGCAGGAACAATCAGTAAATATCCAAATCCATCACAGCTTAAATTGCTGTTGCCATATTCTGCTAATTTCAAATTATCTTTTTTTTTTACTTTTTTGCCTTCAATTATCAAATACAATGCATGAATATTATGTGGTCATAGCTGTTCACGCAGGAGATGTCAATGACCAGAAATTTTGATAAAAATAAGTAATCCTCCCTTGTTTTTGTTTTCTCTTTTTTGTTGTGGGGGGGGGGGGGAGAGGGGGTATGGGGATCAAGTTTCAGCATGTTTTTCATGATCTGAATTTATAGATAGATGATGTCACATTTTTAGTCCAACGTCTGAGATTTTTCACTTCAGCATAAGATCCTTACGTGCAGAAATTTGTGAGATTATTTTGAGCACAATTTGCTTAGAGATTTGGTTGCAAATCCAACTACCACTGCCATCTGAATTGTTGACACAATTTATAGCTCTGACACAGCTTGGAAATTTCTGCAATATCCTGAAGAAAAAAAACCCTGAATTCATATGCTGGTTAATTCTGTATTATTAGCAACCATTGGAACATGAGGCAAAGAATACTTGTTCTGCTAAATATCTTAAACATGGCTGTCAATAAAATATTCAATTGTACCATATGAAAAATTCTAATGATTAAATAAAGAAATTTAATAATCTAATAAAGAAAAATTTCGTGATTGAAGAGATTGTTTCATCAACACCAACATTAAGTCTTTCCAAGAGTTTTTTTTTTCTATCACAGAAACCATGAAAAAAGGTGCATGTGTTGTTTTTGTAATGTTTAATATGATTTTATTTGTTTAATAATAATAATAAAGATTTGTAGCGTGCAGATATCCACCCTGTTGGGCGCTCAAGGCGCGGAAACAAAGAAAAAACATGAATACAAACAATATACAATGATAGCATAGGAAGAAAAATATGTACTGAGATACATGTACCTACAATGCAATTACAAATATACATCATCTTTGAAGAATTGTGACATAAAATGAGTTTTAAGCATTGACTTAAATCTAGTTATACTATGATAAGATTTGAGTTTAGTTGGAAGATGATTCCAGAGTATAATTAGTATATTTTTATTTGTTGATAAAATGTTTGTTTTGAAATATTTATGCATCACAATTAATAAATTACTTTTGAAATTAAAATGGATACACTGAATCATGACATTTTCTTTCTCTAAAGCTCTGTTGGTTCGTATTTTGTGTATATATATATATATATATATATATATATATATATATATATATATATATATATATATATATATATATATATATATATATATATATATATATATACACATGTATATAAACTCGGTTACTTCTAGCAGGATAATTGATTCCCTCATCTGCTTTACACATTAAGATTGAACATTAAGATTTATTATTTTGGAATTTTGGAATTATGCATTACCCCAAAAATCGGTTATGCCTTGTATCCCCCCTTATTTCATAACAAAAATAAATACAAAATCACAAGGGGAACAGACACTGCATGCAGAAAAAGGTTTAGTGGAAGAAGAGAAGTTTATTATTGATTAAAATGCATAGAAAATATAGAAGACAGATTTCATTATTAAAAGTTCATACTTGTCTAGTACAAAAATGATAGAAAAATGTGTATTACATTCAGTGGGATTTTTTGGTTTAATCCATCAATTTACGACAGTGATTTAAGGAATTGTACACCAAATGGTAAAAATGTATCCGTACACCAAGAGAGAGATACACAAACAGACTTCATGAAACCAGCTCATTCACAATGCGTTATTCACAAGAAAACTGTAATGACGCGACACTTTCATATTGTTTTGAACTTGGATCACAGCCCGTGATCTACTTGAATCTTAATAATACATTTCATGTTTTCACCAAAAAAAATTTTTCAGATGGGAACAAAAATATTCAGGATGGTCTGTACCATCACCAATTTCACATCAAAGTCAATTGTAGATTTTCATAATCGGGTAATTAGTAGATAATATTCGTAGATAAACATAATATGCATATAGTACGGCTATTGCATATAATTTATTGTAAAAAGTAGTTAATTAACTTCATTTAGTAGAAACATATTAATTGACAACAATAGTTACGATGTGTAAAGTATCCTTTTAAGGGAGCATCTAATCTAAATAAGGCGGTGATATCATTTTTTACTAATAACTGATTTCATTTTTGGCAAACTCTTTTGTGAAGTGAATGCTCTCTATATAATTACACAGTATCATATAAGATTATTAAATTTGATCTTTCAAAAATGTAAATAACATAACCTCTGAGTAAGCTTAGTTAACACTGCAGTCCAATATGGTATTGAATTGTCAAACTTTGGTTGAAACAAACTGAAGCTATCTCTAGTAGGAAGCACCGTAATAAATTGTGGTCTCAACAAATATTTGTATCTTTAAGAGAACGTACGATATTGGTTATGTTGGCAAAACTACTTTTACGAGTGTGGTTAATTATTTATCAAGATATATATTAAGCAAACAGCCTGTTAACATTTTAACATCATTGCATTGTGTTGTTTACGAGAAAATAGTGAAAATGTATTCTGATTTGTTGTAAATAATAATAATAATAATAATAATAATAATAATAATAATAATAATAATAATAATAATAATAATAATAATAATAATAATAATAATAATAATAATAATAATAATAATAATAATAATAATAATAATAATAATAATAATAATAATAATAATAATAATAATAATAATAATAATAATAATAATAATAATAATGTGGACTTATATAGCGCACGTATCCACCAAACTAGTGCAAGGCACATTATATTATTACCCCTGCTCATAAAACATTCCTGAAACCATATCAGCTCCCTGGAGAGTATACAGCTCAATTGCTGCCATTACAGCGCATATAGGGCTAATCAAACACAACAACCAACTCTGCCCATACAGGTACCCATTTACCCCTGGGTGGAGAGAAGCAATTATGGTAAAGTGTCTTGCTCAAGGACACAAGCACCATGGTCGCGGTCGGGATTCGAACCCCAGATTCTGACGATTCAGCCATTAGAACACAAATCCGATGCACTAAACCGCCCGAATTTAGGAAAGCGTTTCCTAAATTCGAACTGGAAATTATTTTACTTTTATTAAAAATGACATGCCCATCAGATTGATACCATCCGATCGATACCATCAGATTGATACCATCAAATCGATACCATCATATGCTTAACACTAAAAGTAATTTGTACCAACAAATATGCCCATGTATTTTGTTTTTAGAATTACCAATTCTGTACCCTATAATGAGAATATTTACAGGCCTAAAGTTATAAGTGATAATTAACAGCAACAGATGACAGAGAGAGCATTATTAGTTTTTCCAACTTGAGAAATTAAATTGAATATTCCAAATATCACACTTTCTCAAACAAACTTATTTTTTGAGTTTTTAAACATTAGCATCAGTGGCGCACCCAAGGGGGGCTCGAGCCCCCGAAGGGCCCGCTGATGTTTTATTTTATTTTTTAAAGAAGGGCCGGGAAGAGAGCAAAATCTGAGCCCAAGTCTTGTCTACAGAGGAGTTCGGCAAGGAGTAGGGCAGTGGTACAAGGGATGGGGACTCAGGAGACTCAAGCTCCCCTCCAAAAGTTTTCCATTTATTCCACTCACTATTATATTTTACGGCGTTGCGTATGCATGTGTATGTAAGCTTGAAGGGCCACCAGTATATATAACAAGCATTTTTAGACATTCTCCCCCCCCCCCCCCCCGCCATGGTGCACCCTGATCAGGGAGCAGCTTTAATAAATTGTATTTTCATTTTCTGTTGTCCGTTTCTCTTGTTGAGGTCGTTGACTGTCGTTGAGGTTACTCGTAAATGTTTTTAAAAATTTAAACACGCCCGCATTATAATCAACTCCTTTCCAGTTTGTACACAATGGCCCAGGATCGGGTTTTAATTTACAAAGATTATGCGACACTGTTTTAGCAAACACCGATTGGATAATATTGGGATTTGGTTTTGCCGCCAAATTCGTGTTTGAGAAAATTTAGCTCCGCCCGGAATGATCACAAACTTTACGTCCGCGCAATGAAAATATTTAAATATAGAAATCTTGCAGACGAAACAATTAGCTCAAGTTCTTTACATCAAGAGGAGGAAATTATATGGAAGGTAAAACCCTACGAGTCTGAATCATGTCATAATGTCTTCTTTTTATGACTAGAAACCACCAGGTTACATTTAACATGTGCCGTAGGTTCACTGACGAGCACGATTAGGGACATGGCTACAGCCGCGCCAGCGGTTATGGTTTGGGTCCGCCATGTCTCTCCCCCATATTGGATTTCAAAAAAACATTTTTTTTGAGCCCCCCCCCCCCCCCCCCACCAATAAAATCCTGGGTGCGCCACTGATTAGCATTAACAATCCTTGTACAGTTTGATCCTTCAAAACCCTACGACAGAAGAATGGTTTAAGAAAATGAAGCATTTATTAATTAAGACCAATTCTAACATGTTTCCTTTTGCATTTACTCTTGCTAATGATAACAACAGATGCACAATCCCCCTCTCTACTGACATTTCCCAAAAAGGAAAGTCGTGGCCGTGCGGTCTAGTGCATCGGACTCAAGTTCTAGTGTTGTCAGAATATGGGTTCGAATCCCAGCATGGCTGGTCGCGGCACTTGTGTCCTTGAGCAAGACACTTAACCATAATTGCTCCGTCCTTTGGATGGTACGTTAAGCCGTAGGTCCCGTGTACTAAAAGAACCCAGAACACTTGACGTGGAAGAGCAGGGGTTTACCTCGGTGTTTCTGGTTCACATAACAAGTGCCCTTGTTTACAGGTTTCCTCAGGCTTCTGAGCTACAGTGCTTAAGTGTGCTTCTGAGACATCCTTGATTTCATTACCAGAAATGAATAATAATAATAATAATAACTAGAGATTCGAGTTTGTTTACACAAACTCTAGGTGTTCGGGAGGGAAGTAAAGGTCAAATTGGGGTCAACTTTGTGTAAAATTGTTTTGACAATTAACGATCTGTACAATGGTACAAAAATTGTGAATTTACCTCTTGTGGTTGTTGAGATATGATTTTTTTTAAATATTAAACTTTGACTTCCGGTTTGGACAGGAAGTAAGGTCAAATTGGGGTCACCTTTTTACAAATATTTTTTGACAGTTAACGATCTGTACAATGGTACACAAATTGTGACTTTACCTCTTGTGGTTGTTGAGATATGATTTTGTTTTAATGTTAAACTTTGACTTCCGGTTTGGACAGGAAGTAAGGTCAAATTGGGGTCACCTTTTTCTAAATATTATTTGACAATTAACGATCTGTACAATAGTGAAAGAATTGTGAATTTCTCTCTTGTGGTTGTTGAGATATGATTTTTTAAAATATTTAACTTTGACTTCCGGTTTGGACAGGAAGTAAAGGTCAAATTGGGGTCACCTTTTTGAAAATATGTTTTGACAATTAACGATCTGTACAATGGTGAAAGAATTGTGAATTTATCTCTTGTGGTTGTTGAGATATGATTTTTTTAAATGTTAAACTTTGACTTCCGGTTTGGACAGGAAGTAAGGTCAAATTGGGGTCATGTTTTTGTAAATATTTTTCGACAATTAACAATCTATACAATAGTGCAAACAATTTCCATTTACCTGTTGTGGTTGTTGAGATATGATTTTTTTAAATATTAAACTTTGACTTCCGGTTTGGACAGGAAGTAAGGTCAAATCGGGGTCACTCACAACTCGAGTTTCATCTACTTGTTAAGTTCTAAGTACATGCCAAGTTTCAAGTTCGTGTGAAGTTTGCAAGTATGTGTTTTTTTGCGGACAGACGTCGGGGCGGAGGAGGAGGAGGAGGAGGAGGAGAACAATAGATGTTTCGGGTACATACCCGAACACCTAATAAAAACATACAAAAGAAACTAACATTAAAGCTTAATTTACACGCAGTACCTACCCTGGATTCAAACAAAAAATCACTCATAACACAATGGCAAATGCATCCCGGACTATTGCTATGTATAATATCAACCGATTCCGGGAAAGCTCTAGTCTGGTACCTTAATGCCATACACATTCATTGTAAACTGTGTATAGTTGTTGGACTTCTCTCTAAGGTTAAATGTAAATTCACTCTAGTTATTGACTAGAGTCAGTGTACCAGACATTATTTAAACGAAGCTTGCAAAAAAGCTTATTGCAATTAAATTTTTATTAAAATTTTATTTTAATTTTTGTGTGTGTGAAAAATACAACACTACACTGATCAATTCTTTATGACTAAAATGCACTCAAATCTCTGTAAAGCACCACCAATAATAATAATTTCAATAATAACTTTTTGGGTAAATCACTCAAATCTTTTTCTCCAACTGATTGTCCCTTTAGACAATGTGACCTGTGACGTCACACGCCTTAAACAAAACGGCACCTTTTTGGCCGGTAGTATGTGCATGCATCCTGTTTTGGTTTAGGCATCTATAGACGATGCATTGATCTCTATTATAGTGATGATGGAGATTAATGAGATTAAGGAAATGATGTGACCTGTGACGTCAAGTCTAATCCAAAACAGAATGCCAGGCAGAAAACATGACCACACCACATTAGTAAAGACACACAGGCTTAGTTCTATTAGATGTATTTTAATAAAATATATTGCATGATAAATATCACTGGAAGAAATCTTTGCATAGTGGGGAAGTTTTTACAAAATCCACTCTGTTCATGTCCTTTTGAGGGCGCCCTTTAGGTAATAAATGGACCCTGGTGAGTTTCCATTCTGCAGGCAAGAATACAAATATTGAGTGCCTCCGAGTACTGACAATGGGGAAAAATATACCACGAGGTGAAACCTTCACTGTTCCATTTGCTTGCCTTGTGATATGGAACAGTAAATATTTTACCGAGTGATATATTTTCACCATTGTACACATTAAAGGCACTATATATATTTGTTTGTATAACTCACACATAGATCCTTGTCATTTGATGTCCAAAACTGACGCCAACACTGAGAGAAGATAAGTACTGCATGGCTGCTATTTTAAAGTTTATCGGATCTAAATGCACTCATTCTACATGATTTATAAAAGATGTTACACAAAGGAAACTTAAATTGACTTAAAGGGGCATTTATGTAGCAGCAAAGCTAATATGACCTTATCATGTAGGGTATTATTTTTAGTCACTAAGTTAATCTAAAGTTAGCACTCTCATTCCATGTCCTGTTGATCATGACGATATTGTCCCTTTAAGAATTTATCTGACAGGAAATGAAACCAACATTTTACCCAAAACAGGTTTTTCCAGCTAAGCTTTACACAGTTCACGGCAGTTAAACTTTGAAACTCAACACTTTAAAAACCACTCATAAGTTGTGTTATATTTAAAACATTTGGCAGACAAAGACAGCAATACATGATTTTTGAAGGAATTAAGTGATTCATTTATTAACCCTAATCACCCTAAACCATTCAAAACTCCAACAGCTGGGTTTGTTGTATTTTGATGGACCAAGTACTGTAAAGCCTGTGGTACTGCATGGTGTTGGATTTTGATGGGGCTGAGTGTCCCAATTCC
Organism: Zoroaster sp. YZ-2022; assembly: GCA_029582265.1. NCBI lineage: Eukaryota > Metazoa > Echinodermata > Asteroidea > Forcipulatida > Zoroasteridae > Zoroaster > Zoroaster sp. YZ-2022. The sequence continues at coordinate 3,569,508 of CM055818.1, read as the reverse complement.
ATCTAAGTCCAACAGTTTGGTGGTAGTGTTACTGCATGGTGTTGGATTTTGATGGGGCTGGGTGTCCCAATTCCAGCTAAGTCCAACAGTTTGGTGGTAGTGTTACTGCATGGTGTTGGATTTTGATGGAGCAGGGTGTCCCAATTCCATCTAAGTCCAACAGTTTGGTGGTAGTGTTACTGCATGGTGTTGGATTTTGATGGGGCTGGGTGTCCCAATTCCAGCTAAGTCCAACAGCTTTGTGGTAGTGTTACTGCATGGTGTTGGATTTTGATGGGGCTGGGTGTCCCAATTCCATCTAAGTCCAACAGTTTGGTGGTAGTGTTACTGCATGGTGTTGGATTTTGATGGAGCAGGGTGTCCCAATTCCATCCAAGTCCAACAGTTTGGTGGTAGTGTTACTGCATGGTGTTGGATTTTGATGGGGCTGGGTGTCCCAATTCCAGCTAAGTCCAACAGCTTTGTGGTAGTGTTACTGCATGGTGTTGGATTTTGATGGGGCTGGGTGTCCCAATTCCAGCTAAGTCCAACAGTTTGGTGGTAGTATTACTGCATGGTGTTGTATTTTGATGGACTCGGTACTGTATAGCCCAGACAGAGATACTTTACATGGGGCCGGGTGTCCCAATTCCAGCTATTAAGTGCAACAGTTGGGTGGTAGTGTTACTGCATGGTGTTGGATTTTGATGGACTCGGTACTGTATAGCCCAGACAGGGATACTTCACATGGGGCTGGGTGTCCCAATTCCAGCTATTAAGTGCAACAGTTGGGTGGTAGTGTTACTGCATGGTGTTGGATTTTGATGGGGCTGGGTGTCCCAATTCCAGCTAAGTCCAACAGTTTGGTGGTAGTATTACTGCATGGTGTTGTATTTTGATGGACTCGGTACTGTATAGCCCAGACAGGGATACTTTACATGGGGCCGGGTGTCCCAATTCCAGCTATTAAGTGCAACAGTTGGGTGGTAGTGTTACTGCATGGTGTTGAATTTGGGCGGATTCGGGAAAGTTTTTAGTAAAAAATAGCTAGGGGGTTAGGGTTAAATCAGTTCCAAACCAAGGCAGTACACATGATCCTAAACATTCATTTAACCAAATCACAGAGATGTATTAACCCACAGATCATCTACAACAAAGAGGTACACATAAGAATGGTTGGGCACAACACATACCCATAACATCAAAGAATTCATCACATTAGTTTTCAAAGTTGTTATTCATCTGCGTATACAATACATAATCTCGGTGGCAATTTAATCATACTAAAATACTGATACAACTTAAAATAAAGTACCATTAAATTTGGTTTTTCTGATATTCTCCAGACCATACCAACATTTATTTTTACACTAATTGTATATTTACCTGTGTATAGTCTCAGCACACGTGTATATATCAATCAAAACCGTTAAATCTAAAAAGTAGCATGAAAGTTTTTGCCAGATTTTCTACATCAAATTTAAAGCATACAAACTAATAAATCTGTAAGTTGTCCAAGGAATCTGATGAGTTTCATCTGGGATGTCAAGGGAGGGGGGCGGGGTTACTCATCATGTAGGATGATGTCAATCTGCTCCAACTCAAAGGCGAGATTGTCTCGCTCGCAAATCTCGTCCTGATCCATTGCGTTGAGGAGCTGGGGAGAGGAGTTAAAATGGTCATTAAAGGTCAGGCAGAGGAATATTTTGAACATAAATCTTTTCAGTCACACTCACAGAGGACAGTAACAAGAGACAGATAGAGAGATGGATGACATCATGAGAGGCCAACAGACAGATGACTGAAAACAGGCAAAAGAAAGCAAGAAGATCAAATAAAAACAGACAAACAGACAGAATAACTAACCAAATGATGGACCAACCAACCCACCGATAGACCGACAGACTGACTGACTGACTGACTAAATGACCCTTGTGATTTATTGACTGAATGACCAACAGGCAACAGAAAGATAAGAAGAGCAAATAGAGTGACCGACAGAATGACCAAATGATGGACCACCAAATACTGAGAGAGAAACTCAGAAAAAACAACCCAATCAGGCACACAGCAATCAGACAGGTAAATATAATATAATAAAGGCAAATAGGTAGATCTTAGGCCAACCCAAAAGTCTCCGGTTTCTGGTCTCTGCGCGTGTCAGCATTTTTAGTTTTTTTAAATCTTTTTTTTTGCTATGAAACAATGCCCAATTGCAGCCAAAATTGCTGAATCAATTGGAATACTGCCGTTCTGTGTTTTAAATGACTGTTTCACATAGGGGTATGAACGTTTTCCCAATTTGTGAGGCCTCTCTTAGCCACCATACTTTGTGTATGGGAAATGTGGTCTGGTTCCAAAAAACGTGTATGTATCACGTACATGTATTTCACTAATTGGCCCAAAAAATATTAAAACCCCCCCCCCCCCAAAAAAACCCACTGCATTACCATACTGATTTTGAAGCCGACCTATGACCAGAAACTGGAGATATTTTGTTGGCCTTAAATAAGACTGTTTTTTTTGTCTGAGCTCATCAACTGTGTTGATGCAATGAAACTATTGAAACCACAAAACCACATTGATTACTAGTCGTTTCTTTGCCAATTACATACGTACATATATACATGAAGGATGTTTGTATGACACAATGAATAAGATCAATTATACACAAACAGTAAGTATACTCACGGAATTTAAACACGCATCATCCCAATATTTCACATATTTTTCAACAGCAGATTATTGCAGTGAGAAATAAGAACATAGGTTAACAATTTATGAGCGCAAATTTTCACATCATACTGACACAATAAAAGTGCTATGTACAATTATGGCTTCAATTTATCACTGCATATAAGTTATACATATTTATTGAGAAATACAAGTTGATGCGTTTTTAAATTCCGTGAGTGTATATAATCTGGTATAATCATTTAATGTCTTCTTCAAATGTTAGACGGATTTTGCACACAAAAAAAAGAAAAAAAAGAAAAAAGATGAGGGGTATTATTAACGTTGTATGGATGGGCAACAGACAACCAGTAAAAGACACTTTTTGTTTCCAATAAACAGAAGTGATCCTATCGTTTGAGGGTTAAATTACCAAATCCTTGTTGCAATTGGCAAACTTATACAGCTGCATTAGGGTACTGAGCTTGCTGAATAGACCAGTGAAGTTCTGTAAATCAAACACAAGATATACGTTTGTTAGTTGGGGGTTAAAAAAGAAATTTAAAAAAAAATGACTAGAGCAGGATTTGCAGTCTGAGCTCATCCTTTGATCTAGAGGACAAATGACTAGAGCAGGATTTGCAGTCTGAGCTCATCCTTTGATCTAGAGGACAAATGACTAGAGCAGAATTTGCAGTCTGAGCTCATCCTTTGATCTAGAGGACAAATGACTAGAGCAGGATTTGCAGTCTGAGCTCATCCTTTGATCTAGAGGACAAATGACTAGAGCAGAATTTGCAGTCTGAGCTCATCCTTTGATCTAGAAGACAAATGACTAGAGCAGGATTTGCAGTCTGAGCTCATCCTTTGATCTAGAGGACAAATGACTAGAGTAGGATTTGCAGTCTGAGCTCATCCTTTGATCTAGAAGACAAATGACTAGAGTAGGATTTGCAGTCTGAGCTCATCATTTGATCTAGAGGACAAATGACTAGAGCAGGATTTGCAGTCTGAGCGCATCCTTTGATCTAGAGGACAAATGACTAGAGCAGGATTTGCAGTCTGAGCTCATCCTTTGATCTAGAGGACAAATGACTAGAGCAGAATTTGCAGTCTGAGCTCATCCTTTGATCTAGAGGACAAATGACTAGAGCAGGATTTGCAGTCTGAGCTCATCCTTTGATCTAGAAGACAAATGACTAGAGCAGGATTTGAAGTCTGAGCTCATCATTTGATCTAGAGGACAAATGACTAGAGCAGGATTTGCAGTCTGAGCGCATCCTTTGATCTAGAAGACAAATGACTAGAGCAGGATTTGCAGTCTGAGCTCATCCTTTGATCTAGAGGACAAATGACTAGAGCAGGATTTGCAGTCTGAGCTCATCCTTTGGTCAAGAGGACAAATGACTAGAGCAGGATTTGCAGTCTGAGCTCATCCTTTGATCTAGAGGACAAATGACTACAGCAGGATTTGCAGTCTTGAGCTCATCCTTTGATCTAGAGGACAAATGACTAGAGCAGGATTTGCAGTCTGAGCTCATCCTTTGATCTAGAAGACAAATGACTAGAGTAGGATTTGCAGTCTGAGCTCATCCTTTGATCTAGAGGAGAAATTACTAGAGTAGGATTTGCAGTCTGAGCTCATCCTTTGATCTAGAAGACAAATGACTAGAGTAGGATTTGCAGTCTGAGCTCATCCTTTGATCTAGAGGACAAATGACCAGAGCAGGATTTGCAGTCTGAGCTCATCCTTTGATCTAGAAGACAAATGACTAGAGCAGGATTTGCAGTCTAAGCTCATCCTTTGATCTAGAAGACAAATGACTAGAGCATGATTTGCAGTCTGAGCTCATCCTTTGATCTAGAAGACAAATGACTAGAGTAGGATTTGCAGTCTGAGCTCATCATTTGATCTAGAGGACAAATGACTAGAGCAGGATTTGCAGTCTGAGCTCATCCTTTGATCTAGAAGACAAATGACTAGAGTAGGATTTGCAGTCTGAGCTCATCGTTTGATCTAGAGGACAAATGACTAGAGCAGGATTTGCAGTCTGAGCTCATCCTTTGATCTAGAGGACAAATGACTACAGCAGGATTTGCACATAGACAAACATTTGCTCCATCTGTTTTCTGTCAAAAGTGTGAATGATTTTGCACACTTCACTCCACATTGAGCTCAAACTTTCACATTTTGTCTGTTTCATGTATTTTTCCTGATTCCAAGAAAATAAGCAAACTCATGGAAGCAGTTTGGCCAACATTACCAATGTTGTACAATGTTGTACCTTCCCTTCAATGTATATCTTGATTCAAAGAGAGTAAGCATAGTCATGGAAGCAGTTTCCATAACATTACCAATGTTGTACCTTTCCTTCAATGTATATCTTGATTCACAGAGAGTAAGTATAATAATAATAATAATAATAATAATAATAATAATAATAATAATAATTTTTTTTTTTTTTTTTTTTTTTTTGTTCGTCGTGACAATACAATGTCACACATTTATTTCCATGTTGGCAACAACTTAATCCATAATGGGTACAATAGTACATTACAGATTATTAATATTAAGCACAGTTGACAATATGTTAAGTGTAAATTACAGGATTTATACATAGGAACTTGGCAGTATACATAGGAACTTGGCAGTATTACCAACATGTAGGGGAAAATGAAGCATAATGCTTTTAAATCTTCCCCTATGACAGACAAAGACTTAGACATGACAAGGACATGTAACAGGCATGTGAGACCTGACTACTAAATAATTCATAACAATAATAACATTTTGATAATAATTTGAATCAGGTTTGTTTTTTACTGCATATACATATTTAAAAAGTATTGTTTAAGTTTTTTGGAGAATGAACCAAGTGTAAGAGGTTCTTTTAGATCCGGTTTGAGATGATTCCAAAATATAATACCACGAGAAAACACACTGTTTTTAGATAATGACGTTCTGTTATAATTAATGTAAAGATTACCCTTCGATGCACCACGGGTGCCATATGTATGTACCGATGAAGATAGCGTGCACAAATCTTTGAAATCAGTAGGAAGGAGGTCATTTTTATACTTAAACATGAATTTGCCTAGATTTAAATTGTATAGGTCGTTGAATTTAAGAAGGTTTAACTCTGCAAACAAAGCAGCGGTATGTTCTAAGTACCAACTTTTTGTAATAATTCGAACAGCTTTCTTCTGTAGAAGAAAAAGTTTATTAGATTGTGAAGTTGAGCTACCCCAATTTAATATAGCATAATTTATATATGGAAGAATGAGGGAATTATATAACGTTAAAAGAATATGTTGAGGTAGAAAAAATTTCAATCTGTTCATGACACCAATGTTTTTGGAGATTTTGCTGGTCAACATATCTATATGTTTATTCCAAGAAAGATTCTCATCAATAACAATTCCTAAGAATTTTGTACTCTTTACTTGGTTCAATGTAGTACCATTTAAGCGTATATTAGCATTGCGGTTGTATTTGTTCTGTCGAGTACTAAACACTATATAATTGGTCTTAAGTAGATTTACAGATAGTTTATTGGATGAGAGCCATTTGCTTATCTTAACAAGTTCAATATTCAAATTATTAATAGCAATGTCTACATTGTCATGGTTATATAATAGATTTGTATCATCTGCAAATAAACAGAATGAAACCATATTAGTCGAATTACATATCATTAACATAAATAATGAACAATAAAGGTCCCAATACAGAACCTTGAGGAACTCCACAGGAAATTGAGTTATGTAATGAATTTGATGAATTATATGAGACAAATTGTTTTCTTTGTGATAAGTAACTCTTGAACCAGTCCAAGGCTATTCCGCGAACACCAATATGTTCCAATTTATGAAGAAGTATATCATGATTAACAGTATCAAAAGCCTTGGACAGGTCCAGGAAAATACCGATTGATATTTGCTTGTTTTCAATGGCATTAATAATTTTATTAAGTACACTCGTAATTGCTAACTCAGTGGAGCGTTGTGCTCTGAATCCATATTGCGATTCTGATAACAACCCATACTTATTTATGAAGCAAATTAAACGAGTATAAACAATTTTTTCAAATACTTTAGATAGCACAGGTAATATCGAAATAGGCCTGTAATTACTAAAATCGTGTTTGCTACCATTTTTGTATATGGGTACAACTTTACCTATTTTTAAACTGTCGGGGAAAATCCCTGACGTAAATGACTGGTTGAATAACAGTGTCAGTGGCTTTGCTAAAGCATTCCTGGATTCTTTTATAACAGAAGAGCTTAATCCATCAAAACCAGGGGCTTTTCCAGAAGGGAGTTTAAGAATAACAATAGCAATTTCTGCTTCAGTGATCGGGGCCAGAAATAACGAATGTGGACACCTGTCACCAAGAAAGGTCTCAAAAGATCGGTCAGGTATTGGTAGTTTTTTTGCTATGTTATTACCAATATTGATAAAATAATTATTAAAGGAACTTGCAATATCTTTATCATTTTCTATTCGCACGCCATTTTGTACAAAATAACATGGGTTAGATTTAGTTTTGGATCTACATAATAATGAATTTATAAGCTTCCATGTACCCTTAGGATTATTTTTCTCTCTATTGAACTGTTCACAAAAATAATTCTTTTTAGCTGTTCTAATAATGGATGTAAGAACGTTTTTATACTGCGCATAGGAAGATTTGTTTTGAAAAGTGGGACTCTTAAGATATTTCTTATACAAGTAATTTTTACGTCTAACCGAATTGTAAATGCCTTCTGTTAACCATGGAGACTTGTCTTTATTAACTCTGCATTTGAGATCCCGTTGTGGAAAATGTTTGTCATAAAGTTTTATTACATAATCTATGAATTGGTCGTACATTTCATTCACATCTTTTGTAGAAAGTAACAAATCCCAGTTAGTGTCATTAAGTTCTTGGTTAAAATTCCGAATATTTGTTTTATTAAAATTACGTTTGGTATAATTCAGTACTTTTGGATCTCGTGCTTTACGTTTATCTATAACCATGAATACAGGAAGATGGTCACTAATATCTGTGATTAAAATACCTGCTTTATGACTGGAAAAATCATTGGTGAATATATTGTCAATCAGAGTTGCACTATTACTGGTAATTCGTGTAGGTTTGTTAATAAGGGGATAGAAGGAATGAGAAGACAATGTGTCAATAAAATGTTGCACATTGATGTCTGTCTCAGAGTTAAGTAAGTTTATGTTAAAGTCACCCATTACGTAACAGGGTTTGTTTCCTGTGAGTCCTAGTGTTTCATTAAACTTTTCTGTAAAAGTTATGCATGATCCATCCGGTGGTCTATAAATAATTCCAACTATAATATTACTTGTATTGGTATTCTCAATTTCAATGAAACACGATTCAAACTCAGAAGTATTGACACATAAATCATCTCGTATTTTGTAAGCATACTCTTCTTTGATATAGAGTGCTACGCCACCACCACGTTTGTTTGGGCGGCAAAAACCTTCAGTTACATAACCTGGAATCTTGATAAGAGGATCGTTAATATCTGTAAGCCAAGACTCAGAGATACCAATAATTGGAAAATTTTCCCCAAGAAGGGTAACATATTGTCTTATGTCACATATATTTTTGGCTAGGCTACGTGCATTAATATGCAATAGTTTTATATCTGTTTTAGAAAAACACTCTTTTATAAACCGATCTTGATCATAGTATTCACAGTTGATAATGGGATAGTTACAATTAATGTCTGGATCTAAATTGGAATTAATGTTAAAAGAAATATCTCGATCTTCATTTATTTCTTCCATATCGTTTAGTTAGCAGTACTTTGATATACACAGTAAGTCTGGTCTCACACATGTACATAAACAAAACATACAAACAGGTTATATAAGTGAACTGAATGATAGAGTATGGTCGTAAGAAATTTATGGATACTAGCTGACTGTATAGGCCCATAGAGTTTACTTAAAATGTGTTCGCATCCCCAAGTCGGAAGACCCTAAACGCACCGCTGTGAAGCTTGTATGAAATAATGGCAGGTACTGACCAGGGGATATATGCGAAGTTCACCCGAGCACTTATATAGCGCACGTATCCACCAACTGAGTGGTGCTCAAGGCGCATTATATTATTACCCCTGCTCATAAGGCTCATAAATCATTCCTGAAACCATCTCAGCTCCCTGGGGAGTATACAGCTCAATTGCTGCCATTACAGCGCATATAGGGCTAATCAACCAACTCTGCCCTCACAGGTACCCATTTAACCCCTGGGTGGAGAGAAGCAATTATGGTTAAGTGTCTTGCTCAAGGACACAAGTGTCACGGACGGGATTCGAACCCACATTCTGCTGCTAACACCAGAACTCGAGTCCAGTAAGCTAGTCTCTATTCGTATCGTGCATGAGCTGTTGAGGGTACATGTTGTTCGACCACTGTGAGCGAAAGGGCAGTGATATAGCGCGTCGCGTTTGGCGTATTTTGCAGTCGATGTGCATACGCGCGGAATATCACCAGCAATCATTGGCTGGTAGAAGTACATGCGCGCTTAGTAACATATGCACATAAAGTGTACGCACAACGCTCACTCGATGCCAAAGTGGCTATCATCAAGACACTGGGTGCAAATTCAATGCTAGAGGGCTACGATGTGTGCTGAGCAGATAGCTTCAGTCTGGGTTAAGAGTAGAAAATGGTAAACCCATGGATCTATGGTGTGCTTTTTCTCTAACTGGGAATGAATTTGGGTCATTCCACCAGGTTGGGGCAAACTTTGTGACATTGTGTACGTCTTCCTAGAGAACATCATGGAAGAAGCACTCCAAGATTTCCACACCTCCATAACCATCGGAGGAAGACCCATCTCCAACCTCCGCTTCGCTGACGACATCGACCTTATGGGAAAAAGCGAGGCCGAACTCCAGGAACTCACCACCAGACTGGAAGAGGTGGCGAGAGCATATGGCATGGAGATAAGTGTAGAAAAGTAAGATCCTGGTCAACAGCCACAACCATTTACCACCACCGAACATCACAATGAGCGGGCAAACGCTGGAGGAAGTAAAGGACTTTAAATACCTCGGGTCCTTTGTGAGTGAAGATGGCAGCTCCACAAAGGAGATAAAAGCAAGAATTGGCATAGCAACATCAGCCATGGCGAGACTGGCCAGTGTTTGGAAAAGCAACACCATCAGCTTCCCAGTGAAGGCCAAACTGTACAAGTCACTTGTACTCTCCACCCTACTCTATGGTTGTGAGAGCTGGACACTCACAGCAGACACTGAGCCTTATGGGATACAGTCCTTTGAAAACAAGTGCTACAGAAGAATGCTACATATATCATACAAAGAACACCGGACAAATGACTATGTTAGACAGTTAGTTACCATCCATGATGGAGTACAGGAGCCTCTACTCGCAACGGTAAAACGACGCAAACTGGCCTGGTATGGCCATGTCACAAGGCATACTTCCCTGTCAAAGACCATCCTACAGGGGACAGTAGAGGGAAAGCGGAGAAGAGGCAGGCAGAGAAAGTCCTGGATGGACAACATCAAGGAATGGACTGGCTGCAACTTCCAAACCCTGCTTCGCACAGCAGAAGATCGAGAGCGCTGGAGATCCCTGACTGCCCAAGTATCCAACATGACACCCCTACGGCCCCAAAAGGGCCATGGGATGAGTGAGTGAGAGTGAGTACGTCGGAAGATGTACCTACATGTACCACCATTCATGCTCCTTATTATGAGTGCCCATTCTCAGTTGTTCCTCAAATTCGAATGAAAATCAATCTCTGTGCCTTGTCAACAATAATGTTAACTAGGAGTCATAATAAATGAGAATAAATGGTATATTTACCTACGTAACAAGGGACACCTATCGCAAAGTTTGCTCTAACCTGGTAGAATGACCTTTTTTTCATATTCTTCACCAAAATCATAGCTTTTAACTGAGCAGAAACATTCACTGGCTGGTTTCTGCACACATTTCTTGTTCCTCATGTATACATGATTTATTTTACGATCATTATACTTTGACTAAGCAAGATCAACCAGAAAACAAGCCTCCCTCCCCCCAAAATATGTAAATACCTTGCATGTCTTGTCCAGCTCACTTTCCAATTGAGTGTTTGTGATCCTGTCCATCTCTGCTATCCCTTCATAGTACGACTCCACAAAACCGCGGTACTTGTTCACCTCTCGGTTGTACAACAGCTTGTTAACAGACGACTCCTGAATAATCACGGTAAAACCAACAAAATATGGTACACACATAAAAATGTTTGCACCAATAAATAACGACGGTAGACATTGTGCGGAACTCTGAATTTGCTAAAAAAATTCCCTGAAAATGGTCCAGTGCGAACAGACACTTTTGTTTTTAAAGATTTATCTTATACAGGGAAACACTGATTTTCAGTATAAACAGTTACATGCACAGATATCACATTCTCACAGATGTCTTAGGGAGGGGCGGGGCCACAGTCACGGTACAGTCTTTGAGAAGCTGGGCCAGGCCCAGGCTACCTAGCTGACCTCCTAATAATCTGTCTTTTCTGAGTCCAAATCCTGTAACAATACAGTACCTTCCAATCAACTTTTAAACCTGGATTTCTGGAGGGCGTAGCCCAGCCAACTAGAGCTTATTTAGTATTACTATACCTCATACATATTCATGATCGAGAGCCGAATTCTCACTGGTCCATTCACCATCACGTGCCAGATGCTATTTTGGCTGTTTACCAAGCGCCTGCGAGTATTCACGCACAGGGTAAATACGCATGCGTAGTAGACTGTCGCATATGCGTTAAACTACGCATGCGCTCTACGAAGAAATCGGGTAACAGTCGCACGGGTGTAGTACGCACGTGCGAACATCGCCCAAGTTTATCTTTCAAGTTTATACACATGAAAAGATGGCGGCACACGTAAATGCCAATTCGTGTTTTCCCGAGCTCAAAGGTGCTCCTTATTATAGTAATGGCAACTGAATATGTATGAGGTATAGTAAAACAAATATAACATGGTTTATTTCGGGTGGACAGTCAATGTCCTCGGTATTGTAAGTTGACAAACTAGTTCCCTCGGCTTCGCCTCGGGAACTAGTTTGTCAACTTCCAATACCTCGGGGAGCTAATATCAACTGTCCACCCTCAAACCATGTTATATTTGTATACTGGCTGCAGTTGTGAACAAAAGACAGCTGAGGAATCAGTCAAGTCTGTGTTAACAATAAGAGCTATTTGGGATATATTCATTAGTAAAGGGTATTTTGTGCT